>OX632363.1:10006551-10230674 GCA_951751655.1 Ophion costatus
AAATAATAAAGACAAATAAGTAATCAAATAAATATTCACAACCTAATCAAATAATCCATCAAATAATCAAACACACAACAGAAAGACGGTAAATAAGCGCGGTAATAGTTTTGCGATAAATAGTCAAATATAAAGCATTCTCACGTGTCGTCCATCGTTCCCGTTGACTACGGCGATCTACACACCCGATAGGTGGTCGGGAACTTACTCTCGGCACACCCGTTAGGTGCTCGGGACTGTGTCTAATCGGCGCACCCGTTAGGTGCTCGGGACTGTTTCTAATCGGCACACCCGTTAGGTGCTCGGGAAAATCTCTCTCAACTCAATATTCGTTATTTCGGTAGAAATAATCCTTCCTTTGTTTTCGATCTTCCGTCACGGGACCTGGCGAGCACGATGTAAACAGATAAATAAAGATTCCGTGACAAGGTCGTAGTCCGAGTCGGCCTACCAACCGACCGAACTCGACGATAATGGTGAGAAAAACTTCGAAAGTCTCTCTCTCCTTTTCTTGCCTCCAGTTTTTCTACTCTAGGAGACAAGGACAACAATAATCACGATACTGGACGAAATAAAAGGACGGTTACCCGACTAAGACCCACACAAAAAAGGAAGAATCGCAAGACATCAACACCCGAGCCGGTTATAACGAAATTTGAACACAATTTGATTAACGAAACTGGCCCCACGTTGGGCGCCAAATTTGTGACCAATTTTTCGAGAGGAAACGGGAAAAGGATATTAGGATATCCGTGAGGCTACAAAATCCCGTCCTCGTCCTTCCCGACGATTTATTTCTATCGGGCGCCAGCCGAAAATCGGCTCGTCGGGATGGAGGGAGGGAGAACGGGAATACCCGGCTTTGCCGCAGCCCTGGGAAAATGGTAGAGGGGGGGGGGGGTGCGTTACACAAACACTGACACGGGAGAAAAGAAAATGATAAAACCCGACTCGAGTTCAAAATTAGTCTTGCGATTCTCTATTTCAGTTTCAAACATACAATTCACCCGACAATCAAACGATTCCCGAAACGGGACGACGCGACAAGAGACTAGGACGAATATTCACGCACGCACGCGCGACCGGGACCTACACTCACTTACATTTTACCGCGAGCTCGTCTCGGCCTCTCCTCACTCTCGCCTAACGGGCTTAAGGGTTTCAAATAAAACCGGGCCCCCGCTACTCGATTACCCGGCCGAGCTAGAATTAATTCGTTAACGCGACAAAATCTCTCCCGGCCGCCACACTCAGTCCCTCGATTCCCGAATCGACAACCGTCCTCAGCGACTGAACCGGGACGATCCGACGGGGGACAGAGACACCCGCTATACCGGGCCAAACGGTCGGGACTCCGCACGGGTTCGAGCTCGCGTCCCGCTGAATGGCGGGAGGCCAGCTCTCCGCTAAGAGATTCCCTACCTTCGCGAACAGGGATTTTGCGTCTCTGAAGCCCCTCAGGTCCAACCGCGGGTTCGGAGGATCGTCGACGGGAATCACTCGCGATACACACTCTCACACAAATACGCGACACGATAACGACAATTTTCGGGAACTTGCCCGACACGAAAAGCGGAGGCTTCCCACGCGCGACCACGACGCGAATACCACGGCGGGATGCGCAGGCACGACCCTCCCACCGGAATTCCCTATAATAACGCGAAAAGGCCGCGGCCAGGACGGCTCCGAGATCGAGGATCGATTCTACGGTCGGCAGCCACCGAGCTGATATGAGAAAACGCAGCTCGGCTCACCCGGGGATTTTGGCTGGACCGCGTTTGTCTAATCGCCCACGTCCGTCCGGCTCGACACCTCGCAGGAAGCTGCCCTCGCCGGCACGCGGGCCAACCTGCCGGCCCTCTCTCCCGCGGGCCACGTGATCTCCCGTATAGAGGGCGGGCGCGCACGTTGCGGTGTCGCGCCACGGGACTAGCGCGCGCGAATTTAAATTGTTCTCAACGATCCCGAGCTAGATCGTGCGCGGACGACTCGCTACATCACCCAATCGGACGCGACGTTGGGCCTACGACAGATACGCAGACGGGCGGGAGGTGAGCGGGTATGCGTTCGTCGTCTTCTGTTACGTGGATGGATTCGGGCGCGTTCGCAATCCACGCGACGCTTCGTTATGCCCGGTGTCCGGTGTCCCCCTCTCCTCCTCAGCTTGACACCCTCGCCGCAGTCGCTTCCGATGGCGCGGCCGTTTACCAACCTCGTCCTCTCTCTCTCTCTCTCTCGCGGGAGGCCGCCGAATTTACATAAAGAAAAACAAAAACGATGGGGGAAATTAACAATCGGTAATTTTCTCCTTCAGGTGACCCCATGGAAACTCGTCGTGGTCGCGGTGTCGGCCCCGAGCCGGAGGGACATCTCAACTCCGCACACCGGGCGGGGGCGCCAAATTTATTCTCGTCACAATATATATATATATATATATATATATGAAGCGTATGGAGTACGATATGTATATACATATATATATATATATATATGTATATATATATAGATTTTCGTTAAAGTTATTCCGAGGACTAATGCCTTAGAAGTATGCATATGAGTATTCAAATGGTACATGAGGACTCTGAGGTCCTAGAGTATGTATATATAAATATATATATATATTCATTGCAGTTAGTTAGAGGACTTATATCCCTAAAGTATGCATGGCAATAGACATACGGAATTATTATAGGAGGTACTCCAGGGACTCTCGTATATGTCCCCGAAGCATGCCGGTACGTGTTTATGTATGTATATATGAGACATTATGGTATGGTACTCCGGGGACCCATGTGCGTGTCCCAGAAGTGTACAGGCAAACATATATGTACGTGTATATGAGGCTAGTTGTAAAGTGAATCCGAGCACCCATGTGCTCGTTCCTGAAGTTACGGGTAAGCTAAGCGGTAAGGTTAGTATGGGAACTGTTTGTACCTAAGGTATAGGGGTCGATATACGCGTGTTAAATTTAAAGATATATTTATAAATATTTTATATAACGGGGTTTCTGAGTGAAATCGACCTTATATGGGTCGGTCTGATTAATATCTACCCCAACATAAACATACATGAGCGCATTTAGCGGGAGGAAAAAATCTTAATAATTATTACAATTCGTACCAGACATGAATATTTGGAGGGCGAGAGTGGTAGGACGTAACAGAAGATGTTCATGAGACGTTCAAGGGACTTTCGGAAACGTTAATGAGACGTTTAAAGACATCTACGCAAGGCTCGAAGACGGTCAGAGGCTTTCGAAGAAGTTCAGGAGACTTACGCCGACATTCATAATACGTTTGAAGACACTGATGAGGGATTCGAAGACGCTTAAGAGACATCCAAAGACATTCACGAGGGGTTTGTCGACATTCAAGACACGTCTGAACACGTTCAAGACACTTTCAACGACCTTTCAATGCCCTTCATGAATGTCGTTAGACGACATTCATGAAGGGCGTGAAGATTCTTGTGAGAGACTTTCAAGGACATTCACGAGGGGATCGAAGAGTTTCAAGACACTTTCTACAACGTTCATGAGATATTTGAAGATGTGCGTGAGACGTTCAAGAGCCTTTCGAACACGTTCACGAAATTTTCGACGATACTTGTAATAAGTTTGAAGATATTCAGGAGGGATTCTAAGACGCTAAACAGACTTTCGAAGTTATCCACGAGCGGTTTGTTGACGTCCAAGAAACTTTCGAACACGTTCAAGAGTCTTTCAACGGCATTCATAATACGTCTCACGACATTCATGTGGGGTTCGAAGACACTTACGAGTGACTTTCAAAGACACTCACGAGGGGTTCGATGAGTTTCAAGTGACCTGCTACGACGGACATGCGTCGTTTCTTCAAACGCGAACGTCTTCACGTTCGCGAGACGATTAGGAGACTTTCGAAAACGTTCACAAGACTTTCGACGACATTCATAAAACGATTCAAGACATTCATGAGGGGTTCGACGCCGCTTAAGAGACGTTCATCGGTATGCACAACAGGTTTGAAGACGCTTGAGGGGCTTTCGAGTTTATAATGCGATCTTCGACGACATCCATAAACCGAAGATGTCCATGAAGTTTAGTTTTGCTGGAATTGTTTGGGTTTGTTTGGGTGAAAGTCGCAAACAAACGCACACAATTCCAGCAAAACCGAAATTGAATGTCAACAAACCCCTCGTGAATGTAATTGGAAGTCACTCTGCGTCTTCGAATCCCTCATGAATGTCTCCAAACGTATCATGAACGTCGTCGAAAGTCTCTTGAACGTATTCGGAAGTTTCTTGGACATCTTAAAATCCTTCGCGAATGACTTTGAACGTCTTTTAAACGTCTTCGAACCTCTTGTGAATGCCTTCAAACGTCTCTTATGCCCGTTTTCGAATGTCTCTTTAACGTCTCACGATCATCTTCAAACGTATTATGGATATCGTCAAAGATCTCTTGAACTTCTTCGAAAGTCTTTGAACGTCTTCGAACCACTCGTAATTGCCTTCAAACGTCTTATGAACGTTTTCGAGTCCCTTGAACGTCTCACGAACATCTTCAAACGTCTCAAGAACGGCGCAAAAAGTCTTCTGAAACTCTGTAAACCCCTCGTGAATGTTTTTGAAAGTCTCGATTAAGAGTTTTCAAGCCCCTCATGAGTATCGTCAATCGTATTATGAATGTCGTTGAAAGTATCTTGAACGAATTCGAAAGTGCCTTGGATGTCGACAAACCCCACGTGAATATCTTTGGAAGTCTCTTAAGCGTCTTCGAATCCCTCATGAATGGCGTCAAACGTATCATGAATGTCGTCGCAAATCTCTTGAACGTATTCGTAAGTTACTTGGATATCTTCTAACCCCTCGCGAATGACTTTGAACGTCTTTTAAACGTTGTCGAACCTTTTGTGAATGTCTTCAACCGTCTTATGACTGTTTTCGAAAATCTCATTAACGTCTCACGAACATCTTCAAACGTCCCATGAACGTCGTAGAATGTCATTCGAAACTCTTCGAACTCCTCGTGAATGTAGTTAAAAGTCTCTCTTAAGAGTCTTTAAGACCCACATGAATATCGACAAACGTATCATGAATGTCGTTGAAAGTCTCTTGAACGTGTTCGAAAGTGGCTTGGATGTCGACAACCCCCTCGTGAATATCTTTGGAAGTCTCTTAAGCGTCTTCGAATCCCTCATGAATGTCTTCAAACGTATTATGAATGTCATCGTTAGTCTCTTGAACATATTCGAAAGTTACTAGGACATCTTCAAACCCATCGCGAATATCGATGAAAGTCTTTTGTCTTAGAACCTCGCGTGAATGACGTCACACGTCTCATGATGACCATGTTCGAAAGTCCCTTGAGCGGCTCACGAACATCTTCAAACGTCTCATGACCGTCGTAGAACGTCTTTTGAAACTCTTCGAACCCCTCGTGAATGTCTTTGAAAGTATCTCGTAAGAGTCTTCGAGACCCTCATGAATGTCGTCAAACGTATCATGTATGTCGTTGAGAGTCTCTTGAGCATGTTCGAAGTGTCTTGGATGTCGACAAACCCCTCGTGAATGTCGTCGAAAGTCCCTTAAGCGTTTTCAAATCTTTCATGAATGTCGTCAACCGTATTGTGAATGTCGTCGAAAGTCTCGTGAACGTTTTCGAAAGAATTTTAAACGTCTCATGAACATCTTCAAACGTCTCATGATCGTCGTAAGAAGTCGCTTGAACGTAATCAAAAGTTCATTGCATGGCTTGAAGCCCCTCGTGAATGGCTTTGTAAGTGTGTTAAACCTCTCCGCACCCCTCATTGATGTCTTCAAACGTATTATGAATATCATCAAAGATCTCTGGAAGGTCTTCGGATGTCTCTGAACGTCTTCGACAGTCTCTGACCGTCTTCGAATCCCTCATGATCGTATTCAAACGTATTATGAATGGTTCGAAAGTCTCTTGCACGTATTCGAAAGCTTCGTGGATGTCTGCAAGCCCCTGGTGAATGTCTTTAAAATTCTCTGAAGCGTCTTCGTACCCCTCGTCGATGTCTTCAAACGTATTATGAATATCGTCAAAGATTTCTTGAACGTTTTCGAATGTCTCTGAACGGCTTCGAACCTCCTGTTAAAGTCCTCACCGTCCTATGAACGATTTCAAAAGTTTCTTGAACGTCTCACGAATATTTTCAGACTTCTCATGAACGTCGTAAAAAGTCTCTTAAACCTCTTTGAACCCCTCATGCATGTCTTCAACCGGCTTATGAATGTTTTTGAACGCCTCGCAACCTTCCAACAAACGACCCTCGAACATCTGTCGAACATATAGAAATCAATGTCTCAGACCATCATTGTGCGATTATATTAATTTATTTTCAATCAAATACCATTGCTGCGTCCTAGCACTAGTAGTATAGCTAGGCCGATTCTAACGAGCGTTTTGGGGGGTGGGAAGGAGGGCGGATGGCGAGAGGGGCGGGGAAGGGCGAGAGCGGCGTGGGCGGGCGAGGGGGAGGCAGAAAGGGGAGGGGAAGGGAGAGAGGGGGTAGGAGAGAGGCGGAGTGGGGGAGTGCGGCGGGAGACGGAGTGGCGAGGGGGTGGGAGCGAGGGGCGGCGTTCGGAGCGACTGGCGAGGGCGAGGGTAGGCAGCTAGCGGTGAGGTAGCGAGGGGGGGCGTCGTGCGTGCGCGCGCGCGCGTGTGTGCGTGTTTGTGTGTGTGTGTGTGTGTGTGTGTGTGTGTGTGTGTGTGTGTGTGTGTGTGTGTGTGTGTGTGTGTGTGTGTGTGTGTGTGTGTGTGCGTGCGTGTGTGTGTGCGTGTGTGTGTGTGTGTGTGTGTGTGTGTGTGCGCGCGTGCGTGCGTGCGTGCGTGCGTGCGCGCGTCCGTGCGTGCGTGCATGCGTGCGTGCGTGCGTCTGTGTGTGTTTGTGTGTGTGTGTGTGCATGTGTGCGTTCGTGCGTGCGTGCGTGCGTGCGTCGCGGCCTTTCATAGCCCCCTAATTTGTAACATGCAGCTGGTGCCATTCCAAAAGACAATGTCAAGATGTTTCCGCCCCGTCTTAAAGCTCGCCGACACTCGAAACAGGTCCTGACACGTTTCTTGGAAAAGCGTGCATGCGTGCGTGTGTGACAAACCATATATGGGTGGGAAAATTTTCGGTAATATGAAAACGCTAGGCGCCACATGGGTGGTATTTATTTGACCTGCAGCTGCCCGGCTTCTATCTCGAAGACAATGTCGATTGCATCCGCCCCGTCTCCAAGCTAGCCGACACTCGAAACAGGTCCTGACAGGTTCCTCGCGGTAAACTGTAAACTTTAGGGATCTATCATCAAGGGCCGTTGGCGCCGATGGAACACTTGAGCTGCACTCTTGAACAAAGAAGTCTCATCGAGGTCTCGCGTTCATTCCGGGATATAACGTCAAGATGTTCGCATGTGCGAGTATGTACGCAGAACATCCAGCCAAGCACCCCCTGGACTTGACTAAAAACGAGCTCGAACAGGTTCCAAAGGTTTTGCTCCTAAAATATTGGGGTAAATATGTGGGCTTATTGTGGGATCGGTTGGCGGAGCATCAGAACGACAGTGAAGTGATATCATATATTCCATGCATGGAGCATTATAATACACCGCAGATGAAAGATCACATTGATGGTCCCCCACCCCAACGTCAGGACTGTGAAAAGTGTTGCAAGGAGGAAAATTCCGTACGTGTGGGATTCTTCGAACGTGGTTGAACTAGTTACACATGCCTATGATTGGATAAGTGGGGAGCAGTTTTTGAAATCTGAGCGGAGGGGATACGATGTTGAACGCCATTTTGGCGCACACTTTATATGACGTCGTATTCGTCCATGCACCTTCGGAATCTGAAATAAAAAGGGATCACAAGAACAAATTTATTTGCTTAACTATATACACGATTACAAATTTGTTGCGGAAGTTGAAACGAGGACCACCAGCGCCCGCCGTCCTAACCTTCTCGAAGGAGTTCCTCCGTCGGATTACCGACGCATACCTGAAAAAAAGGGTACCTAATTATCTAAAGAATTATATTTACTTCAAAATGATTGTACTTACCGCTTACGTCGCTGATCTCTGTCGAGCCTCCGATGGGTTCCCGGCACCTACCTGAAAAGAAAAAAAAACAAAAGAGGAGAGGGGAAATTAGCATTAATATACCTGTAAGAACAAAGCTTTATTTATTTTATAACGAATTGGAATACTCCGACTTATCCAGAATCATTGATTGAACCATCCGCGCTGGTATATCTGAAAAGAAAAAATGACCAAAAGTTAATTATAACTTTCACGTACTTAATTATATTAAAACACTTGTGATTATGACCGATTCTTATCGTACTTACCCCTTTTTGAATGTCACACAAATACGACACCAGCGCCACCACGGACAACACTTACACATTAGCGAATGCGAACGTGTAACTTCCGCGACACCAGCGCCATCACGGACAACACTTACACATTAGCGAACGTGAATATT
This sequence comes from Ophion costatus, assembly GCA_951751655.1. Taxonomy (NCBI): domain Eukaryota; kingdom Metazoa; phylum Arthropoda; class Insecta; order Hymenoptera; family Ichneumonidae; genus Ophion; species Ophion costatus. Next base: position 10,015,028 of record OX632363.1, read on the forward strand.
TAACTTCCGCGACACCAGCGCCACCGCGTATAACACTTACACACAAGCGAACGCGAATATTTAACTTCCGCGACCTCAGCGCCGAGACTTGCGTCGGGGGAAACCCGAACCGTGCCGTGACTCGCGGGCCTTGTCCAGCCAGCGAAACCAGCGCCGCGGTTCGGGACCTTGCCACACTCCACCGCGCCGCATGGAAACCGGACCATAGGTACCGGGGTCTCGGGCTCCGCGGTCCGAGCCTGGACTTTCGGCGGCGGATCGTCGCTCCGGGCCGGGTATATAAGGCGGAGCGCGAGGCCATTCGAGCTCAGTTCTTTCTCCGCTTAAAAAGTGGTAAGAACTCTCCCCCGGACAAGTCTCCGCTGAAAAAGTGGCCTTGTTCTTCCCCTCTCCTCTCGGCCGTTTTCGCTGAAAGACGCGACCCTCGCCGAGCTCCTCGACTTCACCCCGCACCGACACCTTCGTGGCGAAGAATAATACTTATTATTCGTATTTTTTTACTTCCTTTATTTTATTTATTTATTTGTAATTATTTTTTTATTTTTATTTTATTTTTTTAATTTTTTTTTTTAAATTAAATTAAATTAAATTTATTTTTTTCTCCCGACCAGCGCAAATCACCTGGCTTTTGTAAATAGCGTTTGTACATATTTTCTCCGCAATATAAGCGCATTTTGTCTCATACTATAAAATCCTTCGTTTCTTTTAATCCCTTTCCCGCATCAGTAATTATTGTTTTATTTATTATTATTATCATTATTATTTTTTTTTTTTTCATTTTTTTTTATTATTCTTATTATTATAATTTTTTTTATTCATTTTTTATTTATTTAATTTTAATTTTTTTTTCATTTTTTTTTTTGTATGACCAGGCAGAGCGACATCGCTACCCGCAGGCGGCGTCTTCGGCGTGCCATCAGGACGGCTACTGGCACCGTCCACGTCACGTGGCACGGCGAAGACCCACGGGTCTCCCTACGGACCCTCAAGTGGGACCTCGAGAACACCCCCCCCCTCTCGCGACCATCGTGACCTTCATGGTCCCACCGCCGCCGCGCCCCGCGCCCCGCCGGTCGCCGCCACTTCCACGCCCCGTGGCACACGCCCGCTCCCGCCCTATCACCCCTCCCTCACCCCCTCTGGTTACGAGTCAGGCTGAGTTCGACACGGTGTTCGACCGTATCGCCAGCGAGCTAACCCAGGCTCTACACCCTCTTTCCCCGCTGCCCCCCACTCCCCCCGCCTTCACGCCGCCACCTACTCGGAAAGTCCTTGCCCTCTCCCTCCCCACTCCCGCACCCAATAACTCCCCGTTCCTCCCGTTTACCCGTTTTCCGACTCCCGACGACGACCCTGGCCTTGTAACCCGGACCACTCTCCGCCACCCCAGCAGCCCTTTTAAGGGCTAAAGCCCGAAAAAAACCAACGTAGTGTTGGGCCGGCAAACCCCCCCCCCCCCCCCAACGTTGCCAGGCGTTCTCCTCGGGACGGAATATCATGAGTTGGCTGTTCGGTTAACTCTCCTCTCCACCACTATCTTCCAATTGTCGGGAGCACGCCCAGAGCTCCTCTCGGAACTCTGCTAGATTGACTCTATTCCAGGTGTTAGTTTGTCAACAACGAGGGAGCTTATGATTTCGTGGACCAAGCTCAGACTACACTATTCCACCGCACCATCAAATTCTCCGAAAAGAACTTTGAAAAAGAGTGAAAATGGATCTCTCAAATATCAACAAAGACAGCCTGATGGCGGAATTCCTCCCAACGAAGAAGCAGTCAGAACTCCTCGTCCATTCGGATCATCAAATCACGGACATGAGAGCTGTACAGACCAAGTTTGGAAAACGCTACATCGTGGACGTTGCAAATGAGTTTGCCGTCTTCTTGCCAGCGCGGCTGGTAAAGGCCGTCGATCAAGATCTGAAAATGTTCGAGAGTATGCTGCAACTGGTGCACAATGATCAACTCTACATGAAGTACATTGGTGGAAAATACAACAGCGTCGAGTTCCATCGAGTCTGAGTATGCTGAAAAAGAACGCTCGTGCAGGCCCGGCGGAAACAACGAGTTCAACAGCAGCCAGCATCATCACCATCGTAGAGTGTAAGGACTCGTTGCATCACAGTCATCATCGTAGAGTTTTCGACGCTCGAGTCTGAGTATGGTGGAAAAGAACCCTCGTGAAGGCCCGGAGGAAACAACGAGTTCAGCGGCAGCCGGCATCGTCACCATCGTAGAGTGCAAAGACTGTTTGCATCACCGTCATCATGGTAGAGTTTTCGACCCTTAGTGCTATCTAAAAATGTAAAAAAAAAACTTTTTCATCGAATATAATGTAAAAGAAAAAAAATGTCAAACTGTATTCGCCGTAGATATCGGAAATAAATGGAGAGAACGATATTTGTTCAAAATGTTTTTATTCATGTTTAGAAAAATTCCTCGCTCATGCCTCGTATACACTCAACCAGCTTTTCAACGACTTTACATTCGATTCGGCACAATTGCATTTCGTGTTGAAGGAATGATGGGGACATCTGGATTTTGGGATTTTCGGCAGCTTCTGCAGCGATGGACAGTCCAGAGTCTCCAAGTCGAAGGCTTTTGTTGCTGAATCCGTGAATCTTGATAGCCATGCGCATTTCTCGAATCCCTTCGCATAGATGGCGGGAGCTCCTCGCAAAATTCGTCCAATTGTCTTTCTAGCTGTTACGTATGGTATGCCGCTGTGATCCCATCGTATTCCATGAAAATTGCGTTCCAACCACTTGTTTGTCATTTTGTACTTGGCCGGTAGAGAGTCCCATGCAAATGGTGCGTCGAAGGCGAGCATCAACGGTTCAGCATCGTTGTCGAGGAGTCTGACGATGGACAAATATCCTTTAGGACAAATTTGTTGGTGGGACTCTTGAAGCCCTATACATCGACGATAAACTCCATGTTGACTGATGCGGGTGCGAATCATCGGCATGATTATATACCAATTTTTTAACCCCACCACTGATTGGATTGTACTCGACAATACGATCATGAATGATCATGCAGTATGCCGAAGTTTGTGGCGGAATATTATTTTTCAATTCGAACTCCGGACGCACATCAACAGGGCCGGACTTGAGCGAATCGATTTGCGTTAAACAGTCAATGACAACGAGGGGGCCTGTTCTAAAAATTCCACCCTGCTCAGCCATGGTTCAGCCTCTTTGTTGTAATAGGTCTGCTGAAAGTTGGCATACATCTCATAGAGTAGAGCATATTGATTTGGTTCAATGTTTAAATTCAAATTTCCATATGGATAACATTGCGAGTTGAGGTATAGATTGACATCGCTCGTGTTACAATGATCAAAGTGGCTCGCATTTGGTTGTTTCTTATTCTTACGTCCCGTCTGCAGCGTGAGTATGACATATCATGGCTTCTCCAACTGAAGCGAGATTTTCACAGACTACACGTGCTTAGAGGTCGCAGGCAGCAATGGACATTCATACAGTTCCTATGTTCGGAATCTGATGGAGATTGAGGCGTTTTTTGGCGAGGAACTTTAACGGTTAAACTTTTCGCTGATCCAAGAATGTTACATACGGTACGAGCCGTTCTATTTTATGCAATACGAGTTTGGAGTCTTCGCTCTTGGGATCCGTAGGAGTATCCACGGCTAACCAACACAACGAAATATTCATGGATCGCACAAGATGCCATCCCAGCTGGAGAAACAAAAATGTATCATTTTTGCGGCACACACTGGTGAAAAGAATTATATGGCAAAGGACATTTCATTATTCGTCGACTACGAACTCACCAGAGTTAAACTTGATCTCAATTCGGAATTCTATCCTCACGATGGATCGAATTTGGTCTTCGACAAAAAAAAAGTTTCGCCATTTTGTTCAATATGTACTCTCGATTTCGCAAATATCATTACGACTGTAATAGTAAACGTTCTTGGCTAACCATCGGCAAGTTTCAATGTAGCGGCCCTTTCACGGTTGATGATTGATCGCAATCAGAATGAGCCTGTCAACAAATTGTACGGTAGATGCGTGAATAGAGTTCGAATGCAAGAAAGATTGCAGTAGGAAGGAAGATTGCGAAGTGCAGTACATCGTGATGTCAGCATAATCCGATATCGGTTTGTACAATTGAATATAATCTTTTTTTTTTCGATTGTGAAACTCATTTTTTTTTGTATGGCATTTCACTGAAAATAAATTAGTATAATCGCACAATGATAGTCGAAGACATTCAGCGGTGTATGTTCGACAGATGTTCGAGAGCGTTCAAAAACGTTCATCAGGCGTTTGAAGACATGCATGAGGGGTTCAAAGAGTTTCAAGATACTTTTTACGACGTTCATGAGAAGTTTAAAGATGTTCGTGAGACGTTCAAGAGACTTTCGAAGAGATTCAAGAGATCTTTGACGATATTCATAATATGTATGAAGACATCGATGAGGTGTTCGACGACGTTTTAGAGACTGTCAAAGACATTCACGAGGGGCCTTAAGCCATGCAAGAAACTTTTGAATACGTTCAAGAGACTTTCTACGACGTTTATGAGACGTTTGAAGATGTTCGTGAGACGTTTAAAAGACTTTCGAAAAGGTTTACGAGACTTTCGACGACATTCACAATACGTTTGAAAACATTCATGAGAGATTCGAAAACGCGTAAGAGAGACTTTCAAAGACATTCACGTTCGAAGAGTTTCAGGAGACTTTCTACGACGTCCATGAGACGGTTGAAGATGTTCGTGAGACGTTCAAGAGACCTTCGAACACGATCATATGACGTTTGAACACATTCATGAGGGATTCGAAGACGTTCAAAGACTTTCGAAGACATTCAAGATGTTGTATCCGCTGATTTACGCAATACAACGAAACGACCGAACGGTCGAGATAGTATTTGCGAAACGGCATTCCAGACCGTTTCGCATCCCCCTTGCGAAAGAGTCACACTTTTGCCAAAATGCAAACGTCAAAAAGACACTTTGCGACACGTCCTGACGAAGCATCGGATGATGTTCGATCTAGGGCAAATTGCGACAATCAGAGTCAACAATTAAGAGAAGTTACCAGGGAGTAGTTAGTCCTTGGTTGGCTTTTGAACGGTTCGGTCCTAAGGTACGACCGACACACTGTAAATTCAATTATAAGACCAGCCCAGTAATAAACTTATATTCCTATTCAACGAACTTGAGTTCCAACTCTTAATTTCGCAACGATCCCAAAAATACCTATCCCGGGTTCTCGAGCCGGGGATACAACAAAGAGATCTTTGACGATATTCATAATACGTTTGAAGACATCGATGAGGGGTTCGGAGACGTTTAAGTGCCTTTCAAAGACATTCACGAGGGGCTACAAGACATGCAATTAACTATTGAGTACGTTCAAGAGACTTTCGCCGACGGGCATCGGACGTTTGAAGAGGTTTGTGAGACGTTTAAGATTCTTTCGAAGACGTTCACGAGACTTTGGACGACATACATAATACGTTTGAAGACATCCATGAGAGATTCGAAGACGCTTAAGGGACTTTCAAAGGTATTCACGATGGGTTAGTCGACATTCAAGACACTTTCGACCACGTTCAAGAGTCTCACAACGACATTCATAATACGATTGACGACATTCATGAAGGGCTTGAAGACTCGTAAGAGGGACTTTCAAAGACATTCGCGTGGGTTTCGAAGAGTTTCAAAAGGCTTTCTACGACGTTCATGAGACATTTCAAGATGATCGTGAAACGTTAAAGAGACTTTCCCAAAGGGTCATAAGCCGTGTACAGGCATTCACAACAGGTTTGCTGACGTTTAAGAGACTTTCAAAGACATTCGCAACGGGTTTGAAGACGTCCCAGAAACTTTCGAATACGTTCAAGAGATTTTCGACATTCATAATACGTTTGAAGACATTCATGAGGGATACGAAAACGCTTAAGAGATTTCCAAAGATATTCATGAGGGGTTTGTCGACATCCAAGACACTTTCGAACACGTTCAAGAGACTTTCAACGACATTTATAATACGTTTGACGACATTCAAGGAGGGGCTTGAAGATTCTTAAGAGAGACATTCAACGACATTCACGGGAGGCGGGGGGGTTCGCAGAGTTTCGTGAGACGTTCATGAGACATTTGAAGATGTTCGTGAGACGTTTAAGAGACTTTCGAAAATGTTCACGAGACTTTCGACGACATTTATAATACGTTCGAAGATATTCATGCAGGAATCTAAGATGCTTTAGAGGCTTTCAAAGATTTCCACGGGGGGTTTCATGACGTCCAAGAAACGTTCGAACACGTTCAGGAGACTTTCAACGGTTTTCATAATACGATTGACGAGATTCATGGGGGGGTTCGAAGACGCTTAAGAGACTTTCAAAGATATGCACAAGTGGTCTGAAGACGCCCAAGAGGCCTTCGAGTTTATAATGCGATCTTCGACGACATCCATAAACCGATGATTTTCACGACATTTGAGTTTGGCGGGAATTGTTTGGGTGAAAATCCCAAACACACCCAAACAATTCCAGCCGAACTCAAATGTCATGAAAATCTTCGGTATATGGATGCCGTCGAAGATCACATTATAATCTCGAAGGCCTCTTTAGCGTCTTCAAACCACTTGTGCATATCTTTGAATGCCTCTTAAGCATCTTCAAACTCCTCACGCATGTCTTCAAACGTTTTATGAATGTTGTCGAAAATATCGTGAATGTGTTCGAAAGTGTCTTGGATGTCGACAAACCCCTCGTGAATGTCCTTGAAAGTCTCTCTTAAGCGTCTTCGAACCCCCCCATGAATGTCGTCAAACGTATTATGAATGCCGTTGAAAGTCTCCTGAACGTGTTCGAACATTTCTTGGACGTCAACAAACCCCCCGTGGATATCTGTGAAAGCCTCTAAAGCGCCTTAGATTCCCGCATGAATATCTTTGAACTTATAAATGTCGTCGAAAGTCTTGTGAACGTTTTCGAAAGTCTCTTGAACGTTTCACGAAGACCTTCAAATGTCTCATGATCGTCGTAGAAAGTCTCTTGAATCTCGTCGGACCCTCCCGCCCCCCGTGAATATCTTCGAAAAATTCTCTTAAGAATCTTCAAGCCCCTCATTGAATGTCGTCAAACGTATTATGAATGTCGTTGAAAGTCTCTTGAACGTAATCGAGAGTGTCTTGGATGTCGATAAACCCCTCATGAATATCTTTGGAAATCTCTTAAGCGTTTTCGCATCCCTCATGAATGTCTTCAAACGGATTATGATTGTAGTCGAAAATCTCTTGAACGTATTCGAAAGTTTCTTGGACGACTACAAACCCCATGCGAATGTATTTGAAAGTGTCTCAAACGTCAGCGAACCTGTTGTGAATGCCTTCAAACGTCTTATGACCGATTTCGAAAGTCTTTCTAACGGTTCACGACCATCTTGAAACGTCTCATGCCTTCAAACGTCTTATGACCGTTTTCGAAAGTCTCTTTAACGTTTCACGAACATCTTGAAACGTCTCATGAACGTCGTAGAAAGTCTTTTGAAACTCTTGGAACCCCTCGCGAATGTCTTTGATAGTCTTTCTTACGAGTCTTCAAGCCCTTCATGAATGTCGTCAAACGTATTATGAATGTCGTTGAGAGACTCTTGAACGTGTCCGAAACTGTCTTGAATGTCGACAAACCCATCGTGAATATCTTTGAAAGTCCCTTAAGCGTCTTCGAATCTCTCATGAATGTCTCCTAACGTATTATGTATGTCGTCGAAAGACTCGTGAACGTCTTCGAAAGAATCTTAAACTTCTCACAAACCTCTTCAAATGTCTGATGCACGTCGGCGAAAGCCTCTCGAACGTACTCAAAAGTTTCTTGCATGTCTTGACATGCAAGAAACTTTTGAGTCCGTTCAAGAGACTCGTGACAAGAGACTACGGTCAAGAGCCCCTCGTGAATGTCTTTGAAAGTCACTTTAACGTCTCCGACCCCCTCATCGACGTCATCAAACGTATTATGAATATCGTCAAAGATCTCTTGAACGTCTTCGAAAGTCTCTGAACGCCTTCGAATCCCTCATGAATGTCTTCAAACGTCATATGACCGTTTTCGAAAGTCTCTTGAACGTCTCACGAACATCTTCAACCGTCTCATAGACGTCGTAGAAAATCTCCTGAAACTCTTCGAGCCCTTGTGAATGTCTTTGAAAGTCTCTCTTAAGCGTTTTCGAATCTCTCATGAATGTTTTCAAACGTATTTTGAATGGAGTCGAAAGTCTCGTGAACGTTGTCGAAAGCCTCTTAAACGTCTCTCGAACATCTTCAAACGTCTCATGAACGTCGTAGAAAGTCTCTTGAACGTATTCAAAAGTTTCTTGCATGTCTTGAAGCCCCTCGTCTTTGAATGTCTTTGAATGGCTCTTAAACGTCTTCGAACCCCTCATCGATGTCTTCAAACGTATAATGAATATCATCAAAGATCTCTTGATCGTCTTCGAATCCCTCATGAATTTCTTCAAGCGTATTATACATGACGTCGAAAGTGTCTTGAACATATTCAACCGTTTCTTGCATGGCTTGAATCCTCTCGTGAATGTCTTTGAAAATCTCTTAAACGTCTTCGAACCCCTCGTCGTTGTCTTCAAACGTTAATACGTTTGAAGACACCGTTGTGAATATTGTCAAAGATCTCTTGAATGTCTTCGAAAGTCTCTGAACGTCTTCGAACCTCTCGCCAATGCCTTCAAACGCATTATGCATGTCGTCGAAAGTCTCTTGAACGTGTTCAAAAGTTTCTTGCATGGCTTGAAGACCCTCGTGAATGGCTTCGAAAGTCTCTTAAACGTCTTCGAACCCCTCATCGATGTCTTCAAACGTATTATGAATATCGTCAAAGATCTCTTGAATGTCTTCGAAAGTCTCTTGAACGTCTCACGAAGATCTTCAAACTTCTCATGAACGTCGTAGAAAGTCTCTTGAATCTCTTTGAACCCCTCATGCATGTCTTCAAACGGCTTATGAACGTTTTTGAACGCTCTCGAACATCTGTCGAACATACACTGCTGAATGTCTTCCACCATCAGTGTGCGATTATATTAATTTATTTTCAGTAAAATTCCATACAAAAAAAAATGAGTTTCACATTCGAAAAAAAAATATTATATTCAGTTGTACAAACCGATATCAGATTACGCTGATCTCACGAACTACTGCACTTCGCAATCTTTCTTCCTACTGCAATCTTCCTTGCATTCAAACTCTATTCACGCATCTACAGTAGCATTTGTTCACAGGCTCATTCTGATTGCGATCAAGCATCAACCGTGAGAGGGCCGCGACATTAAAACTTGGCGATGGTTAGCAAAGAACGATCACTATTACAGTCGTAATGATATTTACGAAATCGAGAGTTCATATTGAACAAAATGGCGAAACTTTTTTTTTAGTCGAAGTCCAAATTCCATACATCGTGAGGATAGAATTCCGAATTGAGATAAAGTTTAACTCTGGCGAGTTCGCAGTCGGCGAATAATGAAATGTCCTTTGCCATATAATTCTTTTCACCAGTCTGTGCCGCAAAAATGACATATTTTTGTTTCTCCAGCTGGGATGGCATCTTGTGCGATCCATGAATATTTGGTTGTGTTGTGTAGCCGTGGATACTCCTACAGATCCCAAGAGCGGAGACTCCAAACTCGTATTGCATAAAATAGAACGGTCGGTACCGTATGTAACGGCCTTGGATGAGCGAAAAGTTCAACCGTTAAAGTTCGTCGCCAAAAAACGCCTCAATCTCCATCAGTTTCCGAACATAGGAACTGTATGCATGTCCATTGCTGCCTACGACCTCTAAGCACGTGTAGTCTGTGAAAACCTCGCATCAGCTGGAGAAGCCATGATATGTGTCATATTCACGCTGCAGACAGGACCTAAGAATAAGAAACAACAAAATGCGAGCCACTTTGATCATTGTATCATGAGCGATGTCAACTCGCAATGTTATCCATATGGAAATTTGAATTTAAACATTCAACAAAATCAATATGCTCTTCTCTATGAGATGTATGTCAACTTTCAGCAGAACTATTACAACAAAGAGGCTGAACCATGGCTGAGCAGGGTGGAATTTTTAGAAAAAGCCCCCCTCGTTGTCATTGACTGTTCAAAGCAAAACGATTCGCTCAAGTCCGGCCCTGTTGACGTGCGTTTTGAGTTCGAATTGAAAAATAATATTCCGCCACAAATTTCGGCAAACTGCATGATCCTTCATGATCGTATTGTCGAATCCAATCCAATCAGTTGTGGGGTTAAAAAATTGGTATATAACCATGCCGATGATTCGCACCCGCATCAGTCAACATGAAGCTTATCGTCGATGTAGAGGGCTTCAAGATTTCCATCAACGAATTTGTCCTAAAGGAGATGTCCAGCGTCAGACACCTCGACAAGGATGCTGAACCGTTGACGCTCGCCGTCGACGCACCATTTGCATGGGACTCTTTACCGGCAAAGTACAAAACGACAAACAAGTGGTTGGAACGCAATTTCCATGGAATACGATGGGATCACAGCTCCATACCATACGAGACAGCTAGAAAGACAATTCGACGAATCTTGCGAGGAGCTCCGGCCATCTATGCGAAGGGATTCGAGAAATGCGCATGGCTATCAAGTTTCACGGATTCAGCAACAAATGTCATCGACTTGGAGACTCTGGAATGTCCATCGCTGCAAAAGCTGCCGGTAATCACGAAATCCAAATGTCCCCATCAATCCTTCAACACGAAATACAATTGTGCCGAATCGAATGTAAAGTCGGCGAATACAGTTTGACATTTTTTCTTATTACATTATATTCGATGAAAAAGTTGTTTTTTTGTACATAAAAATGTACATCTAAAAATGTACCTCTAAAAAGATAGCACTAAGCGTTGAAAACTCTACCATGATGACTGTGATGCAAACAGTCTTTGCACTCTACGATGGTGACGATGCCAGCTGCCGCTGAACTCGTTGTTTCCACCGGGCCTTCACGAGCGTTCTTTTCCACCATTCTCAGACTCGAGCGTCGAAAAGTCTACGATAATGACTGTGATGCAAACAATCCTTGCACTCTACGATGGTGATGATGCTGGCTGCTGTTGAACTCATTGTTTCCGCCGGGCCTTCACGAGCGTTCTTTTCCACCATCCTCAGACTCGATAGAACTCGACGCTGTTGTATTTTCCACCAATGTATTTCATGTAGAGTTGATCATTGCGCGACAGTTGCAGCATACTCTCGAACATTTTCAGATCTTGATCGAAGGCCTTTACCAGCCGCGCTGGCAAGAAGACGGCACACTCATTTGGAACGTCCACGATGTAGCGTTTTCCAAACTTGGTCTGTACAGCTCTCATGTCCGTGATTTGACGATCCGAATGGACGTGGAGTTCTGACAGCTTCTTCGTTGGGAGGAATTCCGCCATCAGGCTGACTTTGTTGATATTTGAGAGATCCATTTTCACTCGTTTTCAAAGTTCTATTCGGAGAAGTTGATGGTGCGGTAGAATAGTGTCGTCTGGGCTTGGTCCACGAAATCATAAGCTCCCTTGTATCCCCTCCGCTCAGATTTTAAAAACTTCTCCCCACTTATCCAATCATAGGCATGTGTAAAAGGTTCAAACACGTTCGAAGAATCCCGCACGTACGGAATTTCCCCCCTCGCGACACTTTTCACAGTCCCGACGTCGGGGTGGGGGACCATCAATGTGATATTTCATCTGCGGTGTATTATATTGCTCCATGCATGGAAGATATGATATCACTTCACTGTCGTTCCGATGATGTTCCTGCAAACGATCCCACAATAAGCCCACATATTTACCCCAATATTTTAGGAGCAAAACCTTTGGAACCTGTTCGAGCTCGTTTTTAGTCAAGTCCAGGGGGTGCTTGGCTGAATGTACTGCGTACATACTCGCACATGCTTGACGTTATATCCCGGATTGAACGCTAGCGTCGGCTAGCTTTGAGACCGGGCGGATGCAATTGACATTGGCTTCGAGATACAAGCAGGGCAGCTGCATGTCATAAATAAAGACCACCCATGTGGCGCTTAGCGTTTTCATATTACCGAAAATTTTCCCACCCATATATGGTTGTCACACACGCATGCACGCATGCACGCATGCACGCTTTTCCAAGAAACCTGTCAGGACCTGTTATGAGTGTCGGCGAACTTTGAGACGGGGCGGAAACATCTTGACATTGTCTTTTGAAATGGCACCAGCTGCATGTCATAAATTAGGGGGCTTTGAAAGGCCGCCACGCACGCACGCACGCACGCACGCACGCACACACACACACACACACACACACACACACACACACACACACACACACACACACACACACACACACACACACACACACACACACACACACACACACACACACACACACACACACACACACACACACACACACACACACACACACACACACACACACACACACACACACACACACACACACACACACACACACACACACACACACACACACACACACACACACACACACACACACACACACACACACACACACACACACACACACACACACACACACACACACACACACACACACACACACACACACACACACACACACACACACACACACACACACACACACACACACACACACACACACACACACACACACACACACACACACACACACACACACACACACACACACACACACACACACACACACACACACACACACACACACACACACACACACACACACACACACACACACACACACACACACACACACACACACACACACACACACACACACACACACACACACACACACACACACACACACACACACACACACACACACACACACACACACACACACACACACACACACACACACACACACACACACACACACACACACACACACACACACACACACACACACACACACACACACACACACACACACACACACACACACACACACACACACACACACACACACACACACACACACACACACACACACACACACACACACACACACACACACACACACACACACACACACACACACACACACACACACACACACACACACACACACACACACACACACACACACACACACACACACACACACACACACACACACACACACACACACACACACACACACACACACACACACACACACACACACACACACACACACACACACACACACACACACACACACACACACACACACACACACACACACACACACACACACACACACACACACACACACACACACACACACACACACACACACACACACACACACACACACACACACACACACACACACACACACACACACACACACACACACACACACACACACACACACACACACATACACACTCACACACTCACACGCGCGTACCCGCACGGACGCACGCACGCACGCACGTATGCACCCATGCACGCACGGACGGACGCACGTACGCACGCACACACACACACACACACACACACACACACACACACACACACACACACACACACTTGCACACGCGCGCGCGCGCGCATATACGGCCCCCTCGCTATCTACCCTCCCCCTCGCTAACTACCTTCCCCCTTCCCCCTCGCTCCAACCCCCTCTCTCCCTCCTGCCGGTCCGCCCCGCACTACCCCTCGCTGCCGCCGTCTCTCGCAACCCGCTCTCTGCCGCCCACTCTCCCTTCACCACTCCCTCCCCCTCTCGCCCGCCCCTCTCTCCCGCACCGCTATCTCTCTCCCCCCAAAAAGTGCGTTAGAACCGGCCTAGCTATACTGCTAGCACTTTCGCCCTCCATATATTCATATCCGTTACGAATTGTAATCAATATTAAGATTTTTTCCTCGCGCTAAACGCGCTCATTTATGTTTTTCTTGGGGTACATATTAATCAGAACAACCCATATATGGTCGATTTCACTCAGAAACCCCGTTATATAAAATATTCATAAACATATCTTTAGATTTAGCACGCGTATATCTACCCGTATACTTTAGGGACAATCAGTTCCCATAATAACCTTACCGCTAAGCTTACCCGTATCTTCAGGAACGAGCACATGGGTGGTCGGATTAACTTTACAAATAGCCTCATATACACGTACATATCGGTTTACCTGTACACTTCTGGGACACGCACATGGGTCCCCGGAGTACCATACCATAATGTCTCCTATATACATACATATACACGTACCTGCATGCTTCAGGGACATATACGAGAGTCCCTGGAGTACCTCCTTTAATAATTCCGTATGTCTCTTACCATGCATACTTTAGGGACATAAGTCCTCTACCTTCAATGAATATATATATATATACATACTCTAGGACATCAGAGTCCTCATGGGCGATTTGTATAATCATATGCATACTTATAAGGCATTAGTCCTCGGAATAACTTTAACGAATATCTATACATATATACATACATATATATATATATATATATATATATATATATATATATATATATATATATATATATATATATATATATATATATATAATGTATATATATATATATATGTGTGTGTATATATATATATGTATGTATGTATGTATGTATGTATGTATACGTACTCCATACGCTTCAGAGACATGTACCAGAGTCCCGAGGCAATAACGATACATATCTACTGTCATGCATACTTCGGGGACATAAATCCTCAAAGTAACACGCATAAATATACATATATATATCCATATTCGGTAAACTCCTGGGACATCCAAGAGAGTCTCCGGAGTACGAATAATAATATTAACACCTATACTAATATGTATATTTCGGGGACATTTACGAGTCCCCGAACTAGTATCCATCATATATATGTATATTCGTATTGACCATAACACAATGGTCCTAGAAATAAGGAATATTGTCATATCTATATTATGTATATATTGGGGACGCGATAGTCCTCGAATAACCCGCGAAACTGTTCCAAGCGGTCAGCTTCGTCGCGAGTTTTCTCACAGACCTTCTCGGAGTCACCACGTAGTCAGCACATCCTGCCGATAACGGAAATATTAATTCCATTGCCCATGTATAACTCGAGAAAAATAACGTTATCAGTGCTAATATTCGGTTACATGGGGACCGAACTCGAGAGCGAGGGTAATGACGCCAAGGCCTTTCTCTCAGAGACAAAGAGGGCGAGGGTACATATTGCGCTCCGGGAGCTGGCCAGTCAGTTCCGTCCGGTCTCTCCAACAGCGCGCATCGCAGAGTCGACGCTCTGAAAACCGGTACATTTATTTTTATCTTATATTCTTTTCGAGTTTACCCCGGTCTCTTCGACAGTATGACTATAAGTCTTTGTATAACCGGTATTAATTGTTGAAATAAAAATAAATGTAAAAGGAAACATAACAAGTCAAACACTGCAACAGAAATTTACGAAATTTATATTATTTTCTTTATTGACTGTAACTACGCTTATTTACGTGTAAAATACACAATCGTCTATATCACCTTTGATTTCTTCGCGCTATTAAAATCACGCAAAATACGGCGACCGCGCAAAGGTGAAACATTTTTAAGCAAATAATTAAAATATATTTGCCTATCGTTCGTGCGTGAAACAACGCAACGAACAAATCATCGTAGTGCATTTCTTTTTTTTTCTCTCTCTCTCTCTCTTCCTCTTGCTCACGCCAGTTTTCCTTACGCACGTATTCGTCTCACCCATAAAACCATACCTGTCCAAAATTGGACAAATCGCGAAGTGTTTTACGAGGCTTGGGAAAGTTGACGCACGAACACGCCACATCCACTGACTCGCCGTAACCTGGCAACTTAGTGACTGGCACGGTTAACCCGGTGCTTAGTGTTCGGACACTGATTTGACTCGACCTTGACATTTGTATTCGCGGCTGGCCGCCAATCGCCGTAACCGGGCGGAGGTGGAGCAAGACGTAGCGAGTCGGCGGTGCCGTAATCTGGCACGCACTAGACTCGCTCAGCGAACCAAATGTAGTTTCGCTGCCGATCGATCGAGTCACTACACGGATGTACCCACGGGGGTCGATAAGGAGGACTTTTCCATAAAACGGAACGTTCGACACAATTTTTGGTCCAATTTTGACCGAGTGTACTTTCACGGCGTTACGAAGAATTTCTTTGAACACGGACGAGTTGTTTTCCCGAGATACCGGTCGCGGCTTTTGCGCGGCTATCGCGTTTGCGCGGCGAATATTAAACTTGGAACCACCTCGGCTTCTTGGCATTAGTGGATTTGAATAAATACAGACAGATATTTATTGGAAAATCAATTGACCCTTAATTGGGTGAAGGAGAGACTGAGTAAGATTATCATGCAGCAGGGGTTCGAGACACGAATGAATCGACGTGCAGTAGTAAGAGCAGAATCGGTAGATTCAGTCTCCAAATTTAAGCGAGGTAAGAATTGACGACGTGCAGTAGTAAGAGCACAACCGACAAATCTTCGGAAAATGAAGGTAGGATGGGTGGAGGGTTAACGGACGGTTGATTTCTACATATGAGATGGAAAATTGCGAAATTAAATATATTCGATTAGCTGAAATGCCAAGGAACGATGGTGAGAGAATGTTGACTCAAATGAATTTTGTAAAAGACGAATGAACGATCTAAACAACACACGACACGATCGAAAGAGTGTATTCGACGAGGGATAAAGGATCGCGAAATAATTATTCGCTTACTCTAGAAATATATACGTATAGGTATATATTGTTACAAACTTGGAAATAAATATAATTACACACAACTCTGCGATGTAGGATCTGACAAGTTTTAAACGTACTGAAAACTCAAACTTGGAGTTACAATTCGGTAAAATAATAATGTGAAAAATAGAGAAATGTTTAAAGAAATATTCCGATTTTCCAGCGTGCGGGTCCGATACGGACGCGGCAAGCGGAGAAGCGCAACTGACTGGTGGAGAGACCGGAGGGAACTGACGAGCAGCGGAGGACTCGGCTTTTGATTGGTGCGGCGGTGGAACGGCGTGGTGCGCATGCGCCGCGGAGAAGGGACGCCGACGCTGATATTCCTTCTCGCTTGCTCTTATGGCGTTAAACGGAGGATTCGATGCTAAATCAATTATTCAATAAAAATGTTCTAACAAATAATTATGTCGGTTGGACTAACGATAAGTTAATATTTTTAATTTATCGTTAGCCTCACAATTTATTACAATAATATCTGTTTTTAAATGAAGAAATATAACTTTATATAAGTTCCAATTCTTGTTATTTATTCTTTTGCCTGTGAAATAGATTCGATGTAAAAATACGGCGGTTAAATGAGAGAATTACAATGCGAAATATACGAATTGCATATAATAATTATAAATGTGTAATTTTTTAATTAAAAAAAATACAGCGCACTATTATTTATGCGAAAGTAATCGTGTTTAATATTTGGCTTTTTAGTAACACTTTTATTTGTGAGTAATATAAATGGCTAATTGTTTTTAGATATGTTATTAACGCGTGACATTTGTTATACTGATAATACTGAATTATAACGATTATCGCTTAACTAAATGATTAAAATAACGTTTACAATTCATTTGTCGCATTAAACATTTATTATAATTATTAATAATATTGTAAGTCGCATTGTGATGGTGTTAATTGTTATTTGAATAATTAATTAGAGCGTGTATGAAATTGTTCTAGAATATTCTGCACATGGAAATAATAATAATGATACAGGGTTGGAAACAAAGGAGACAAAGACGCGATACCTGATATTGGGGTTGGAGCGGATGTTTAGTCTACACGGTATGGAGTGATAGCGATTTGTTTATCTCTTAATTGTTTCTTGGATTCGGCATGATGTGATATTGTTTAAATTATTATTTCGTAAAAGCCTACGCTTAACACGTGGCTTGCATCATGGCGGCGCGTCCGAGAGAGACGCGACGAGTGCGAGAGATAAAGAGATATACTTGCGCTGGGAAAGTTCGGGAAAAATATCTGTTTTATGTCTTCTATTATATGCTTGAAAATGGGAAAGCGTACAAGGAGAGACTTATACTGTAAAAAGAGCGCTTGCTCGTTTCGAGAGGCAATAAAGTAATTCAAGTGTTTTCTGGAAAATGTCTCGAAGGGAAGCGTTCGCTCGTCTCGAGGGGCAATAAAGTAATTTGGGAAAAAGTCACGTAGCGTCTATTTGCCATAGTAGCCACGGGTAAGAGAGAAGGTTAGGCCGGGTCAGAGTAAGAGAGAGACCGACTCTATATACGAGGCGAGTCGCGGGGTCGCGAGTATATCGCGAGTCCGCGGATTACGCAATCTCGCGGTTTTTCGCGAGCATGTGAACATAGGGATGAGTGGGTTACTAGTCGTGATCCGTGGGTCGCGAATTATATCGCGGATCCGCGGAAAACGATATTCGTGGTTAAGGAAGAAGTTTTTTGTGATACGGGTTACATGAGCACAAAGGAGGTACGCGGGTAACCCGAAGAGGAAGGATCGAGGATGAGAAAGATTACGTAGCAGATGATGGAGAGTTCGATTGAGCGCGCGAAGCATCAGGCGAGCAGGAGGAGTACGTTGGTCTCCTAGCGGAGCGCTAGAGAGAGCCGGAGCGAGGGCGCGCGCGAGCGTTAAGGATAGACGAGGATAGCGAGTGAGTGCGCGCGGGCGCTGAAGAGGGACAAGGATAGAAAGCGAGTGCGCGCGAGCGTTGAGCTCGGCGCGCTAGCTAGGTGCGTTCAGCGGAAGTAGGTACATACTAGGGAAAGTCGAATGTTCACAGACAACATAAGAAATGATAAAAAATAAATGCGCTCGCCACAATATGAGTTAAAGTTAACGAAAAAAGATATTCTTGTATTGTAGATTATAAACTTGTATATATGTATGTATAGCAATATATATATTGCTATACATACCGCATATATACGATACATTATAGGTATCGTATATATGCGTATGTGTATATATATGTATGTATACGTATATACATATATATGTATATATATATATATATGTGTGTATTTGTATAAAACAAAAGGACAAGATCGGTATATGTATATATGCAAATGTATATGGAGAATGGAGGGCAAGATCGCCAGGACGTAACAACGGTCGAGTAATATCGACGCGCTACGCATCGTCGCTCTTTCTCACCAAGGTAAGCACCATTTCACGCTACTTTCTCATTTGCTTACCTGTCGCTCAATGCGTCAAATTGTACACCAACGACTTTACCAAGCGCCTATCCCAAGTGGGCACATTCCCGCTTAAACGTGGCGCATTTCTTCTCCGACGGTAACTTACCGTCACATACGTCATATACGACTTGATTCATTATAATCCGTACGTTCGTGGCACACTTCCCATTCGTATATTCAAATCCTGAGAGCTAAATTAAAAGACGACTACTTATCGATTAAAAATGGGACCCACGACGTAACAGGGTTTTAGTCCAAAAAACAGGACACACGCAAAAATGTTATTTGGTGGCAGCGGTGGGATGCGCTTCAAGTCTTTGGTGTAAAGTCAAAATCAATTAAAAATAATATTCATGTTTATCGCAAATTGTGAAATAAAATAAGAGGTTCAAAATGGCTGAGCATTCCCAAAATTCGAAACGTTTAAGTGAAGAGGAACTCCGCGTATTAGCGGAACAATTAGATAAAAAACGCGAAATACTTCGTGAACAAGAACAAGCGTTATTAAAAAGAGAATTAGAAACGCACGCAAAATGAAATACCCTGAGTGCGCGCGAATGTGAATTTAGTGATCAAGTGAATAATAGAGATGAATCAATCTCGATCACTCATCACGCCCTCGAGGCTATGCAAAATACCCTTTCGACGATGATAAATGAGGTCAGTCGAATTAGTAGAGAAATTGGTTCGATTGAAAATGGCGAAGGTCAACGACAATCAGGTACAGACCCTCACGCACAGCAAAACGAAGTTAACGTTCACGATGATCGAGAATTACCCGCGAATATTAAATTTTAAGACGTACTTGAATCTGTGCCCACCTTCAATGGGTACAACATAACGGTTCTCCGGTTTGTTCGTGCTTGTAAAAGGGCAAGGGACATGTTTCACCCTCATCAGGCGTTGGGCCTCACTCAACTCCTTCGTAACAAATTAAACGGTCATGCCGCAACGGCGCCGGAAGATTATAACTTACAGAACCCTCACCAATTCGGTGAACGATTGAAAACGTTCTTCGGTGCCGCGAAAACTTTGAACGAATATCGTGGTGAACTTGGAAATATTTCAAAAAGCAAAAACGAACATATTATCGACTATATCAGTCGAACCAAAGATTTGCATTCGGCAATTCTCGAAGCCGAAATTGATGATCACGGAACTCTCCGAAACGGTCAATACGATATTTTCGAAAACGACACGCTGGATTGTTTCGTCAAGGGTCTTCCACCCGACATTCGAATCCGTCTCAAACTCGAGGGATCCGATAATCTTGAAGATGCCTATTCAAAGGCAATAAAAGTTGAAAAAGATATGGAACGCGATAGGTCACATTTCAAGGACACACGTTTCGAAAGCCGAACTCAAAATCAGTCGGCCCAAATAAAAGCGGCCTCCCCTTCAGGAGGACTGATTTGTAAACATTGCAACTGCAATCACGCGTCCGATGATTGCTGGTCAAAATTTCCGGACAAGAAACCGGGAAGTTTTAATACACAAAATTCCAACAGCAGAATCACGTGGTCAAAGCCCAAAGCCCAAAGGCCAAAGCCCAGGAACAAGGATCTCGACCCCCGTCGAAGTGTAATTATTGCAACAGGGCGGGCCACCTCGAGACATCCTGCTTTAAAAAACAAAATGAAGAGAGCAACAGGGCAACCGAATTGCCAAAAAAGAGAATTCTCGCCCAGTGGCACGGGCCTCCCCGCGGGACGAGAAACCGACGGAGCGCCCAGTGAAAATAAGGAACGCGTCTCTGTGCGAACCGTCCACGTCTTATTAACGCGTTCGAAACAAATAGCTTCCGTAGACCTCGACTCACCCAGCTTATCAGGACGTAACGAATTTTTAATAGACTCATGCTTGGAAGTGAATCTCGTGAAAAATCAAATCGTAAATACTCATACGTATGTGAATAAATACGATATATTAAATTTGAACGGGATCTCGAGTATCCCCGTAAGCACAAAGGGGTCTATAAGAATAACAATTAATGACACCCCCGCGGAATTTCACGTCGTCGATGATTGGTTCCCGATGGACCAACATGCATTACTTGGTGCCGAATTTCTTGCCGAAAATAAAGCTCTCGTAGATTGGAGACATGAACAATTAACTTGGGGAAATCAGAGAATCCCGTTTAAAAGTGAACAAACTATTTCGATTCCAAAACGGTCCAAAACGGTCTGTTACGTCAACGTAAATAAACTGTTACGTCAACCCAAAATCAAAGAAGGATAATTCCGATACTCTACTTGGGAAAAGGAATCTTTTTTGGCGAAGCAGTCGTTACGGTTAAGAATGGTATCGCTCATCTTATTGCGCACAATTCAACCGATGATAATTTGATAATGACTATACCTACGGTAGTAGTCGAAGAGTTCAGGTGCAAAAGCACGAAACATGGTTCCCTCACTCCGGACGACCAAAAGGCGTTTCAGGAAGAGGATAGGACCGAATGTGAAAATAATTTCCTCACTCCGGATAACCAAATGGCGTTTCAGGAAATGGATAAAAATCAAAATGGTTCCCTCACTCCGGACGACCAAAAGGCGTTTCAGGAAGAGGAGAAAAGTTTAATTGTTCCCCATCCGGACGACCAAATGCCGTCTCGGGAAGAATGTATATTATGGTTTGAAATTGCGCGCAACAAAAAGGTTTTAAAAGTCGAAATGAAAGATAAAGGAAAAAAGATTCAAGAGCGTTGATAAAATTATAAGCGAGAATTCGGACCTATTTCATTTGCCAGGAAAAGTCCCAGACTTTACAGATGAAATCGAACATAAGATAACGACGAACGACGATCAACCAGTTTTTACGAGGCAGTATCGATTTCCGCCCGTTCATATAGATGAAATTACGAAACAAGTTAAAGAATTAATTGAAGGGGAAGTATTAAACCGTCAAACTCCCCTTATAGTTTGCCTCTGTGGTTAGTTCCCAAAAAGGCGGACTCACAAGGAAATCCAAAGTGGCGTATGGTCATCCATTATAGGAACTTAAACGAAAAGACAATTGGCGATGCTTATCCATTACCTCAATTAACCGAAATTCTCGACCAATTGGGTAATGGGAGATATTTTTCAGTATTCGACCTAGCCAGCGGTTTTCATCAAATTAAGGTACATCCAGATGATTCTCACAAGACAGCATTTGCTACACCATTAGGTGACTACGAGTTCGACCGAATGCCGTTTGGTTTAAAAAACGCTCCGGCTACATTTCAAAGATTAATGGTTCGAGTCTTAACAGGCCTACAAGGCATTGAGCTGTTTGTTTTTTTGGACGACATCGTCATTTATGCAAAGACACGAGTTGAACACGAGAATAAATTCAACAAACTCGCGAAAAAATTAAGGCAGGCCAATTTAAAGGTACAACCGGACAAGTGTGAATTTTTAAGACAAGAAGTGACATATTTGGGTCACATCATAAGTGAGGACGGGGTTAAACCCGATCCCAAAAAATAGGAGGCTCTACAGGAAACCCTAGGCCTATCACTCCGAAAAAATAAAACAATTTCTAGGACTTGCAGGTTATTACCGAAGGTTCATCGAAAAATCTTCAGGCATTGCAAAGCCACTCACCAATTTATTAAAAAAGGGGTCGACCTTCAAATGGGCGGAACCTCACCAAAAAGCCTTTGAAACGCTTATCGAGGCGTTATGTAAAGAACCAATTCTTCAATATCCGGATTTCACAAAACGATTCATCATAACAACGGACGCATCCGATCACGCCATTGGCGGAATTTTGAGCCAAGGCGAAATTGGTAAAGACAAACTCGTTGGTTACACCTCTCGAACTCTTGGAAAACACGAAGTTAATTACTCAGTGATCGAGAAGGAATTATTAGCTATCATTTATTGTGTAAATCATTTTAGACCTTATGTCTACGGCCGTGAGTTCTTATTGGTAACGGATCACAAGCCACTCGTATGGCTTCACTCCGTAAAAGACCCGGCCAATCGCCTTGTGCATTGGCGCCTTAGCCTTGCTAGTTATACTTATAAAATTGTAAACAAACCAGGAAGGGTAAACAGCAATGCTGATGCCCTTTCCCGGAACCCGCCAGTAAAAAATCAGACTGTGCTCATGGTAAAGCATACGCCATGTAAAAGAAAATCCGAATCGCCCATCGTTGGCCCAAGTCGGGCAAAAATTGTCAAACCGACTCCTCGCGAACACAACGATTCGGACTGGGACGAAAGATTGTTCGACCCACCAACTGGAAAAAATCCAGCTAAAAAACGAAACCCTACCTTAAATCCTAATACGGATACGGAGGGGATCCCTGATCCGTCGGACGGCAACCAAAGGAAAAATCCACCTGAAAAAAGGAAAAAGCTGGCCGACTCCGCGAACGAAGACGATTTCCTGGGTTTCCGAAATTTGCCAATTTCGCAAACGTCTGGCAAAACGCCTCATCGTTGGGAAAAAGAAAAAGAATCTCCGAAAACCCAGAACCTGGAAGAACCTCCTTCCCATCCTCAATCCGTCGAACCAGTAAAAGGAACCACCTTGCACACGTCTATTCCAGAAGCAAGTCCAGACGACGGAATCACGGAAAACTTTGAAATATCGCAACTTTTAGAAGATCGTGAAATAGTCCCATTTCCTGAGGATTCCGAAATTCCGGAACCCTCAGAACATGGAGAATACATTGAGAATATCGAGGATCTCACCGAAAGCTTAAGTGGCTCAGACGACGACACTCTTAAGAGCGACATATTTGATAATGAAAACCCAGAGTATCCATTACCGACGGAAAACAGTAAACTCACCATACGCGAAACGCGTGATAATTTGTCCATGTTCAAGGACAATCTCGTCGTCTCCGTCACCACCTCCGGGAGACCAATCGACATCGGAGCAAAAGATCAAGACTCCTTGAAAAACTTTGTCCGCGAAATATCTACAAAACTAATTCATGTCGCGAAAACAAAGACCATCGGTAATATATCATGGAACGAAATTGAAAACCTCTTGATACAAACGCTAGGCAACGACGAAGTTACGTTGACTATCTGTTGATTACAGTTGATTACGTTGACTACAGATGTAAATAAAATCGCAAGGTGGCCATCGACCTGGTTCCCGTTCCGAAGATGGGAACCAGTCCAGGACGACCACCCAGGGCTGACGCCCAAAGTGCCCTTTCGCACCCTAATCAAGAAGACGCCTATCAACATCAGCGAAGCGTTCTTGGTTACAGGATGAAGTGGAAAATTTATCTTGCCTTCCTGTTTTGCATCCGCCCAACTGCCGGCCTAGTCGGGTACGATTGTGGCGGGCCATCTCTAAACGTATCGACCATCTCCTTGGGCAACATCGGCGAATGTGACATCCCATTGGTCGATCCGATGCCGACACCAGTGAAGATTCAACTCCTGCAACTTTCGGAGTTCTCGTGAACTCGCGTAGTCCAGTGTAAGGTCGAAATCGACCGGACAATTTACTACTGTGGGATCAGTTCCCACAACTCCATTGTCCATAATGGACATCAAATTTACCTGCACGAAGTCGATGAACGATCGTGCCGAAAAATGCACGAAACAGGGCTACTGCAAGTTGGCCAGACAGCTATAATTTCCGGGATCCGGAAAAACAGCATCGGTCCGGGCTGTTCGGACGGATCTCTCGATAACCAGAGGAAATGCTTCGGCACGAAGTATAACGATCCTTTCGGCGCATGGGACAACATGGTCGTGCAAGCCTCAGTGAGGATCACTCTCACCAATTACGAAGCAACGGTCAACCTGGCGACCAACAAAGTAATCCTTCGTTCAGGAACCCATTGCCAATTATCGGACGGTACCTGCTTCGATATCGAAGGTTACGCCGTATTCTGGAAAACGGAACCAGCAGATACCTGCGCGATTAATAGATACGACGTATTATTCGAGGGTACAGCAACCAAATTAAGGACCTTCGAGAACTCTAACTTTGTCGACAATGTCCGCATTTGTACCGGACGTCTACATGCTGACCACGCAAGATACTACCTTCGCACTAGCCGCAAAAACTGAAAAACATGTTTGCGGCTAGACTCTTGTTGGAATGGAACATCCAAAATTGTACGTTCTCGAAATTCAAAATCACGAATCTTTCGCTACGCGGAAACGGTTGCTTGTTAGTAACCTCGACATATTCGCGTACGTGAACTCGAAGTTTATTTACGTCGAAAAGCATATTAAGGCGCAAATAAAAACATTGTACAAAGACATTCTCACACAACGATGCAACTTGGCAAATCAAATGCTACAAAACGCTCTCTCAACGGCTTCCATTCTACCCGGGAAATTCGCCCGGGCCGTCATGAAAGGCCCCGGGATATATGGCCGTCTTCGCCGGAGAGGTAGCACACATCGTCAAGTGCACACCTGTGGAATGCACCCTTCGTCGAACAGACGAATGTTACAACGAACTTCCCGTCACGTTCCGGAACCAATCGTTCTTCCTGTCCACAATCTCGAGGACACTTATCCGGACGGGAACACATATCGAGTGCAACCCCATGCTGCCTGCCGAGTATTGGATCGACGGCACTTTGTATCGGTTCACACCACATCCAGTCGAGGTACCGCCTCCTGGACTACTACATCCCGCTTCCATGCCTACGTGGGGATACAACCCCAGTGGAAATTTGGCATCCAGCGGAATTTATTCTGTCCACGAGAGCAACCAGCTGAGGAACAGGATCATGTTCCCTGCTGAAAAACCAGCATTACTCAACAACATCGCAAGGGGTTTTGCAGGACACGACATACACCCGGAAAGCGTTTCCCTCAAGACACTGATGGACGAGGACGCTCTCCAACACGTGGCTGATGGAGTAATGCACAAAATCTGGGGTGGTTTCGAAAAATTCGGGACTGTTCGGGATCCTCGCAATCCTCGCCATCATCAAGGCGATCATCGACACATGTATCCATGGATATACACTCCACAGTCTGTACGGATGGAGTTTCACCCTCCTAGGAGCCATCTGAAACTCGGTGACAAGCCTCCTAATTAGCAGAGCTCACCGCGCTGAACACGGTCTTCGAAGATTATCAACGACGAACCTCTGCAGCTGGTGTCCGTCAATGACATTCGCGACCATCCGACGACAGCGAGGCGTTTGTCGGGCGTCGACCACGGACTCTAGGAGCGGCTCAACGTCGGTCCTCAGCAAAGCTGACGCATTGCTTCAGACTTTTAGGGGGGAGGTGTTTCGTCCTAGCACTCTCGCCCTCTAAATAGTTATATCTGGTACGAATTGTAATAATTATTAAGATTTTTTCCTCGCGCTAAACGCGCTCATTTATGTTTTCTTGGGGTACATATTAATCAGAACGACCCATATATGGTCGATTTCACTCAGAAACCCCGTTATATAAAGTATTCACAAATATATCTTTAAATTTAGCACGCGTATATCTACACGTATACATTAGGGACAAACAGTTCCCATAATAACCTTACCGCTAAGCTTACCCGTATCTTCAGGGACGAGCACATGGGTGCTCGGATTAACTTTACAAATGGCCTCATACACACGTACATATCTGTTTGCCTGTACACTTCTGGGACACGCACATGGGCCCCCGGAGTACCATACCATAATGTCTCATATATACATACAAATACACGTACCTGCATGCTTCAGGGACATATACAAGTGACCCTGGAGTACCTCCTATAATAATTCCTTATGTCCATTTCCATGCATACTTTAGGGTTATAAGTCCTCTAACTAACTTCGATGAATATATATATACATATACATACTCTAGGACCTCAGAGTCCTCATGTACGATTTGTATACTCATATGCATACTTCTAAGGCATTAGTCCTCGGAATAGCTTCTACGAATATCTATACATATATATATATATACATATACGTACTCCATACGCTTCAGGGACATGTACCCGAGTCCCGAGGCAATAATCGATACATATCTACTTTCATGCATACTTCGGGGACATAAATCCTCAAAGTAACACGCAGAAATATACATACATACTCGGTGAACTCCTGGGACATCCAAGAGAGTCTCCGGAGTACGAATAATAATATTAATACCTATACTTACATGTATATTTCGGGGACATTCACGAATCCCCGAAATAGAATCCAACATATATATGTATATTCGTGTTGACCATAACACAATGGTCCTAGACATAAGGAATTTTATCATATCTATATTATGTATATATTGGGGACGCGATATTCCTCGAATAACCCGCGAAACTGTTCCAAGCGGAACGTTTTTCATTGCCACGTAATTTCATTGCGCATGTATAACTCGAGAAAAATAACGTTATCAGTGCTAATATTCGGTTACATGGCGACCGAGCTGGAGAGCGAGGGTCATGACGCCAAGCCCTTTGTCTCAGAGACAAAGAGGGCGAGGGTACATATTGCGCTCCGGGAGCTGGCCAGTCAGTTCCGTCCGGTCTCTCCAACAGCGCGCATCGCAGAGTCAACGCTCTGAAAACCGGTACATTTATTTTATCTTATATTCTTTTCGAGTTTACCCCGGTCTCTTCGACAGTGTAACTATAAGTCTCTGTAAAACCGGTGTTGATTGGTTAAATAAAAAAAAAGTAAAAGGAAACAGAACAAGTCAAACACTGCAACGATGAACTTACGAAATTTATATTACTTTCTTTATTGCATGTAACTACGCTTAAATAAGCCTAGTTACATTCAATAAAGAAAATCATATAAATTTCGTAAATTTTACGCGTAAATACATGTAAAACGAACAATTGTCTATATCACCCTTGATTTCTTCGCACTATTAAAATCACGCAAAATACGGCGACCGCGCAAAGGTGTAACATTTTTCGAGCAAATAATTAAAATATATTTGCCTGTCGTTCGTGCGTGAAACCACGCAACGAACAAATCATCGTAGTGCATTTCTTTTTTTTCTGTCTCTCTCTGTCTCCTCCTCTCGCTCACGCCATTTTTCCTTACGCACGTATTCGTCTCACCCATAAAACCTGTCCAAAATTCGACTAGTCTCGAAGTGTTTTACGAGGCGTGGGAAAGTTCGCCGTGCATCCGCTGACTCTCCGTAATCTGGCAATTTAGCGACTGGCCCGGTTAACCCGGTGCTTAGTGTTCGGACGTCGATTTCCCTCGACCTTGACATTTGTATTCGCGGCTGTCCGTCAATCGCCGTAACCGGGCGGAGGTGGAGCCAGACGTAGCGAGTCGGCGGTGCCGTAATCTGGCACGCACCAGACTCGCTCAGCGAACCAAATTTAGTTTCATATTAATCTGTACCTATGCGATAGACGAGAACGTTTCCCGATACATTCGCTCAGCAAATAAAATACTGCATCTGTCCAAAATCGGACGTATACCCAGGGTATGTTGCGAGGAATTCGGAAGAGATGCCGCACGAACACGCCACACCCGTCGACCCGCCGTATTTCGGTAGGTCAGCGAGTGGCACGGTCACACCGGTGACCGGTTCGGGCGTCGTCTTCCGTCATTCTCAACCTTCGTTCTCGCGGCTGGCCGCCAATCGCCATAACCGGGCGAAGGTGGAGCCAGACGTAATGAGTCGACGGTGCCGTAACCATGCACGTCTTGCACTCACTCAGCGGTTCAAATAATTATAAAATCTATATATGTATATTTTTATATCGAAGCGACCGTATCCCTCATAAAATTAATCCAGTCTTCGTAGTCCCTGACTGCTCCCAAAAACATCGGCATCGCCGGGCCATCGCATTCGTACGAGCACCGGGTACCCGTCTGGGCAACGACAGGTCGGATCGAGCTGGAACATCTTGGCGATTCTTGGACAAATTCGGTCACACGGTCGAGTAATATTGACCCGCTACGCACCACCGCTCTTTCTCACCAAGGTAAGCACCATTTCACGCTACTTTCTTATTTGCTTACCTGTCGCTCAATGCGTCAAATTATACACCAACGACTTTACCAAGGCCTATCCCAAGTGGGCACATTCCCGCTTGCACGGGGCGCTTTCCTTTTCCGACGGTAACTTAACGTCACATAAGTCATATACGACTTGATTCATTATAATCCGTACGTTCGTGGCACACTTTCCATTTGTATATACAAATCCTGAAAGGTAGATTAAAAGACGATTAATTATCGATTAAAAATGGGACCCACGACGTAACAGCAGTATCCACGGTTACACAACACAAGGAAATATTCATGGATCGCACGGGTGGGAGTCGAAATATCGATGGATCAATGTTCAGACGGGCTGAAATTTCGAATTAAAAAATGTCGAATGTTCGAATATAGATAGATCAATCTTCGGAGGGATTATATAGTCGTAAATAAAAATTCCGAATACGAATATCTCGAAGTTGATATATAGCGAAAAACAAAAACCGATTTAAAAAAATGTTGAGAGACATAATATCGATTCGCTTATATAAATAACACCAAATAATTTGAAAAGACGAATCGTCGAATTGTGAATATGGCGATGGTACAAAAGACAGAACGCATTAAAGCGAACGGCCAAAAAGTCGAATGGTCAAAATAGCGAATGGTCAACATGTCGAACGGCCCGGATGGCGAAAACTTATGATCGAGCAGTACATTCCTTGCGCTTCAGCGTGAAGCTGAGAGATGGCGCTAGCGGTCAGTCGACTGCACGGGCCTTACGTTCAGATCTGGGAATTTGTGAAGTGACGGGTAGGTCACATAATGAGTCGAAGCGGTGGTTTTCGATTCTGCTATGTAAAGCGCCGCTACCTAAAAGTTAACCAATCAACAAGTTTGAAGTGTTATGGCGCAGTTTTTTAAAATTGAACAATGTTTTCAAGAACTATATGTGTGGAAGATATTTCTTTTTTTCACTACCGATTCTATAATGAGAATAGTAAATATTTATTATACAAAAATACTCTAAGTCATTAATTATCTGCATTCATAAATATGAAACAGGGGCACTTCAGTTCGTAGACAGTGAATTATACGTTCGTGATGATATATAGTGAAGTGGTGTGGAGTGTCTGTCACCCACTTGGCTAGTTCTATTCCACGTTAATAAATATTTTTTCGTATTGTACTACTTTTCTTATATGTCATTATTTAAATTATGTTTCTCAGTGCCCCTAGCGGATAAAAAAGAAACTACTATTTTCCTCGGTATAGAGGACGACCCGAGACATTAAAAAGTGCCGGAGTTTCCAGACCTGTATTTACGACCGTGGTCGGCTGGACCATCGTAAGGTAGTACATAAATCCTATGTAACGGGTCCTTCCAGTTATTCCTTTTTAGCAGGATGGCTTTGAAAGTTATTTAGCTTTTATAATACTTAGGTTCTCAATAAATAGCCCGGAAATTCTCGATTATTATAGTGATATGATTCTTTTAGTCGCAATCAAATAATGAATGAGAAAAATATTAGTTTTCAGGTGCAACGATTTTTTGCAGAAATGCTGTCGTTGACTTGCTTGACTAGTTGGAAAAAAAAAGTTATTTTCCAACGTTTAAATATTAAGATAGTTTATAAGGAAATTTTTTGAAGGTATTACAAACAAAAATATAGCTGGGAGGCCTTGGTTTAATGGCTCTACGATGTTTTTTCACTTTATCAACTTTTTTGAAAGGGTGCCTCGCAACTGATCGTAGTCCGTGACACTTGGGGTTGGGGGTGAAATTCTGAATCGATTGATACAAGTATGTATGGATCTCAGGTCAACGCCGGAATTAATATTAATTTTTGAAGACGGACCAATCAGGAACGTCTGATGAGCTGGCGTATGTCGGTGGGCGATACGCGCGTGTAACAGTGCCTAGCGGTACGGTGCATCCACCAGATTCCTTGCGCGGGTTCGCTCACCGACGTATACCAGCTCATCGGGCGCTCCTGATTGGCCCGTTTTTTTAACGTTAATAATAACTCCGAGTTTGATCTGAAGCCCATACATGCTTATATCATTCTTCTGAGAATTTTATCCCCGCCCCCCCCCCCCCCTCATTTCAGAGGCTAGTATCAGTTGCGAGACACGTTGTATACACTGGTGCGGGCTAAAAATAAACTTTTTAATTCAATATGTCGTAAACTATTCGAATGCGCCGAAAATCCCTTTCGGGAATGATGGGTCTGAAGTGCCCAACGTTGCTTTTCAAACAAAGTATTGCACAGTTCCCTTCTGGATGCTTATAAAAGATAAGGCGAAACATTTTGAGGGATTTCGGGAAAGGGAACCCACCGCTATCGCGGGGGCGGGGGGCGGTCAAAGCTGTAAAAAATTGTAGCTCCCATGGTACGGAGACAGCCATCTTTTTTATTGGCGTTACGGGTAAACCAAACATAAAGGAACCTAGGGGACAAATGAGCAATTTTCGAATGCTGGAACTCACCCGTATCGGGGGCTGAAAATTCTAAAAAAATCGTATCTTCCCCGGTAGGGAGATAGCCATCTTTTTTATTGGCGTTACGGGTAAACCAACAACAATAAGCCTAGAGGACAAAAATTAGCGATTTTCATTTGCCGGCAATTACCCTCATCGGGGGGTGAAAGATGTTAAAAATTGTATCTCCCACTGTATGGAGATAGCCAACTTTTTGGCTGTCTAGCTGACTGCGGCATAGAAATCGCGATCATCGTTATATGACGTTAAAGTTCTCATCGTTGGAATAGAACGATTTTTTCGTTTATTTTGCATTTATTTTCTTCTTTATGCCTATCCAATGCAATATGAGGTCGTGAATCTCTAAACAGAATAGGTAGAAATGTTTGAGTAATTTTCAGAGCAGAAAAAAATTTCACCGGTTCAAAAAACATTATTTTCGTGGCATTCCAACGATGCAAACTTCAACATCATCTTAGCTTCAGCTACAATATTATTGGATTACGTGGGTTCCGAAGCAAAAAAAAACACATTTTCTGTATTAAAAAAATATAACATAAATTATTTTATTTACAATGTTTTATTGTAAATGAGCAAGATGTCAACAATATTTTTAAAACATCTCATCCAAAAATTTGAGACACTCAGCCGGTGCGACTTGGTTTTCGAAGACCCAAAAAAAAAAACGGTGGACATAATTTCTCAAAAACTAATGCACCGATCTTATGGAACTTTTGCTCACTTCTTCAGAATAGCATTGACTAGTGATTGAATTACGGATTTAAAAAAATGAAGTTTATTTTTTTGGCAGAATGATATATAAAATAGTTCAATTTTTTGTACAATTTAAACTACGGGTAGTATGTAAAACTAGTTGTAATCGAAAAAGACCTTCGTTCAATTACTACTCAATGCTATTTTGAAGAAGGGTGCAAAATTTTAATGAGATCGGTGCATTAGTTTTTGAGAAATCATGTCCACTGGTTTTTTAGGTGTCTCCGGAAAGCGGTCTGACTGGCTAAATTTCCCAACTTGTGGAGGAAATTTTTTTCAAGTATTTTTTAAATGTTTCTCTTCTGCGTGCTTAACATTTTGAATAAAACAATCCATATATATATTTTTTTAATAGAGAAAGAATGCCTTTTTTGCTACGAAATCCACGTAACCCCCTAACAATTTCCCGATTTTTTTGCTTTTGTTGTAAATCCTGTGGCTCCATTTTACTTGATAGAAAATACAGTCGGCCTCCCAATAAAAACGCTTCCCCTTTTTCTCGCTCGAACGCTTACTCCACTCCGACTAGGATCCCCAGCTAGTCATTTCGCATGCGGGGTTCTGAATAAGAACGCCCAGCCTAGCAGAACTCAGAAGAATAAAATGAGATAGATATTGTAATGTACATCCCCGTTTTAAATCATTCTTCTTCTACTATGAAGAAATGTTACAATACAAAATGAAATCAACACTTTTTATTAATCGAACGCATGCATTTTTCGAGTCAATTATAAAAACTTTATTTCCTTTTATAACAAGTAATGGGTGTATATTGAAAGATGGTCGTACAAAATAGCCGAAAATTCAGATAAACGATAAAAATTATTTTTGTTGTGGTGAGAGTCATTTTGGTCCAGGGGGCGTTCTACCGGAGGTGGAATATTTGCAATGGAGCCAATTTCTTCCATTGAAGATAAAGCCTTCGAGAAGTGGAATTGTTCAATGTATTTTTTCGATAGAATCAGTATACTACTTTGGAGTACAGACTTTGTTTCCACTGCGTGTACGCAACTGTCTGGTTTTCATTTCTTTTGTGACATCTTATATCGTTAGTAATCATCCACTATTATTCAATTACTAATATGTATGGATAATATCGAATAACAAAACTATTCATTAAGTAGAACAAATGCGACAGAGAACGCCTTGCGCATGGGCTACAAGTTGAAACACGTTCGAGCGGCCGTTCTTATTCAGAATCTCGCATGCCAAAAAGAAAGAGAGAGAGGCAGAGTCAGCGAGCGCGAAGTGCGTGCCTGGTGCGGGTACTCAAAAACTCTTCCCCTTGGGGGCTTTTGCGTTCTTATTCAGAGGTCGGACTGCAATATGGTTAGTGACTCCTTGTGATCGACTTTCCCAGAGTCAAGATTTGTTTGAATTCGTCTTTGCTACCGATCATGGCACACTTAAAATTCTGCCAAAATTGCCAAAAATGCAAGGAAACTTTGTTTATTTTACTGTTGTGTTGCCACATTCATATTATTGTAGATTTAAAAAAAAATGTATATTGTACATTTGTGAATAAACAAAAAAAAGTAACGATTTCATGTAGTTGCAATCTACGTGGAGAAATTAAAGGAATTCAGAAATCATCATATCAACCCTAAAAATGTATCGTAACGGTAGAGTTAATATTATAAGAAAAAGTAAATTTAAGGGCTTCAGTAGGCTTTGAAGCCAAAAAAGCATATTTTCTCTGTTAAAAAAAATTCAATGCATAAATTATTTCATTCCAAATGTTAAGCACATAAAGAAGTAAAATTTCAAAAATAGTTTGAAAAAAATTGCATCCAAAAATTTGGGAACTTCAACTGGTGGGACCTAGTTTCCGGAGACCCTTCACTTCCTAAAACGGTCGACAAGACGGTTGGACAAGATTTCCCAAAAAATAATGCGCCAATTTTGTTGAAATTTTGAACACATTTTCTAAATAGAATCGACTGGTGATTGACCGAAGGTTTTTTTTCGATAGCAACCAATGTTACAAGGCTATACGAAGTGTAAATTGTAGCAAATATTGAATTATTTCGCATGCAACTCCGTCAAAAGTTTACATTTTTGTTTTTCTTAAATCGTTCGTTCAATCACTAGTTAATGCTATTTTGAATTGTGCACAATTTCAATAAAATTGGTGCATAAGTTTTAGAGAAATCGTGTTCACCGTTTTTTCAAGGGTCTCCGGACGCTAGGTCCTACCGCCTGAATTTCCCGAATTTTTGGGTGAAATTAAAAAAAAAAAATTCATGAAATGCTGCTCATTCATGTGCATAACATTTTAAATAAAATAAGTTACAGTTTATATTTTTATTAATAGAGAAAGTATGCGTACTTTTCTTCGAAACCCACGTAATCTCTTGATTGCATAAAACACCTTATTCCAAAATTGTGTTTTGCCTCAATTGTTTCCTCGCACCAGAAAATATTGGGACGGCAGTTAAATTATACCGATGTCGAAAGTTAATTTGGTCGTGGGCCAATAATATACGAGTGTACACGCTAATGCCCACGACTTTTTGGTAAGTGAGCACCGAACAAACGTGCAGTCGTTCAGCGCGAATTTCGCGGAGGAAAACGGCCTGTTTGTACATTGATGACGCGCGGTTAACGTCACGTCAAGCACCGAGTGTGCACCGTACCACACGAAAGACCCACGCTGCCCTGATTCCGCCGGGAGAGGGGGGGGATGCGATCGCCGAAGCCAGGACTAAATGGACTAAACGGACTAGCTGAACCAAAGGCCCTGTCGTTCGTCGCTCCCGCGAAGGACGTCGGAAGGTGCCGAAGACTTCCGACGGCGCCCAGCGAGAAGCGAGTAAATGGAATCGCGAACGACGCCCGACAGCGAAAGAGTGAGAACGCAGCGTACCCCCACTAACCTCGCAGGGGCAGTATAGCGGCGTTTCGACCAACAGCACTGTCGAGCGCGTAATGAAGCGTGCGGGTGCGAGTGAGAGCGCATCGTCAGCCGAAGTATTGTAGGCGACGTGAGCGTGAAGAAGAAAGCAACATGATCGCTACAATATAATCGCCTATTTGTGATCTGCTGAGGTCGCGATGAATGATAGTGCGTGTGTTCTATCTTTGTATTTTAAAGATGGGTTTAAGACGGAATGATACCTCATCGCGGTCGGTATGGTAGAGCAATTATAGATACCCAACAATCTCTGAAACGGCTCTTCAGATCCCGTCAAAACTTTGCCAAACGACGTCCAATAGATAGACGAACAGCTGTTTACCCCTCAAATTTTCTGAATTTGAGAAAAAAACGTAGATTGGCTTATCATCAGCTGATCTACGTTTTTTTCTCAAGTTTAGAAAATTTGGGGGGTAGACAGCTGTTCGTCTAGCTATTTGACGTCTTTTGGCAAAGTTTTGACGGGATCTGAAGAGCCGTTTCAGAGATTGTTGGGTATCCATAATTGTTCTACCATACCGACCGCGATGAGGTATCATTCCGTCTTAAGGTTCTGACGGAATTGGCATTGCGTACGGTTTACGGGCGCAAGAACATGATGTAGCTCAGCGGTCCCCAACCCTCGGGCCGCGGACCGGTACCGATCCGTGGGCCAGTTTTTACCGGCCCTCAAAGGCCGGTCTTTGAAATATTTTATTACAATACCGGTCCGTGGACCAGAAAAGGTTGGGAACCGCTGATGTAGCTCATCGTCGATTGACGGAAAATTTGTCAACGGCGTTTAATAAACAAACTGATTTCTATTGACCAAGGCCAAGGTCATGGCATCGTTTGAATCCATTTAAATTCAATATTTTTAAATTGCTTTAATTTCTTCTGGCAGAGTTTGACCAAAAAAATCCTCACCTTAAAAAAAAAATACTTCTGAATTTTGCAATATCAATATGGAAACAATTTGTTTCGATTTCTTTGGGTTAGGTATCATATTTCTTATAATATTCGGTGCAATCCGAATATTTCTGAATTACCTTTTAAAAAAAAACCTTTTTATTTTTTCAAAGTATTTATACCGGAAATGATAATATAAATTTGCGAACAAAATTTCGTTTTCGTTTTTTTAGGTTGAGTGTCATCGCATCGCAGTATAACATTTTTCAAAATATCTATTTCTTTGCAATATTCGATAGTATAGAAGTATAGAAGGTTATAAACATGCTGTTCAATTTTTGAGGCGAAATTTGAATAATTTCGGTCGCTACAACCTTGCTTAGAGAAAGTGATTCTAGCAGCGGCGTGAAATCATTTTTCAAAACGGTGTACACTCTCAACGGAAAAGTTTTCAAGCTATCGGTCCCAAACTTTGACACATCATTCTTCACGTCATTCTTTATTTGTTATGGAAGCTTTTTTAAAATCTTCATATTTTTTTGACAAAAAAACTGTGCAAAAAGAGGCCATATTCGATACTTAAAAACGGCCACCATTTCTTCACTTTTGATACATGTAAAAACCACCATAGCAAGATAGCGGCTTTCATACTGATTATTAATGTTTAAAAAAATTTTGTTTCACATAATATTTACCGTTTCAACCGTGTATACCGTGCCAACTTCTTTTTTTTCGAAGAAATTTTCAACCGCTAGAAAAATGTTTTAAAAAATAAAATAAACGTTTAAAGATATTCTTAGAGATCTTAATGAGTGCTTTAATTTCACATAGAAAATCAGACGAATTGGCGTATTTCAACCATTGAAAAAAAAATCGCGAAAATCAGCTATTTTTCGACCCGTTACACTGTGAGGATTGCTTACGGGGTTACGTGGGTTTTGAAACCAGAGAAGAGCGTTTGTCTCTATTTAAAAAAAAATAAGATGTAAATTATTTTATTCAAAATGACAAAGATATACAAAGCAACATTTCGACAATCTTTGAAATAATTTTCATCTAAAAATTTTGGAACTTTAGCCAGAAAATCTGCGTTTATCGAGACCCATAAAAACTGGTGGACAGGTTTTCTCAAAAACTAATGCACTGATCTTATTGAAATTTTGCCCACTTCTTCAAAATAGCATTGACTAGTTATTAAATGAAGGATTTTGAAAAAATAGTAAAATTTGAATTTTTGGCAGAGTTGTGAGCAAAAGAGTTCAATTTTTAGTACGATCTACACTACGTGTAGTCTTGTAAAATTAGGTGTAATCGAAAAAAGCCTTCGTTCAACCGCTACTCAAAAGTGTGTAAGATTTGGATAAGAAATCGTGTCCACCGTGAAATTTTTGAAAAATATTGTTGAAATGTTGGTCTTTTATATGCTTAACATTTTCAATAAAATAATTTATGAATTATTTTTTTTTAATAAGAGAAAATATGCATTTGTCGGCTTCGAAACCCACTTAACCCCTTACATTTTATATTTAATATAATATTAACTTCACTATTACGTTACATTTCTTCGGATAGTTTCCAACTATATAAAATCGTGTTTCTTGTTTATTTAAACATTTACAATATGATAATGTTTCTATTCTGGAGTAATATAAATGAGGGAGCAGCAGTAAAAAACAAACTTTCCTTGCATTCTAACTATAATATTGATTTCAGGACATTGATGTGTATCAGAATTGTGGCAGAATGTTAAGTGTGCCACAATCGGTGGCAAAGAAGAATTCAAAAAGATCTCGACTTTGGAAAGTCGATTACAAGAATTCACTGAGCATATTATTTTCTACCAAGTAAAAAAAAGCCATAGGATTTAAAACAAAACAAAACAAAATCGGAAGATTGTCAACGGGTTACGTGGGTTTCGTAGAAAAAAAAGCATTTTTCTCTATTTAAACAAATATAATATACGGATTATTGTATTGAAAATGTTAAGCACACAAAAAAGCAACGTTTCAAAAATACTTGAAAAAAATTGCATCCACAAATGTGGGAAATTCAACCAGTGGGACCGGTTTCCGAAGACCTCTAAGAAAAACAATGGACACGATTACGCAAAAACTACTGCACCGATCTCGTTAAAATTTTGCACTCTTCTTCAAAATAGCATTGATTAGTAATTGAACAAAGGTTTTTTTCGATTACAACTAAATTTGCAAGACTATAGTTTAAATTGTACCAAAAATTGAACTATTTTGCATACAATTCTGCTAAAAAAAAGCTTTATTTTTTTTAATCCGTAATTCAATCACCAGTCAATGCTATTTTGAAGAAGGGAGCAAAATTTCAATAACGTCGGTGCAATATTTTGTGAAAAATCGTGTTCGCCGTTTGCTTCGGGTCACCGGAAACTAGGTACTACCGGCTGAGTTTCTCAAATTGTTGGATGATATTTTTTTAAAATTTTGTTGAAATTTTGCTCATTTGGAATAAAACATTGTAAATAAAATAATTTATATGTTATTTTTTTTAATGCAGAAAATATGCTTTTTTTGGCTTCGAAACCAACGTAACCCCATAATATTGTAGCTACAGCTAGGGCGAAGTTGTAGTTTGCATCATTGGAATGCAACAAAAATAATGTTATTTGAATGATTGAAATTTGTTTCGACTCTGAAAATCACTCAAACGTTTTTGTGTCGTCTTATTAGAGATACACGGGCTCAATTTGCATTGGATAAGCATGAAGAAAAAAATAAACGAAAAAATCGTTGCATTTCAACGATGAGAACTTTAATGTCATAGACTGGTGTGCATTCGGAGGTCTTCAAATCGTTTCA
This sequence comes from Ophion costatus, assembly GCA_951751655.1. Lineage (NCBI taxonomy): Eukaryota > Metazoa > Arthropoda > Insecta > Hymenoptera > Ichneumonidae > Ophion > Ophion costatus. The sequence goes on from OX632363.1 coordinate 10,054,020, forward strand.
ATTGTTTCGGCAATCATTTTTCGAGTCTGTCAACCCACAATGCCAATAACGATGCGCGCGATTTCCACGACGTAGTCAGCCAGACAGCCGAAAAGTTGGCTATCTTCATACAGTGGGAGATACGATTTTTCGGATCTTGCGACCCCGATGAGGGTGACTTCCGGCAAATGAAAACCGTTCATTTTTTCCCTAGGCTTCTTTACGGTTGGTTTACTAGTAACGCCAACAAAAAAGATGGCTATCTCTCGACCATGTAAGATACGATTATTTTTTAACATTCACCCCCCGATAAGGGTGACTTCCGGCAAATTAAAATTGCTCATTTTTTTTCTTAGGCCCTGGTTCGTTTACCCGTAAAACGAATAAAAAAGATGGCTATCTCCATACTATGGAAGATACGATTTTTTCCCACCTCCGCCCCCCTCCCCCTAAGGATGACTTCCGGCTAATGAAAATCTCTAATTTTTTTCCTAGGCGTCTTTTCGGTTAGCTTACTCGTAACACCAATACAACTTTTACAACCCCCCCCCCCCCCCCCCATAAGGGTGGGTTCCCTTTCCCGAAATCCCTCAAAATATTTCGTATGATCTTTTATAAGCATCCAAAGTGGACTGTGCTATAAATTGATTGAAAATAATTTTTTTTTAAAATTGTTGCTCAGCAACGTTGCAAACTTCAGACCCATTTAGGAATGTTCCTATAAACGCCGTCCCGCCAGTAACACGACAAACTTAAGGCCACGACTCCCACCGACTGAGCGGCCATGAGTGCGAGAGAGATAAATGAATTACAGATACCCACGGATTTCGGGAACGGTTGATTTTTTTGGAAAGAGACAAGGACTCGTTGCGCTTTGTTGAACAGTGAACAACCGCTATTTTTTCTTTTGCCGGGAATGTGATCCATTTGGGCGAAAACGTGGCAGTAGGATTTTTACCGACCGGGTATGTGAGTCATGCCCTTAATGAAAAGATAGATTGAGGATCAACCTACCAGATGAAAAAATGACCTTAGAAAAAGTCTCACCATTTTCGAGACATTGAGATTTTTATATTTTTTTCGTTAAATCGTCCCATTTGATCTGCATTTTGTTGACGTGTACATGAATAAGCAGATGTGTTTCTTGTTTTTTCTGTTAAATACTTTTGAATAGTTGGTCCACCATGTTGAAATATTAACTAAGGCGTAGTCAGAGGGAGTTGATGTCAATTTATCTTTTTCCAAATACTTTTAGATGGGATTTTCAGTAATAAGTTGTTTCACCTCTTTTGTATGTTTAAATTTAAAAAGTAACAATCTGAGTAAAACCATTGTAAACATTTTTTTTTACATATATGTACGTTAATTATAACTTCATAGTCCGATAGCCGATAATGTTTTCAAGCGAATTGCCGATTATATTGCATTCTTTATCTGTAAAAATTGATGAGGGATGCTGATTACATATTTCAGGTTTCTTATAGAAAATTCAACTCCCCATAAAATTGTCTATCTGCATTATAATGTGTCTGACATAGTGTTAGCAGTCCTCCGAGTAAGGAGTGAAAAGCGCGTTTTAATCGTGTGAATTCGACGCCTATAGTGTTTATTCATAAGATGGGAGGTAACTTGATCAGGTAAGTCAATGGTACTTTATTAAACCAAATATCTTCTGGCTAAAAGTTCTATATATAAAGTTTTTGAAGATTTTTAAGTTAATTGAAGGAGAAACGAAGATTCTTCCGTGAGAAAGAAAGAACGTCGAATTTCGACAAATTGCATTTTTATAACACATGATAATTTAAGCGATTAGCACAAATATCGCAAGCGACGATATAAGTGCCCCTTATAACAGTATATTGTTACAGATGCTATGAATCCTTGTATACAGTTTACATCATCAAATATTTCCTTTCGTCGCTTATAACTCTTTTGTAATCCGTCTACTATTATTTTCTTCCCCCAACTTAACTACTATTATCATGCCCACACGCAACCAACGCCATATGATTAAATGTATAAAATCCGCTCGTGAAATATGCTTGCTTTTTTGAATAATATGTAGAAAAATTGGAGACAATTGTTTGAAGAGGCCCCTTTACGTTTTTGTAACATGGTCCCAAAATCACTCCAGCCGTACGCTATACACGCTGAAATACAATGCGTTACAGTCCATGTTACGTATATCATCTTAATCGATGTTTTCATACACTATTCTATACTGAACGTCCAATTTTCTAAACTGTAATATACCTAATATTCAATATAATACTGAAAGTGCCGGTTGAGAGTTATCAGTTAAATAGGATGATGGATAATTCAGCATTTGAGTTCGTACAGGTAAGTAAAATTCTACAATCAAACCTAGGTTCAATGTTTATATGCGATACAGGTAGGTAAGGTCTATATGCATTCAGGTAGAGGTCTATAATTCAAAAACTATTCCCATTGTTGATATATGAGCAGTGTGTATATCATGCACCATATCACGATGACGGTAATATGATGTACTACTTCAATTCACATCATGATGGGTTTATTATCAGGGTCCTATATAATATGAGCCCATTTTGATGTAGTGTGCGACATTTTCTCTCCATTCGTCTAATTTGTTATTTATTTATTTCCGTTGCATCGATGATAAGTTTTATTTTCATAATGAAGGGAACTTTTTCAATTTCGCATTCAGAACGTATACAGTTTAATAAAAGTGGACTGTGTTGCAAGGATCGACTTCCGAATTCTTAAAAGTTTCTTAGAAGACGTCTCATATTTATAAATACTCTTATAGGTATAGCACTGCAAAGAAAAAAGTGTTCGGAATAGTCTCAGACACCCCGCTGCGGATATGAATTTATGTAAATATGCACTGACGCAGTGTTGTGAAAAAAAAATTTAAAACGCTTATAGACACAGTGCTGCAAAGATACAGTATCGCAAATACTCTCGCAGACATTGCGTTGTAAAGATACAGTTTCCAAAGAATCCTTTCAGGCACATACTGTGAGAAGGTAATTTTGAAAATACCCCATACAAAATTTTAAAACTACTCTCAAACAGAGTACTGTGACGATAAAGTTTTGAGAATCTTCTTAAACGCGGTACTGTGGAGACAAAGAGTTTGATAATACTTTAAGACATAGCGCTACAAAGGTAAATTTTTGTAAATATTCTTACAGATATAGTGCCGCAAAGACACTGTTTATACAAAACTCTCTCAGGCACAGACTGCGAAGATGCAATTCTCAGAACATCCCTGGATCCAGTGCTGCGAAGATGAAAATCTTGAAAACCCACTCAGGAGTGCCGCTGAGATAAACTTTTAAAAATATTCCTAGATACAGCACTGCGCAGACTAAGTTTTATACTCCCCACACCCAGCGCTGCGAAACCTAAGATTTTGATAACGCTCTAATATGCAGCGCTGCAAATATGCCGTTCAGTAAATACTTTAACGGACACCGCCTTACAGAGATGCCATTTTTGAAAATCGCTTTCAGAAATAGACTGCGAAGATGCAAGGTTGAAATACCTCTCGACACAGCGCTGCGAAGGTAAACATTTTGAAAACACTCTTAATCATAGTGCTGCGAAGATAAAGTTTTTATATTACTCTTAGACCCAGCGCTGTCGTGATAAAGTATCAAACAAGTCCTTAAAAACACAATGCTTTCAAGAGAACATTCCAGAAAACTTCTTACGAAGGTAGTATTGCGAGGATGACGCCTTGCAAAAATCCTGTACTGATACAACTCAGTTGAGATGAAAGTTTGGGAAACCTCTTGCAGGTACATCGCTGTGAGGATAAAGTTTTAAATAATCCTTCACAGACGGAGATAGAATTTTGAGGAACGGTTCAACGATACAGTGCGATAAAAATAATTTTCCGAAAGTTTTTATGACAGACACAGTGCTGTGAAAATAATGTTATGAAAAGTCCTGCATAAGCACAGTGTCGTGAAGATAAAGTTTTCAGCAATCGGTTGAATCACCCTTCATAATGCTGGATGAACGAATTTTGAAAAAAACCCTTGTACGACACAATGATAAGAAGATCAAATTTGAATACATGTCGGTTCGGTTTTCGTTTTTCATAAATCGCTGGCTGTAAATAAACATACTTTTACAATTTTGGATTGATGTCGAAGGTAGAGCGAAAACAAATTAAATTTCGCGCCTTTCTCTGTTGTACATTTCTGTCGCGAGCAGAGGTATCGTTCTCATGGTTTAACGAATAGCATTCTGCCTATCCCCTCCATCATCCATCCCGCCGCGGACGTATTGTTTTCTTCCAGTATTACGAAACGCAGTGAGGAGTGTGACACAATCTTGTGAATTTTCTCGGACATTTTTCTTTGCGATTTTTGACGATCATTTATTATAGTCAATCGGACACCTTTTCTTAGGATTTTTTACAATCGTCTATTATAGTTAATCATTTCATTTATTCTATATTAATCGATAATTTCATTATTCTATATTTATAGTTTTTATCATTGTTTTTATTATTATTAAGTGTATATATACTGTGGTTATATTGTGTTGTGCTTTTCTGAACTTGTTTTTCAACTGTTTTTCCTGCGTTTTTCCTGCGTTTTTCCTGCGAATCTGGTGCATTTTAGAAACAATCATTGAACATGCCTGGTGGCCGCAGGCCGTATCAACGCATCCCGGCGTCGGCAAAAATTAAGAACGGGAGGGCGTTCCAAAAGAGTGGACAGTCCCGCGATGGAAGAACCATGTAAGTCGAAACAATAGCTTTTATTTTTATTCATACATAATCTTCTGAAAATTGATGATCGTTACATATCCAATAAATTCAAAATTCGAATCGCCATTGAACAGCATTTTCTTGCGTAAAATAGACGAGGCTTTCAATTTCAACTTTACCGTTTTCTTTATGAAGACCTGGTGCCGTGAGTGCAAGAGAGATAGGCTATAAAGGTATCGCGCCAGAGCCGAAAAAAATTTTGTTTTTTATCCCGCTCGAGGACGCACTTGGTCTTTCTCGCTCTCTCACACACTCTCGCCTCTCTCTCTCTCTCTCTCTCTCTCTCTCTCTCTCTCTCGCTCTCTTTCACACACACACAGGCACACACACGCACATTCACGCGATGCCATGCACCCCTTCATACAGCGAGAAACAAAAAAAGCTTTAGCGAGGTTCGGCAGACTAGGAAGGGCTCTGTCGAACCTCGTTGCGATCAGTCCGTTTGTTTATATTTTGGCTTGCAACAGCGCATGCGCATCCAACCAACGTGTATCGCAGCGCGGATAAACGGGGAAGATTTCACGGTGTTTTACTGGAAGCGCGCTATGCTATCAATTGCAATATTTGAAACCGCGATGTAGAAGTCGATGATTTAAACTGCTCTCTTGAAATTGCCTCAGTGGCGCTGGTGTCTCATGTACTATTTTATGCTGTAGTTTATTTTAAAGTGCTCTGTTGAAATTGCCTCAGTAGCGCTGGTGTCTCATGTACTATTTTATGCTGTATTTTATTTTAAAGTAGTAAATCTACCCTAAGCTGGAAAATTAAAGCTGTAACTCGGCGAAAAATAGTCGCACAGCAACTTTAAAAAAAAAGCAAATTAAAGTTCCTAGTTCTAGTTTTGAAATTGTGGGTTTAAAATGTTTGACCGTCAGCTATTTTTGAGCAACCATAAAAAACCACAGAAAGAAATTCAACATTTTTGTTTAACTTTCAAAAGGGCTTCAATAATTTTTTTTCAGTGTTTTGATATAAAGCTTCTTTCGATAATTTCATTCTCGTTAATATGAGTGGTCTAAGAGCCTTGTCGATTATTCTTTCACTGTGTGTCGAATGATTGAATTTATCGTTTTCGATAAAAATCGATTTTAGGATTCATATTTTGTTCATTTTTTGGCAGTTGAAATTTTTTTCGTTTTAACAATAATCGATACTTTGTTCTATAAATGTTAATTATTAACATGTTAATATAAACTATAAAAATGTTAATTATTATGAGATAAAGAAGTGACGAGAAAAAATATTCATTTTTTAAATCATATTCAGAATACATCACAAAAATCGTCGAAAAAAATGCACCGGTGCTTTTCACCGTTTTTGGGTTTGTTTGGGTTAATATCAGAATTAAGAAAAAATTCTTTATTTGCGCTATAGCTATAGCTGTAAAGTAAAGAAGTTGTTAAAATTTCATAAGAATCGGTTCAGTAGATTCGATGATTTAATCAACCAGCCGTTGAAAAACGTTATTTCGAAAAAAAAATACGGTGCGCACCATAACTCGCAACAGAATCATCTGAAACAAAAAAATCAAAATGCATTTGTTAAAGGAGATGTTTCTCGAGGTAATGACGGGAGGATTTTTTTTTTCGATTTTTCGATTTTTCGTAGCACTTGGGAGCCAAAAACCCGATTTTCGCTAAAAAAATCGGCTAATTTGTTGTTGAAAAATTAGTAATTATTTAAAAAAACAAAAAAGCTCTCGACAATACCTGGTGAATTATGTGAAGAAGTACTGTGCAAAATTTCAGAGCGATTGGTCCAGTAGATTTTGAGTTATTGTGCACACGGACTTCAAATATGACAAGTCTCAGAAAAACGGTTTGAAAAACGCAGAAGAGTTTGGTCGCTTAGCGCTCATTGCACATAAGTTTGAGAACACTTCTCGATTGCATAAAAATCTGAGAAAATTCATGCATATTAAAGGTACTCAAAAGATTAATTTTGCATAATAATAATTATAAAATGTTATTAACAAAATGATGAAAAAAAAAATAGTGAACAAATTTCCCCGCAACCCAATTTTTTTTCGTGATTCGTTCATTTTTCTGAATACGTGTGACTTTTTTCAGATTTTTCAATTATCGTTGAATTTTTAGAAATTCAAAATAAAACTCGATAATTTTCTTATACTAACTCAAAGTCGTCGATGCCAGGTCCGTAAAGCAAAAGGCTTCCATCAAGATGATCGAGAGCATCTTTTTGCGTTTGTCTACGCAAAACTCTTTCTTCTTTACTGTCGTGCGCCGCTTGCTCCTCCGCTCTACTAATTCGCAAATCGTCAACTTGTCGGGCCCATTCATGAGAACTTGGCCCTGTACTGATCTGCATCTCTTCCATAAAAAATCGTCGAAAAATACAATAGCGCGCCGCGCAGCTGCCGCCCAGGTATAAAACCCGGCATGGAGCCATAGACGCTCAAATACTCATAACTTGGTCAATTTTGCTCCGATCGACTTGAAATTTTAACACAATATTCTTGATATATTATGCATTCATTTAAAAAAAAAATTTTAAATGAAAAAAAAAATTTAATACTTTACCCCGCCCTTAAACCTTTCCAAAACTTCCCAAATCGTTATTTTTGGAAAATTATAACACTTAAAAGAGAAGAGATAAAAATACAAAAATTGATGTGGATATACCTTTCATGGGGTACAATTTTACAAACAAACAAAGAATAGGTTTAAATCGGTGTAAATCGGTTTTTTCAATTTTACGGTTAAACTGTTGGAGACAGAGAAAAAAATTGTATACACTATAACGTGTTTTTTTTGGTAACACTCCGCTGGCCCGCCGGGCCCCTTGGTATGCCCGGCGAGGGCGTCCTCCGGCTCGGGGCCACCATTGCCGCCACGACACGATTCCGTAGGGTCCCGAGTAACCGCGTATTATTTGCTAATCCCGTCTGTATTTCTCTCTACTTTCTTTATTATGGAATGTAAACCCGACGTCGAGGTTTCTCCCGCGGGAGGAAGCACGCGCCGTCAACAAAGGAAACATCAGAGGCAGCGGGGATGGGGAAGTCGAACGTCCACTCTGGGCTGAACATCGGGAAAACGCAGGGGGGGCCCCCTTAAGTGGCTGAACGATTGGAGCGGCCAAGGTCCCTGCGACAACTCCAACGTCACGACTCCCCCAGTATTCGGAGAGAAGAATTGATCGAGGCCGGATCCACGCGCCGACCTTGCGTCTTCCCCCCCTTTTTGCGAGGTCTCTCTCAGCCCGTGTAACCCGGAGGATCGAGAGGGTTGCGGGTATTCTTCCCGCCAAGACCGGAGTTCGTGAGGGCCAGCGCGCCGAGTTATTCTTTCGTCCCGGGAGTTACGCAATTCGAAACTCGCGCTCAAATTACAGGCGAACTCCCGGAACAATCGGCACGACACTGCCCTCTCGCGCGGTGCTAACGGTAAAGGAGAAGAGTGGGGAGAGGCATGGGTACGCGTCTCGCGCACCGGCCGGCGGGGCGGTCAGCTTCTCGCAGGGTACCGAGCCGGACGGACGTGTGACGACCTACATAGGCGATCCTGTATTATTGCCGGTGAGCCCCGCTTTGCCCGTTGCAACAATCCGAGTAGATACCCGACCGCGTGGTCGATCCTCGATCTCGGGTGCCTTTTTCGTGGCCACGGCCTCTGTCGCGTTCTTAGATCCCGTCCTGCGTAGCTAGCGCGTATTGTCGGGAAATCGTGTCGTGGTTGCGCGCGGGAAGATCAATCGCGTTTCGCGTTTCGCGTCGGGTTTTGGCTCGAAGTTAGTTCGTAAAAAGTGTGAGTGAGAGAGAGTGCTTGTCCCGTTGGAACGCGTCGTCCTCGGTGATCCCCCGGCCTGCGGCGAGGCTTGAGCCAGGGGAAGAGGGGAGGAAATTACCCTTCAGTCGGGACGTCCCAGCGGAGAACCAGCCTCCCGTTTATCATCGGGGAGCGGGTTCGAACCCGCGCGGGCTCCCGTTCAGGTAGACTTCATCTACCGGGTGCCCCTTTCCTCTTGGCGGGGATTTTTCCCGGCTTTGTCGCGGGGGGGAGGTTGCTGTGTGGCGGCGCTCGCGTAAGTAGCGACCGAGGCATTTTTCCCGGGATATATATTTTTTTTTATATTTAACGCTCGGCCGGGTAACCGATTAGCGGGGGCCTGGTTTTACAATATTAAAGTGGCCGGTAGGGGAGAGAGTGGAGAGGTCAAACGAGCTCGGCGTAGAGTGTATGTGAGTGTAGGCCCCGGTCGCCATTGGTGTGAGTGTGCGCGCGAGGATTATTGTCTCGCGAGATTTCCCGCCTATTGTATATATTCTTTGTCTCTCATTTTGTCCCGTGTTCCTTGCGAAGGAGGGGAAAATTGTCGCGGAATAAATTTATTGACGCTAACCTTTTATTGTGCAGGATTGACACCTAACCCATCCCCTCTACCTTATCCACGAGGCTGCAGTTTGGCCGGACACTGCGTTCCCTTTTCTTGTCCCGACAAGCCGATTTTCGGCTGGCGCCCTATATAAATTGTCGGGACGGGAGGAGGGGAGTTTTGTGACTCTCTCGATCCTTTTTTTCTTCCAAGTCCCTCGATTTTGCGGTCACAACACATACGAGGTAAAATCTTTAATTCTACAACTTTTGTTCGAAACTTTTTTCCAATTTCCTCCCGTTCTCGAAATAATGCATATTTTTCTGTTTGTAACCCGTTTCTTACTGTTAATAGTTAAAATTCCTAGAAATTCGGATTGCCCAGGTCGATTAACATAGGAATACATGTTTCACTAAGCGGTCGCAAAAATTTTCGACTTTGATCACTTTTGACTGGACTATGCTGTCCCTTCACAGCGAGTACAGAATTCGTGTGGGCATGTACACGTATATACCCACACGCCCATGCATGATCACCGTCGACAAAGGAATTTGTCTAATTTGTCAACGCCGACGTCGCACGTAATTCGAAAATTCGCATCAAGAGAGCTTGCTTAGTGGTTCACGCTTTTCTACACCGAGATAATTGTTGGAAATTAATTATTTTTAACAATTGACATATTATCAAATGTGAGGTACTGTCTATACCTCTCAGCAATTATGAGTGTTGTTCACGCGTTGCAAATGTAAACGGTAAAAATTACACAAAAATAATTGTTTAAACAGTTATTTTTGCACTTCTTCTCGATCATGGGAATGATCAGTAGATACGGTACTTACTGTACCTCTCAGCAAATATGATTGCTGCTTACGCGCTGCAAAAACAAACGGGTAAATAATTGTTTAAATAATTATTTTTGCATTTATTCTTGACCACGGTTGTGATCGGTAGGTGCGGTACTTACTATACCTCTCAGCAACAAATATTATTGCAGCATACGTGCTGTAAGATCCAATGGTCAACGACGGCAAACGGTTTTTTAAGTTTAATATCGCTCTGTATTTCCAATATTTTTTTATACAAGATTTCTTTTCTGCTAAGTGGGTGTATTGGGACATTCAAGCTTTTTAAATGGAAACATTCACATTTATGCACATCATTTTTTTGTTCACAAAGTTGTAGACAAAAAACTTCCCAATATGCCAATTCAGCAGAAGATTAATTTCGTAGTAAAAAAAAGGCATAGGAAATACAGAGCGGTTGTACAATTTCACTGGGCTATTTCTTCTGAGAATGGATGCACGACAGAGAATACAAAGTAAGGACAAGAAAATTAGATTTTTTCGTGATAAAAGTACCATCTGATAACCGACCGTGCGATCTTACGTGGAACCACCTCTAGTTGCTTAGTTATATGTTTTTGACCACCATTTCCCATTGCTACTTTTTTTATACACAATTTAGTGAAAACAAATCGTTTTTTTTGTTGTATAAAACGAAAAGGTCTACAGCTATCGAAATGGACCCAAAAGACGAAATATAGGAAACAAAAAGACAAAGAGAATGAGCGGTCGATGGTCCCAATCCCATGACTATTATGGGAGTTATTTAAAAGACAACGAAAAATAGCGTTAAAAAAAATAATAATTCCGCTATTTTTTAAGTTACAGCGTACGGCCTTTGCGTGATATTAGATATTAATGCCTACTTTCAGTGTGCAAAACCTGGGCGCTGTCGGATAATTAGTTACCGTGTAATTGTAAAAATAACTTTTTTCGGCCCTAAATTGTAAAATCGCTCGATGCTTTGGAGATCATCTAATTTTAATGTTTTAAAGTGATTTTGAACGTAGAGGACTTGCGCGAACAATCGTCAATCTTCGATTTTCGATAAAATGCCGAAAAGTTGGTTGGAAACACGTTCGAATATGGGTAAAAATGGCTGAGCGCTCGAAAGTGGTGGAGCGGTAAGGGTAGAGCAGCAAAAGCAGAGACGGCGTGCATATAGTAATAGAAGCGCGCTTAGCGCAACTTGTAAATCTTCAACTGCGATATATCCCGAACAATTGCAGCTTTAAAAAAAAAATTTTTTTTTAGGTTGTTTCAAGCTGCAGAAACCGATTCTTCACTCGGATTTCCTCAATCTTTATTAGGAAAGCCTTTTTGGGGATTTCTTGAGATGCTATGGAATAGATGTAATATAAATAACGAAGAAGCTTATTAATTTGTACATTATAATTTTTTATTACACCAATACAGGTAAATTTGAAAGCACTTTTGCCAATTTGACAGCATTTTTATCAATGAATATTATATTTAAACAAGAACAGCAAAGAAATGCGCAAAAAGGCTTCCTTAATAAACATTGAGGAAATGCAAGTGAAGAAGCTGTATCCGCAGCTTGAGATATCCCAAAATAAAAAAAATTTTAAATAGCTACTATCGTTCGGGAGATATCGCAATTAAAGATTTAGAAGTTGCGCTGAGCGCGCTCCTCACTATATATACGGAGTCTCCGCTTCTGCTGCTCTATCTCCACCACTCAACCGCTTTCGAGCGCTCGGCTGTTTTTACCCATGTTCGAATGCATTTTCAACTCACTTTTCGGATTTTTATCAAAAATCGAAGATCAACGATTGGCAGCTCAAGTCTTCTACTTTCAAAATCACTTTGAAAAATAAATATGGATGATCTCCAGAGCATAGAGCGATTTTACAATTTAAGGCTGAAAAAACTTATTTCTGCAAGTAGGCGGATATTAATTATCTGACTGCGCCCAGCTTTTGCACACTAGAAGTATACCTTAATATCTAATATCACGCGAAGGCCGTACGCTGTAACTTTTAAAGTGGCGGAGTTATTAATTTATCAAAAAAGCGTTCTTTTTTTTTTGGAATAACTCCCTTAATGATAATTGGATCGAGTCGTTCTGCCGCTCATTCTTTTCGCCATTTCGTTTTCTATATTTCGTCCTCTGGGTCCATGTCGATAGCTGTAATAATTTCCCTTTTACACAAAGAAAAAAGAAAATAACACGATTTTTTCCACTAAATTATTTATAAAAAAAAATTCGCAATGGGAAATTGGAGTAGAAAACATCTAAGTAACTAGGGGTGGTCCCATGCGAGATCGCACGATCGATATCAAACGTTACTTTTGTCACGAAATCAACATTTTTGAGCTAATTTACTTGCCCTAAGTATGAAAGGAATCAAAGAGAAAAGGAGAGAAAAATGCGTAAAAATTCGAACGGAAGCAGGAGTGAATGAAAATGGAAAAACTGTTGCAGGAAATGAATGAAGGATAACAAGTATATAAGAGGAAAATAGTGGGGTTCAATAAGGATAAGTGGAGAGTGTAAAAGGCGAAAACAAGAATGACTAAATGAAATTGGCTGACTATTGCAAAAGAGACAAAAAGATAAAAAAATCTATTATAAAAATGGAACCAGTTTCATAAATTCTTTGAAAACTTGAAATTTTTAATGCTGGAATTGCTTCAATTTCTTAAGTTTAGTTCGAAACGTGGCCCAAATGAATTATTTTATCGCCGGAATATTTCCGAATATATGTATAAAAATTTCAAACAAATATTCTGCCAATTAAATATTCAATTTTAAATATAAAATCTTTTTAAAACTAGATATTTAAATAAAGATTTCTTCAATTCAGTATTTCAATTAACATTTTTTTAAATTTAATGTTTAATTAAAAATATTTAATATTTAATTTAATATAATTGCAGGCTCATTTGTATCGCTTCGTGCCAGCAAAGATTTTTTTTTCGATACAATATACCTGTGACAATCCAGCACAAAAATGCCTGTAAAAATCTTGTGTCTCTTTGTGTGGCAGTTTTTTTCTACAATAGCTTTAGGCAAGAGAGAGAGGGAGAAAGAGAGAGAGCGTTGTAGGCATCAGCAATATCGAAACTGTGTGAGAGAGAAAGAAAGAGAAAATGCTTAGCGCCTCCTCAAGTGGGGTGAAACAAAATCTTGGCTCTCGCGCGATACCGTTAGCAATCTCTCTCGCACTCACGTCATTACCAGGTCTTCATAACGAAAACAGTAAATTTGAAATTGACTCGCCGGTTTAGCGCAGGAAATGTTGTTTGAATGCTGATTTGAATTGGGATTTTTTTAAACATGTGAAGGTCATCGATTATTTTCAGCAAAGACGGGGGGAATAAGTTGGGTAGCAACAGAAATATTCGGCACACATTTTTTAACGAACCGTTCGTGGAAAATATTCGAATAACAATTCTATGGGCAAGAACTGTCAAAAAATTCTGTAGTGATATTTTTTATCGTTCAGACTGCCCGCTTTTGGCTACGTGATCCTCATCCTAAGGTAATAAAAAAAACTACTTCCATATAAAAACTGTTTGGTTTATTTGAGTTATGATGGAAGAAATTTTTCCTTTTCCTATGAAAGTTATGGGGGAAGTATTTTCTTCTCGATAACTCAAATACAATTAAATCGTTTTTTATGGAAATTATATTTTTTAGGTATTTTCTAGTATTCAAAAAATCAGCGTACTTGTTGATAAAGGAAGCCTTGAGAATAATGCCCACAGATGAGGAAACAATGCGCAAATTTATCATTTGCAGGGTCCATTATGTAATATATAAATACTGATGGCAAAAATTAAGTAAGTGTAAAATAAACCAAACATTTTCTTTCATTTTACAGTTATTTAAGATGTAAAAATAGAACCATTTGCCAGGGTACGGCAAAGATGGTGAATGGCGTTATATACGATCTGTATGCACATTCGGTGTACTGCGTGCCGGACAACAACGAGGAGCTCGTTGCCCGCTTCAAAGAAGCGTTGGCAGAGGCTCTGTCACTACACTAGTACAGATTGAAGCCTCTGTACGATTCACTGGCAGCAGTGTGAGTTATTTCTCAATTTTTATATTCAGTAGCATGTTCTTACCATCTTGCTAAGCGTGTATATTATCAGAAATTTCATATTATGTAAGATGAGGGTTTCGAATGGAAACATATGCCTCAACGGTTTCAGGGCGCATGAGCGAGAGCTTTGCACGAGAGCGAAATAAAATCAATGAAAGTTTATTGTAAAAAATCAATAGAAATTGTAAAAAAAACGACACGTGGAAAGCCGTGTGATCAAAAATACTTTTCCTTTTTCCGCCAGGCGTCATGTATTATCTGTAAAAAATCCTATCAATTTTTCAGAATAAACCTTTATTGACTGTTATTATCGTACTTCAACCGTTCTTTCTCCAAGTTTTTATTGATTTTATTTCAACTTAAACCGAGTATCAGTTCTAAATTATGGGTTATTGAGGAATTTTCACATTTTTTTGTAACGAAACTCAATCAATCCTAAAAAAATGAATATATGTGTCAGCCTCGTATACATGAAATAAAAACAAGAATCAACTAAGCCTTATTTGTGGATAATGTTTTGATTATGATACCATTTTATGTCAATTCCCATCTTCACGACAGATTTATTTTATATATAGCCACGCCGAAGCCGCAATATTAAAGCCGTATCAGAGCCTCAGAACCTTCATGAAAAAAAAAACAGAAGGAGGCGTTACCCCCCCCCCCCCCCCCCCCCCAACCCGGATAACATTCCGCAGTTCATCGAACAACTGCAGGATCCGGAGAAGGAAGGGCTGTTGGAATATGATACAGGGAGGCTCACGGTCCGACTCATAACTGATGGGAATGGTGCCAAGCACATATTATTCTTCGACGATGATTTCATCCGTGATGAAATTTCGGAAGTAAGGAAGCTCTTGATCGATGGAACATTTCGCTCAAGACCATCGATTCGGGGAGCGTATCAGCTGTTGACGATCATGGGGATCAAATTCAATCACGTAAGCATTTTTTTGCAAGCACACTTTTAACGTTCATAAAAATGCTCAATTGGAATATAAAATAACTCCACACTCCGATATCACCATTGGTCTAATTTCAAACAAAGCATAAACTTACATTTGTGTTTGTCTAGAAGAAAAAAAATTGTGCAACCCATCGTTATGGATATTACATTCCGTACCAGAGAATTTTCCATTAAACGAAATCGATCATCTCAATTCAACATGTGATTTCAGTTTTCATGCAAAAACCCTTGTGTTCTCCTATCTACATGCTAGGTAGGAGCCAAAAAACGTATTGTTGTATTTTGAAATCTGAACGTGTGCATGTTCACATGTAGAATATTCAGAATAATAAGTACAGATCGTATAAAAGAATCACGGCGAAGTGGATGCTAATAATTCCTTCGCTTCCCATTGACTCACGCGGTAAATAGCCATTATTCTGTGACTCGTACTTCCGATTGATTTCATTTTCGTACGATGTAGGGTTTCCCATTTGCATTGATCGTCATGAGCCGGAAGACACAGGCCGCATATATGGCAATTTTGCAAGACATTAAAGAGCACATTTTGGCATCAAATGTCATTAGCCTCGCAATGACCGATTTTGAACGTGGGCTGCGAAATGCCATCACCGCAGTGTTCACGACGGCGCATTGCACGGGATGCAATACTCATTACGATCGCGTAAGTTTTACCAATCATGTACTTAAATATCAGTTAACAAAGATGCATCAACGACAAATTGATACTGCCCAAGCATTGATTACGGAAAAGGAAATGTCCAAAAATATCATCTTTTAGGCCATTTATCGAAAAGCTAAGGCTCTTGGGCTGGGGAATCTAATTCAGACCGACGCTGAAGCGAAAGAGTTTTTTAAGAAAACCTTAGCTTTGGCGTACCTGCCCGCGCAGCTGGTGGATGCCCAAACCACCGACTCTGGAGCAATTTGTCCGCAGCCATGAAACAACGATTTGCCGGTTTCAACCGGTATTTTTGTCGATCTTGGCTGCGGACGGTGACACCATCGGGCTTTAGCGTGGACGGGCTCAGTCGGCGAACGAATAACATCATAGAGTCGTACCACAGTAGATTGGGACAGAGGATGGAAAGTCGCCCCAGCCCCTGGGATTTCCTTTGTAAATATCAACAGCAGTTGAACGTATAAGGATAATATCACAACTCAAACCGCAGCATAAACATAATTTTTTCTAATAGGCAAGTTGCTGAAACTGCAGTCTGATGTCCGAGCTGATATTCAACGCTTACGAAATAACGGTCAAACAAGTAGGCATGCCCGATATTCAACGATTTTCAAGCAAAGGGAATTGATAAAAGGTTAGCTTTTCGACACTATTATATATAGTTACATTTTAAATAGGTGGTCAGCACTTTTCAGTAGAAACTGAACGAGCGATAAAATTTCGTGATTTTACAAAAAAGACGATTCGTAATTTTCCATATACGTCGGGTATGAGATCGGCCCTAATCTTTTGCGTCAAAATCCAACTGTTTGCTGTTGTAATATATTCTATGATTGAAATAAAGTGACACAAACTTATATTTGATTCAGCGTGGCGGGAGCTACACCTCCGCGACATCACGGTGACCGAATTTTTGGAGAAGGCGGCTGCGTTAAAGGGGAATGTAGCGGCCCTCATCGATCAAGAGAGGCTCGACGGCATCAATGATGATGAATTGATCGAACCCTCGGCACCAATACCATTGGGTAAGCCTCTATAACCCATACTCTCCCAGGATTACCACTACCAAGCTAAAGTCAGAAATTGATGGCTTTCTAAAAAATCATTCGGAACTTTAACATCGCTTAGCTTGTGTAGGGACACTTTTTCTTGTTTTAACTTCATTGACGTATTTAGATAAAGCTGAATGAATTTTCATAAGTTTGTACAAGTACTGCCGCTCATGGTTTTATTTTATCCGAAACTAGAACACGATCCCGATTACGAGCAAGAGCTCTTCGCCGACGAAGGACCCGATTGGCTCGCCGACATTGCCGAGGATACTGAAGAGCTTCCAGAAAATGGTAATGAAAACTAATTTGTTCTACATAGAAAAACGAAGTATTCACTAAATGTAAAAAACGTCATCAAATCAGCCTCATGCCACATCAGAAAATATTTATCGCGCGAAAATGTCTCTAGTTCCTTTGGATAACGATTCCGACGATGAGATGTCCGGCGATTCATCCGATGAATCGGTGAATGAAATGGAAAGTCCAACAGGTGATATTTAAATATCTATAGTCGATTCGATTAATATGTAGATGAGAAAACAGCATATTGTGTCACTGATCCACCCCATGTCCATGTCAAGGTCCACGAATCTCTAGTATCTTTAATGAAGTGTGATCAAAATTCATTTTAGACTCATTACGCTCATTTGTAATACTTTTATAATTATTTCCATTAATTCCTTCCGTCGGTTAATAATAATTTGTTATAATTTTGCTGTGTAGAAGACATTCAGCAAAATGCGGTGTCGATCGAGACGGCCGGACGGCAATCGCCACCACCGGACGAAATACGTAATTTCTTTCATATTTGATTAAAAATGAACGAATTTTCTCTATGTAATTCATAATTTACGTTTACAAATTTTGCCGTGTAGCAGACGTTGCTTCCATGCATGCCGATAGCACTTCAGCAGGTGGGGGTCAACACTGAGGATCCAGAGTCCAACAGGTAAAGATTGACTAACTGCAATGAACTGTACTGACTGCTAGGCAAGACGATACGATTGCAAGTGATGGGACTTGACAAATTCGTAGATAGTATCGTGCTTGTGTACGGAATTATTACAGTGCATTGTTGCATAATAATTATTTTATGAGTTCTCATCAAAGCTAATACATGTTGTATTATTGTAAATAGGGCCAACAACCCCAACGCTGGAAGAAGAAGGGAGAATGGTATCACAACGCGATGCATCTCCCATAGAAGCCGCGACCGAAAAAAATAGTAGGCGCAACAAGCGAAGAAAAGGTTTAAAATTATAAACAATGAGATTCAAAACGACGACATTCAAAATGATAAAAATATTACTTTAATTACATTTAATTACAGTAATGAGAAGGAGAGCTCATGCTCGGTCGTGGGAAGGAGCCGCGGAGAACGACGAGGCGCATCAACTGCGCACTGAATTGGCGGAGGCGCGATCCGAACTGCAGGCAGCCGAAAATGACGGTAATAACATCATTACTTATTCTTTTTATGAGGTTAATCAGAAACAATTCTTTATCGTTATCGTCTACGGGATTATGTTGTCAATTTATAAGAAATTTGTTCAACTTGTTACAACGAAACGAAATATCGATTTAATCGAGATGAAACTTTTTTAATGATAATTAAATCGGTTGATTTGCGAAATGCAATTATACGAAAAATTAACGGTGATTTTTAAAAGGCTGTAAGATCGTGAAAAATGGTCGTAGTACTAAAAAATAATCAATGCTTGAAGTCTCTCCTTTTGTGATTCTGGGGTCAAATATTTTTATCATTGAAAACTGTAGAGTAATCATGAAAAACAGCGGGACAAAATGATACCAAATGCTCAGCTTGGTGCTTGCTCTTTAATTTGAGCGGTCTGGGAGCTCTGTACGATGAGTTTTCGCAGAGTTATCGGCATTCAATGCAATGATGCTACTTTTAAATTCAAATTTAATAACTCGAGAAACGACTGGAGTACTGAAAATTTAAGTAGGGTTCTCAACACATTTTATCATTTTCATGCGAAGAAGATAAGGATAAGGGTTTTCAAAATGACGGAAAAACTAAAAAGAAAGAAATATTGGAAATCATAGGGAAGAAAATAAAAAATCATAGGAAAGAAGTGTTGGAAATCATAGAAATTAAGATAGTAAAGGAATATAAGTACTTGGAGTATTGGTTTACATGCCGAAATCGAAGGACTCGATTTGGGCACGTAAAGCAGTAGATGGGAAAAATCGACACGGAAAACGTTAAAAGCAACAAATTTGGTGTGGGGAATATGGAATATAGCGTGGAATTATTTGATGGAGAAGTAACTACATGTGTTGGGACTAATAGTAAAAGCACAAGCAATGTATAGGGTTGAGGTATGGGAAAAGCAAGACATTAATGTTTTTTAATGAAAGCAGGTGGGATTGTAAGATGGCATTCGGGATAAAAAAAAGAAAAAACCTCAGGATGGGGGAGTAAAAATATCAAAAAATTGCTTGTATGCGGAAATAGGATCCATTTAAAACGGAATCTCGTCAAATTGGGGGGAGGGTTTGGAAAAAGTTGTACGGGATGTGGTTGTAAAACATATTTTTTATCAATGATGAGGGAAAGAAGAGAACTAGAAAGAATAAACGAAAGGAAAGGATTTGAAAACTTAAAAAAAGACACTAAGGGAGGAAGAGTAGAAAATGGAAAAAATCGCATAATGCGAAATAAACATATGTATATATTATTTCTATTTCTCACTTGGCATTTTATCATTTTCATATTGTAGAAGATGATAAAATTCCATGGAAATACAGATGACATGGAAACCCAAACAAATTTTAAGCGACATTATGTGGCGAAAAAACAGGAAGGGCGGGAAAAAGGCGAGAAGGGAATGGAAGTGGAGGATTGGTAAAGAAAAAGATAAGACATTAAAGCGCCTATTAAAATGTAGGAAAAAGGTTGGTAGCCTGTTAGAGAAAAGGGAAGGACCCAGAGGTGAGGTCGAAAGAAATGGATATTGTGACAATAAATGGGGAGAATATAAATATGTTGGGTGGGAAAATACAAAACGAGATACGTCTGTATTTTAGGAAAATAGAGGAAGTGTGCAAAAAGATGCGTAAGCAAGATGGGGGTGGGCAGATGTGGCGGGGAGAATGAGATGAAGAAAAAAAGACCTGTTGGATAGCAAGAATAAAAAAAAGTATGCCAAGTAGAAAACAAGTTAGGATAAATGTAAGAGGAAAATATTTATTAAATGAAATCACTGAAAAAAGTTATCGACCACCTTGAACCTTTTGAATGGCGATCAATAATTGGCAAAATCGTTTCCCCGCTGGTTTCACATGATTACTCTCAAATGGTAAATGACAAAAATATGTGACGTCTGGACCTAAAAACTAGAGCCGTTAAGCTTCGATTTGCTTTTTACCGTCGACAACTATTTGTCACATTACTCAGCCTCATGAACGTCCACGAAAAATATCGGATTTTTCATGCTTTAATGTTTGTGCATAGTATACAGTTAACGGTGTCGTACTTTTATTAAAAATAGTTATCTAAAGGTATTTAACTGCTGTGAATTCCGATTAAATGAGCTGAAGTAGTATAAGAAAGTTTATTGCTCGAAAGAACGAATACTTTTATGAGGATAAAGTTTTTTCATAGCGATGATGTTGTTACGCCTACACACTTTTAATACTGTGAGTCATTCCATCTTGCGTGGACAACCCACTTCAAAACGTTTCCCAGTTGAATAAACGCCACTATCGTGATAGGATCTTTTTACGTCAGCTTTGTATGGAATGGCTCATATGCAACATGACGTCGATGTATCAAGAAAACAATTCCAAGCAGTATTCGAAATACTGGCATCTTATTCTTTA
This sequence comes from Ophion costatus, assembly GCA_951751655.1. Lineage (NCBI taxonomy): Eukaryota > Metazoa > Arthropoda > Insecta > Hymenoptera > Ichneumonidae > Ophion > Ophion costatus. The sequence continues at coordinate 10,074,567 of OX632363.1, forward strand.
CCAGAAAGCCGCATCTAAGCAATAGTCAAAGCAGTGGCTTCTCCTCAACCAGGATAACAATCACTTTATCAATAAACCGGTCTTTATTAGCATATGACTTTATCAATAAACCATTCTTTATCAATAAGCCGTAGCGGACGCTTGAGACTCTTTACCAGTTCTTCCGGTTCCAAGATGACGGATTCGTTAGCAACCGAGTTGGCTTATACGTTTTCATGAATAAATTGTTCCTTTTTTAAATTCAAATCAGAGCTCCACAGAGTTGAATGGCTACAGTGTACCTTGCCATTAGGGAAAAGATCCGTAGGGCCGCTTCTTTTCGAAGTCAATGTGGCCCTCGGTGACGCTGGCGTTGGGTTGAAATAGTGGTGCGTCGTAGGGCCGCTTCTCTTCGGACTTAACGTGGCCCGCGAGATCACCGGTATTTCTTACAAATGCTGAAGGGGAATAAGTCATTCAACTCTCTTTGGATTAACATTTTTATTTGAAACATCCCTGTAGTTTCGCTAATAGTATAACGGCGGGTGAAAAAGATACACGTGACCCCCTCTCGTCCATACGCGCTTGATGATAATATTCGCAAAAGCAGAAAGTGCAACCCAAAAATAAATTTGAATTTTTTAGCAGGAAACCGTTAATAGTCTGAAAGAAGTGGTCACAGATTACCGAATAACCGAGTGATCGTAACTACGCGTTGTAATAATAAGGTAAAAATTCACTTATTGATTCAAATGAGAGCTCCACAGAGTTGAATGGCCCAGTGTACCTTGCCATTAGGCAAAAGATCCGTAGGGCCGCTTCTTTTCGAAGTCAATGTGGCCCGCGGTGACGCTAGCGTTTGTTTCAAATAGTGGTGAGTCGTAGGGCCGCTTCTCTTCGGAGTTAACGTGGCCCGCGATTCGTAGGGCCGCTTCTCTTCGGAGTTAACGTGGCCCGCGAGATCGCCAGTATTTCTTACAAATGCTGGAGAGCAATGAGTCATTCACCTTTCTTTCGATTGACATATTTATTCAAAATATCGCTGTAATATCGCTAATAACATAGCGACGGGTGAAAAAGATACAGGAGACCCAATTTCGTCCATACGGGCTTGATGGTAACATTCGCGAAAGCAGAAAGTGCAACCCGAAGATAGATTCGATTTTTCTAGCAGGATACAATTAATAGTCTGAAAGAAGTCGACCCAGATTATCCAATAACCGAGCGATCGTAACTACGCGTTGTAATAATAAGGTAAAAATTCACTTCTTGATTCAAATCAGAGCTCCACAGAGTTGAATGGCAGAGTGTACCTTGCCATTAGGCAAAAGATCTGTAGGGCCGCTTCTTTTCGAAGGCAATGTGGCCCGCGGTGACGCTAGCGTTTGTTTCAAATAGTGGTGAGTCGTAGGGCCGCTTCTCTTCGGAGTTAACGTGGCCCGCGAGATCGCCAGTATTTCTTACAAATGCTGGAGAGCAATGAGTCATTCACCTTTCTTTGGATTGACATATTTATTAAAAATATCGCTGTAATATCGCTAATAACATAGCGGCGGGTGAAAAAGATACACGAGACCCAATTTCGTCCATACGGGCTTGATGGTAACATTCGCGAAAGCAGAAAGTGCAACCCGAAGATAGATTCGATTTTTCTAGCAGGATAGAATTAATAGTCTGAAAGAAGTCGACAGAGATTATCCAATAACCGAGTGATCTTAACTACGCGTTTTAATAATAAGGTAAAAATTCACTTCTTGATTCAAATCAGAGCTCCACAGAGTTGAATGGCAGAGTGTACCTTGCCATTAGGCAAAAGATCTGTAGGGCCGCTTCTTTTCGAAGTCGATGTGGCCCGCAGTGATGCTGGCATTTGTTTGAAATAGTGGTGAGTCGTAGGGCCGCTTCTCTTCGGAGTTAACGTGGCCCGCGATTCGTAGGGCCGCTTCTCTTCAGAGTAACGTGGCCCGCGAGATAGCCGGTATTTCTTACAAATGCTGGAGTAGAATAAGTCATTCACCTTTCTTTGGATTGACATTTTTATTCAAAATATCTCTGTAATATCGCTAATAACATAGCGGCGGGTGAAAAAGTTACACGAGACCCCCTTTCGTCCATACGGGCTTGATGGTAACATTCGCGAAAGCAGAAAGTGCAACCCGAAAATAGGTTCGATTTTTCTAGCAAGATACAATTAATAGTCTGAAAGAAGTGAACACAGATTATCCAATAACTGAGTGATCATAAGTACGCGTTGTAATAATAAGGTAAAACTTCACTTATTGATTCAAATCAGAGCTCCGAGTTGAATGGCACAATGTACCTTGCCATTAAGCAAAAGATCCGTAGGGCCGCTTATTTTCGAAGTCAATGTGGCCCGCGGTGACGCTGGCGTTTGTTTGAAATAGTGGTGAGTCGTAGGGCCGCTTCTCTTCGGAGTTAACGTAGCCCGCGATTCGTAGGGCCGCTTCTCTTCCGAGTTAACGTGGCCCGCGAGATCGCCGGTATTTCTTACAAACGCTGGAGGGAAATGAGGCATTCACGATTCTTTGGATTGCCTTTTTAGTTTGAATAACATCTCCGTAATATAATTGCAAAGATGAACGTCGTCTTACCGCCAATTCGTTTCATTCAAATTCACTTATTTATTCAAATCAGAGCTCCGAGTTGAATGACTACAGTGTGCCTTGTCATTAGGCAAAAGATCCGTAGGGCCGCTTCTTTTCGAAGTCAATGTGGCCCGCGGTTACGCTGGCGTTTGTTTGAAATAGTGGTAAGTCGTAGGGCCGCTTCTCTTCGGAGTTAACGTGGCCCGCGATTCGTAGGGCCACTTCTCTTCTGAGTTAACGTGGCCCGCGAGATCGCCGGTATTTCTTACAAACGCTGGAGGGAAATGAGGCATTCGCGATTCTTTGGATTGCCTTTTTAGTTTGAATAACATCTCCGTAATATAATTGCAAAGATGAACGTCGTTTTACCGCCAATTCGTTTCATTCAAATTCACTTATTGATTCAAATCAGAGCTCCGAGTTGAATGACTACAGTGTGCCTTGTCATTAGGCAAAAGATCCGTAGGGCCGCTTCTTTTCGAAGTCAATGTGGCCCGTGGTTACGCTGGCGTTTGTTTGAAATAGTGGTGAGTCGTAGGGCCGCTTCTCTTCGGAGTTAACGTGGCCCGCGATTCGTAGGGCCGCTTCTCTTCTGAGTTAACGTGGCCCGCGAGATCGCCGGTATTTCTTACAAACTCTGGAGGGAAATTAAGCATTCACGATTCTTTGGATAGAATTTTTTAGTTTGAATAACATCTCTGTAATATAATTGCAAATATGCACGTCGTTTTACCCCCAATTCGTTAAATAAAATCCTCAAAAGCGCAAACCGTAATACGAAGATTACTTCGAATTTTCGACCAAAAAAGCCTTAATATTTACAAAGAAATGTACAAAATTTTTTAAACAACCTAGTTAACGTGGTTTCACGTTGTCGCAAAAAATAGTAATGCACTTCTTCATAAATAACTGAGTTCTACATACCTGAACGGCCACCGGTGTACGAAGGGTCGCTCCTCTTTCGAGTGAATGTGACCCGTGATATCGCTAGTCTTCACGCAAACGCTTTTTTAATTTTGGTTAACTCCGAACTCTTGTGTTTCTAGAAACATCGACGTTATTGGCATGTACCTTGGACTAATGGTTGGCGTTACAGTCCAAATTGTGTGTACTTTTTGTTTTGAATTTCTTTTACAGTATCATGCAAGATATGTTTTCTCGCAAGGGCGACCCATTCATTTTGGCCATGTGGACACCTCTGCAGCTGCGTAACTTGCGCAGATCAAATTTGGAGCGTGCAGCGGGATCGGCGGTGTCCTATATGTAGGACAGATACAACCGAGCCACCACGGAGAACATGGCTAGGCGGCTAGCTAATTAATGAAAATAAATCCTTGACAAATACGCTTATTGTTTTTCCTCTTACACCCATCCCCATAAAATATTTTGAAAATGGAAATCGTGGAACTTTTATTTTTCTGACCGCTCCCCTTAGAAATTTTTGATTCGGTACAAATTTTCTTGATCGGCCAAATTGTCTCTTCCGCCCGAATGTTTTTTTAGGGACCAATTTTCTTTTTCATACAAATAACCTCTCGGGTACTAATGTTCCCGTTGAAACAAATTTTCATTTTCATACAAATATTCTCTTGGGTAGAAATGTTCCCTTCGATACGAATGTTCCCTTCGACATAATTTTCCTTTCCGACCAATTCTCTGTTCAGTACAAAATTTGTATTAAAGAGAAAATTTAGTACCAAAGAGAAAAATTGTACTAAATAGACAAATTTGTACCGAAGACAAAACTTGGATGGACGAGAAATTCTATACGCAAAGAAAAATTTCGATGTATAAACATGTTCGGTTCGGTATGCATTTCGTGTTGAATGTATCTCGTAGCCAAATTTTCGACACTAAAAAAAATTATTCATACAGACATTTTCTTTTCGATACGAAATTTCTCGATCAACCAAATTTACGTTTTGGTAGGAATTTTTCGTTTGGCACAAATTTTCTCTTCGATACCGCTTCCCTCTTTGCTACAAATGTTTCGCCGAAGAGAACATTGGTTCGAAAAACAAATTCCTTGTGAAGAGAAAATTAATGTGGAAGAGAAAATTTTGTCGAAGGAAAAATTGTATCGAAGAAAAAATTTGTATTGAAGAGAAAACTTGGGCCAACGAATGATTTGTAGGAAATTTTGCGCCAAAAACAAAATTTGGATGGACGGGATAATTTGCACCAAAAATGGATGGAAATGTTTTTTTAGCCAAATTTTTTATACTAAGAAAACAATTCTCCATATAGAAATTTTCTCTTCGGTACGATTTTGCTCGTCCAACCAAATAAATTTGGTTGGTAAAAATTTTATACAATTTTATACATAACAAATTTTATACCAGACATAAAAATGGTCCGAAAATCAAATTCCTACTGAAGGAAAAATTTGTATCGAAAAAGAAATTTGGACTAACGAAAGAATTTCTATCGAAGAGAAAATTTGGACAGGAGACAAAAATTTGGATGAACGCGATAATGTGCACGGAAAAAAAAATTATATGCATAGAAGTTTTCTTTTCGGTACAAATTTGGTGTGGGTGGAGGGAAAAATGTCGAACGATCAATATGCAGATGGGCCAAAATGTCGAATTCGAAAATGACCTATGTTCGAATATAAATAGATCAATCTTACTAGAGTCTGTGAAGTCGAAAATAACAATTAAGAATATAAACATCTCGGAAGTTGATATATAGCGAAAAAACAAAAATCAGATTTAATAAAAAATCGAAAAACCTAATATCGATGGGCCTGTATGCATAACACCAAATAAATCGAGACGACAATTCTCCGAATTAAAAAATGGCGATGGTTCACAATGCAGAAAATCATTAAGGTAAATGTTCCAATTATTGAACAGCTAAGGATCTGGGGGATTGAATTCGGTGAGAAAAAATATAAAATAAAGAAAAAAACCATCGCTTTCATGTTCAAATGATACTTTGATATTTTTACTTTCGAAAAATCAACCTTTAAATTATTTTTAAATGATTTCAAATGAAAAAGAAGAATAACAATGTGAAGCACGCAAACGTCCCAATTATTGAATACTGGAACTGCCTATGTCCCTAATATTGAACAGGCACGTCCCAGTTATTGAACACTCTCGAGAATTCTTTTTCCGTTCTGAAAATATTATTTTGGGTACAATATTAAGAAATAAAAGGAAAATCAAACACTTAAATAATCTTTTATTAATCATGTAAAAATACAAAAATATATATTTAGTCCCTTTTGACAGCTTTTTGGTTCATTCGCATTTGGTTTATTTTTGCTTTTCAACTCGAACTTGATTTTATTTTTCTTTTCAGCTTCCTCGTTTTTATGTTCTGTTTTTGTTTGTTTTTGTCGCAGCTTTCTTGTTTTTCGACTCTAGCTTGATTTTCTTTTTATTTACCGCTCTGCATATAGTGCGGTTTTTACAACTTCCGCACTATATGCAGAGCGACGTCTTTTTGTCGCCATGTTTATGCCATTTTATTGAGAAAATTTTGTCCCTGAAATATCGGAGAGCAAAAAATATTGAACATTACATTCGTATTTTTAGGTTACATTTAGGTTCTATTCTCTTTTTACTTGTCTTTTTATGTTTATTGCACGAAAATACCAATAAAAAATATATTTGACGGTCTTAGAGTTATTATTAAAAGAATAAAGGTAAGTTTATTCAGGAACTTACAGTTTTTGCTTAAATAAATCTGATTCACACGATCTGTCACACGTTAACTGTCTCGATGTTTTGATGGGTTTAATGACGCCATCTTGGAGAATTCAAGTGTTCAAAAATTGGGACACACGGCATTTTCTATGTCCCAATGATCGAACGCCGTATTTTTTAACAAATAATTAATTAAAATTTTTTTTTTAATTGTCATTTATGAGAAATGTTCTGCGGAACCTGAAACGCCTTTACTTTTTGAGATGTGACAGTTTTTGAATTTTTTATGTCCTTACGCATGACGCTCCGCGTCTTAGCAAAAACGATAAGCAGTTACCACGAGACGTCAAATCGGGTCACCGTTGCTGATTAAATAAATTTTTCTCTATTAATTTAAGCTTTTTTGCACAAGTAAGGTAACATTCCGATCGCTAAAAGTTCCATATATGTAATGAAATTTTTATAAATAAGTAAACGCATGCAGGTGAATGAGAAATAATAAAAATACAAGATAGTGTTCAATAATTGGGACATTTACCTTAAAGCGAACGGCCAAAAAGTCGAGTGGTTGAAATCGCGGAGGGTCAAAATGTAGAACGGCCCGGATGGCGAATCGAGCAATACGTTACTTGCGCCTCAGAGTGAAGCTGCGAGATGGCGCTGTCAGTCAGTCGGCTAAAATATCGTAAGGCAGTCATCCCACGTGACGGGCACCACCACGTTCGCCATTTTGGCCGTTCGACGTTTCGGCGTTCGACATTTCGGGCCATCGACATTTTGCGTTTCGATATATTGCTTCTCGCCATAGACGGTATTACGCATATTAGGCACTTGCTATTTTCTGTTTCGGAGATATGGGTGTTCTACATTTTTCGATTCTGTATTTTTATGTTCCGAATTGCAGACAATCTGAATATTCGTTTTCGAATAAATTAGCTCTCTAATAAATAATGGTTCGATTTATAGTCATTCGATTTTTTCATCAGTTGAAAAATAAAATTTCGAATAATTTACCCTTCGTTATTTTGAGAGTTCATAATTCTGCCGTTTCGAAATCTCTGTCGTTCTATATTTGGTCATTCGACATTTTTACCCCCACCCGATCGCACAAGCTGACATCCCGGTTATGGAAACCAAAATGTGTCATTTTTGCGGCACAGACTGGTGAAAAGAATAATATGGCGTGTTGAGGATTGCGAGGATCCCGAACAGTCCCGCACTGATGATCCCGAATTTTTCGAAACCACCCCAGATTTTGTGCATTACTCCATCAGCCACGTGTTGGAGAGCGTCCTCGTCCATCAGTGTCTCGAGGGAAACGCTTCCCGGGGGAATGTCGTGACCTGCGAAACCCCTTGCGATGTTGTTGAGCAATGCTGGTTCTTCAGCTGGGAACATGATCCTGTCCCTCAGCTGGTTGATCTCGTGGTCAGAATAAATTCCGCTGGATGCCAAATTTCCAATGGGGTTGTATCCCCACGTAGGCATGGAAGCGGGATGTAGTTGTCCAGGAGGCGGTACCTCGACTGGATGTGGTGTGAACCGATACCAAGTGCCGTCGATCCAATATTCGGCAGGCAGCATGGGGTTGCACTCGAATTGTGTTCCCGTCCGGATAAGTGTCCTCGAGATTATGGACAGGAAGAACGATTGGTTCCGGAACGTGACGGGAAGTTCGTTGTTCATAATGGGGTGCCTCTTAATTTGTTGGGATGGACTACTCGAGGTTTATTTTTATAGAGGATCTTTACGAATCCTCCAGAACAGATTTCCAGAATTTCGCATGGTTCGGCGTATTGGTCACCGAACTTACCCCTTTTTGGTTCCTTCAACATGAGTACCTTGTCGCCGACCTTGAACGTTTTCGGATTAATCCTCCGATCGTAATACGTTTGTGATTTCTCTTTGGATTTCTTCAGATTTTCGGCGGCAAGTTGTTGGAGTTCGTAAATTCGAGAAACGAGCTCTTCCAGGTATGCAGCATAAGTCGTATCCTGTTGCTCCTCGATTTGTTGATACCCGACTGATGGCGGGCCAGTTTACCGAAAACTAGCTCGTGAAGGGTACCCTGTACCCTCGTGCTGGCTCGTATTATAAGATAACATCGCCAAATCTATGAGCTCGTCCCAATCGTTGCTTTCGTCGACGTACTGTTTCAGATATTCCGCGAGGACGTGGTGAGACCTTTCTATTGACCCGTTGGACTGCGGGTAGAAGGCTGAGGTTTGGTACATTTTGATTTTGAATTTCCTCGCGATGGCCTTCATAAAACTGCTCCGAAAGTTCGCCCCCGGTCGGTGAGAAGGGCGCGAGGAGCCTCAAAACGAGCGATGAAGTTTTTGACGAACGCCTCGCTGATGTCGATCGCCCTTGTCCTTTTCAGCGGAATTGCCAACGAGTACTTGGTGAGAAGATCCTGGATGGTTAGCACGTACTCGTTGCCCATCTTCGTAAAAGGAAGTGGTCCGACCACGTCCATGGCCACCTTCTCGAAGGCCGCCCTTGGAGTGTCGGTTATAACCATGGGTTGCTTAGTTTTGACTTGCACTAACTTTTTTAATTGGTAACCTCTACACTCTTGAATTTCGTTTTTCATTATTTTCCAAAAGAAATTTGAGTGAGTTGTTTACAAATGGTCAACGTAACTTCGTCGTTGCCTAGCATTCGTATCAAGAGGTTTTCAATGTCGTTCCATGATACATTTCCGATGGTGTTTGTTTTCGCGACATGAATTAGTTTCGTAGATGTTTAGCGGACAAAGTTTTTCAAGAAGTCGAGGGCTTCCTCGAGGTCCTCGATCAAAAGATTTTCGTGTACATTAGCCAATAACGGTATAGCTAATATGCATCTTGAATTTTCGTTTATCACCTTGAGTCGTAAATACGTGGTTTCCTCGATTTTGAGAAACAAATTTTGGGCTTGGAGATCTTTCGCTTTGTCGATTGGTCGCCCAGAGGTGGTGACGAGGACGACGAGATTGTCCTTGAACATGGACAAATTATCACGCGTTTCGCGTATGGTGAGTCTACCTTGGGCTTCACTGTATTCCCTCGGTAATGCATACTCGGGGTTTTCATTATCAAATATGTCGCTCTTAACAGAGTCGTCGTTTGAGTCACTTAAGCTTTCGGCGAGATCTCCCATATTCTGAATGTTTTCTCCATGTTATGCGGGTTCCGGAATTTCGGAATCGTCAGGAAGTGGGGCTATTTCTCGATTTTCTAAAAGTTCCCATATTTGAAAGTTTTCCGTGATTCCGTCGTCTGGACTTGCTTCTGGAATAGACGTGTGCAAGGTGGTTCCTTTTACTGGTTCGACGGATTGAGGATGGGAAGGAGGTTCTTCCACGTTCCGGGTTTTCGGAGATTCTCTTTCTTTTTCCCGACGACGAGGCGTTTTGTCAGACATTTGCGAAATTGTCGGGAAATTTCGGAAACCGAGGATATCGTCCTCGTCCGCGGATTCGGCCAGCTTTTTCCTTTTTTCACGTGGATTTTTCCATTTTTTGCCGTCCGACGGATGGGGGATTCCCTCCGTATCCGTATTAGTATTTAAGGTAGGTTTTCGTATCTGAGCTGGATTTTCTCTAGTTGGTGGGTCGAACAATCTTTCGTCCGAGTCCGAATCGTTGTTTTCGCGAGGAGTCGGTTTGCCAATTTTTGCCCGACTTGGGCCAACAATGGGTGATTCGGATTTTCTTTTACATGGCGTATGCTTTACCATGAGCACAGTCTGATTTTTTACTGGCGGGTTCCGGGAAAGGGCGTCAGCATTGCTGTTTACCCTTTCTGGTTTGTATACAATTTTATAAGTATAATTAGCAAGGCTAAGGCACCAATGCACAAGGCGATTGGCCGTGTCTTTTACGGAGTGAAGCCATACGAGCCGCTTGTGATCCGTTACCAATAAGAACTCACGGCCGTAGACATAAGTTTTGAAATGTTTTACACAATAATTGATAGCCAATAATTCCTTCTCGATCACTGAGTAATTAACTTCGTGTTTTCCAAGAGTTCTAGAGGTGTAACTAACGGGTTTATCTTTACCAATTTCGCCTTGGCTCAAAATTCCACCAATGGCGTGATCGTGTTACGTCCTGGCGATCTTGCCCTCCAGTACACACATATATATATATATGCGTATAAATATACAAAACCTACCTCTATTCGTATATACATACATACATCATATACATATATACACCGTAATAATACATATATATATATACATATATATTTTTTCATATGTTTACGCACACACACATATATATATATATATATATATATATATATATATATATTATAATTAAAGTTATAGGAATATTTTTCCGACAGTGTTAGTAATGTTATTGCTGTTTTATGATGACGAGCGCATTATCTTTAGCATTTCTCTATTTGTCTTCCCTAGCTAGCGCGCCGAGCTCGCGCGCTCGCGAGCACTCCCTCTCACCCTCCGTTTCCCTCTAGCACGCTGCGTAAAGACTTACACTCTCTCTCTCTCTCTCTCTCGCGCTCTGCGAGGAGACCAATTCCGCCATTTTTATTCCGCCATCTTTATTCGGCCATTTTTATTCTGCCATCTTTATTCCGCAATCTTTGTTCCGCCTTCTTGCTGCACACACGCCTACGCCCACCCTCGAACAACTCCTCGGTCACTATGTAACCCTGATCATGGAATCGCCCATTCGCGATCCGCGAGCCCCGTGTCCGCGGTTCCGCGACCCGATCCGCGACCTCGCGGATTACAATTCACTCCCCGCGGTCTCGCGACGTAGGTCATATTCCCACGAGCCGCCCTTACATAAAGGCTATCCTTGTTTTATTCACGCTTTACCAAACCCTCTCTCTCTCACTCACGGCCCCTATAGCTACTGGATACTACGTGACTTTTTCTTCAATTGCTTTATAGCCCCGAGCCGAGCGAGCATTTCCTTTCTCGACATTTTCCAGAAAGCCACTCGAATTAGTTTATTACGCCACGAAGTGAACGAACGTTCTTTTACTGCATAAGTACTTTTTCCAACGTTTACAATTTCAAGTATGTAATAGACGACATTGTCCAGATCCGTTTCCGAAAACTTTCCATGCGCACGTGTTCTTTTCAGTCTATCTCTCTCGCACTCATCGCGTCGTTTCCCGACGCGCCGCCATGACTCGTCCCACGAGCCGCACGTAGGCTTGTACGAAATAATAATTTAAACAATATCATATCACACGTCGGCTCCTAAGAATTAATTACAAGATAATCAAATCTCTGTCACCTCACCAATATCTCCAGACTAAACATCCGCTCCACCGAAAAGTTTCGCGTATCACTCCTTTGTCCCCCATGCACAAGTACCACGCGCTAGTATTATTATCATCATTATAATTGCATATCACTCCTTTGACCCCTTTGTCTTGGCCCTGCCATCACTATCATTATTATTAATATTATCCACGTACAGAATACGCAGGAATAAATTCACGAACATTTTAATTAATAAAACTCCTTATTCAATAAATAATTAACGCTGTTATAATACAATTAGCAATATTATTAATGGAATCAAATATTATATACATAAACAAACGTATAATTATAATCGCAACTATTAATAAAGAATGAACATTGTAATCCCGCTTCATAAAAGTTATAAACTTTCTCCACGCCGACTAACACGAACAGTAAATATTATCGACCATTATTACACACTCTGCGTCATAAACAATTCACGAATATACTACCCATTTATTTAAATACTTATATTACTCACAACATATTATTATCCATTATAACAATTATATCTCGAAGAACAAGAGTGCTACGAACTTTCGCATTATTTTAAATAAACAAATTCGCATTTTGTTTTTACTATTAACTAATTTGAATAATTGTTACACGCGACGCTTATACACGAAGAACATGCTTAATTCGTCATCAGTTATGTATTTTTCTTTAACGACAATAAATAAGAAGCGCACTACCTTCATTTGTAACAATTAAAATATTATATCCAGTCCGATTCCACGACGAGCTAAAGGAGGAAAAATATAATAACAAACAGATTTATATAAAATCATATTCTTTATTCAAAAACGAATGATACAACAAATTGTAAGACTGACGATAAATTAAAATATTAACTTACCGTCAGTCAAACCATCAATACTTACCTGTAAACTTATTGACAATCATTCCTTGTAACGTTCATATATCGATAAAATAGTAATAATAAATTTATCGTCAAATTTCCCATATAACGCTGTAAGAGCAAACGAGAAGGAACATCGGCGTCGGCGTCTCCTCTTTACAGCGCATGCGCACCGCTCCTTGTCGCCGAAGGCCCTATAAAAGCCGGCTTCTCCGCAGCTCAACAGTTCTCCGGTCTCTCCACCAGTCAGTCGCGTTTCTCCACTCGCCGTGTGCACGTCGGACCCGCGCGCTGGAAAATGGGTCATCGTCATTTTATAATTTTGAGTCTCTTTCTTTTTAAAAGTTGTGTAACAATATATTGTCAGAGGTGAACATCAACCAAGTGTTGTTTTCATTCTCCCCATTTGTCAACTATTTTCAATTCTCTCTCGCGACAACCGCGAAGAAGTTACTCCGTGTCGAATCGTTAATCGACTTATTATGTTGTAACGAAGTTACTCCGTGTCGAATCATTACGCGACCAAGTTATTTCGTTATTAGTTCTGAATCAGAGCATTATAGCCGTGCCACAATTCATCCCGTGTCAGACCGTTAACCAAGTATTTTGCCTCGGCTCTATGAATTCTCAAGTGACTCCTCGTGCTCTCAGCATATCTTTTCCCTCTCACTAAGCTCTCTTCGACTTTTGATTGATTGTTCGATCGATTCTTTCCATCGGACGAGACTGTGCTGTCCTCTAGCACGTCAAGTACCGACATTTATTTTATTTTTGTTTTCCGAGACAACCGATCAACCAATCAAAAATCAATAGCCCACGAGCGAAATAAAGTACAGATGCCAAGAAGACGCGGAGGAGACAAATTCCAAGAACGTCGTTTTTAAGCCAGGCTCGCTAATAAGCCGGATCTGCCAACTCGAGGCAACAATTTATCTCACGAAAAACGCGCAGTTCGCGGTCTCGTTCGCCAATCCGCGACCAAGTTACCGCAGGTGATCTCAATCGTTCCTCTCAAAACAGAAGTGTTCCTAATCGACAACAAAGGAATCCGCCTCGTGTCTCCGTCGATCAACGTCAGTGGTTCCGAAGCTTCAACTGTTGTGGGTACAGCAGAACCCGAAATCATCACCCTCGACTAGGGACCTTCCTCATCGACATCGCGCCCCGCGTCGTGCATGAGCTCATCTCCACGGTCGGCTAAGCAGAGTTCGCCGAGACCAGTTGTCGTTTCTAGCATTCCGGCCACCCAGGAAACCGTCCTCATCGACTTCTGAGGTTTCATCCGAGTTATCCGTACCTCACCAGGTACACCCGCTACGCACCGCCGCTCCTAAGGGTAAGTCTCATGTACACGTTACCATTCCCTTTCTTCTTTACCGACTACCCTATTCTCGCGAGTGATAACTTCTTACCGATCGAACCGTGGCTGATCCTCATCCCTGTTGGGCGCATTCCCAACTGAAGGCAGGATCTTAAGGCTGGCGTCCGTTCCCTGAAAATAAAAGGAAAATTATATTAAGATCTGGTGGCAAAAATTTTGGTGGCAGCGGTGGGATACCAAAGTCACGTTTTGATCAAATTTCGAATTACGAACAAAATTCTTTTATTTAGAAACTCACCCTTTTTTGCGCCATTCTCTTAAAAAATGCCTACTACTAGGTCAAAATCGCGTAACCTAACCGAAGAGGAGCTGAGTATCCTCGCCGAACAAATCGATAAAATACGCGAACAACTACAAGAGCGAGAACGCGCGCTTCACGAAAAAAACATTGAAACTCAGGAACGTATTTCCGCCCTTACGGCGCTTGAAGAGCAGCAAAATGAACGCGACCGCGTTTCCCCGGGACCATCGGAGGTTCCCGGCATTTCCGAGCAATTCACCGGTCTTCAAAGAGCGCTTTCCCAAATAATTTCGCAATTTGGGGATTTAAAGTCTGAGGTGACACAAATTAAAAATGAAAAGCGGCACTCGCCCGCACTCCAGTCCCCTCTCCCCGAACGTCACGTCTTTATCGACGACACTAATGATAATTTTGCAAGAAATCGAAACCCGAATTTGAAATTCAAGAACGCATTAGAGTCAGTCCCCACGTTCAGCGGGTACAACGTCCCGGTCTTGCGATTCATTCGGTCATGTAAAAGGGCTAGGGATATGTTCTCCCCCCACCTTGAACCGAGTCTCACGCAGTTACTGCGTAACAAATTAAAAGGCCATGCCGCAACGGCTCTAGAAGACTATACGTTCAATAACGTAACCGATTTCGCAGACCGTCTCAAGACACTTTTTGGAGCCGCGAAAACCCTCAACAAATTCCGAGGAGAACTCGGAAATATTTCGAAAAATCCGTCAGAACACATAATCGATTATATCAGTCGCGTTAAAGACCTGCATACGGCCATCCGCGAAGCCGAATTAGACAACCATGGCTTAACAAATCGCGAAATCCGTAGCACCCTGGATAACGACACGCTCGATTGTTTCATTAAGGGGCTTCCCCCCGATTTCCGAATAAGATTAAAACTTGAGAGCTTCCTGGATCTGGAAGACGCATTCAGTAAGGCCATTAAGGTCGAAAAAGATATGGAACGTGACCGCGCTCACTTCAACGTAAATCGCGTGGAAAGCAAACCCAACATTGCACAAGTCAAGACGTTCGCTCCCTCTGGAAGAGTTACTTGTTCTCATTGCGGTCGTCGGACCCCCTAGGAAAATTGTTGGCAAAAATTTCCCGAGAAAAGGCCCGCTCATATTCCCCCGTATAGGAATAACAACGAAAATCGTCAAAATCTGGAGCGCGACAATGGATCGCGTCCCCCGTGTTCTTACTGCCAAAAACCTGGGTACTCCGAAGCCACGTGCTATCGGAAACAAAACGATGAACGAAACAAAATGGGCCCCGAGTCAAAAAACGCGAACTCCCGTCCCGCGGCAAGGGCCTCCCCCCGGGACGAACCTCGCCAGGAGCGCCCCGTCAAATTGATCGAAGCACAACCGTGCGAACCGTCAGGGTCCTCCTAAGTAACTCTAGGACGACACCCTCCGTCTTAATGGATTGCCCGCAATTATCCGGCTCCTTAACTGAATTTCTGCTTGACTCTGGATCCGACGTAAATTTAGTAAAACATTCCATCGTTGAGTCTCACATAAATCGCAAAGAACTGTTAAATTTGGAAGGAATTTCGACCAACTTAGTAAGGACAATCGGATCGGTCTATTTAACCATTGGCGACACTGTAACTCAATTTCACGTGGTGGACGATTGGTTCCCCATGGATCAGCACGCCCTTATTGGCGCTGAATTTTTTGCTGATAATCAAGCCTTGATGGACTGGGAATTGGAACAATTTTCATTTGGGGACCAAGTAATTCCTTTCGTTTCAAGGAAGGCAGTCTCTATTCCCAAACGTTCAAAATGTGTGTGCTACGTCAAAGTACGAAACCCTAGCGTCAAGGATGGGTATATCCCAAGGCTCCACTTTGGGGATGGGATTTTCGCCGGCGAAGCCCTTGTAACAATTAAAAACGGAATTGCGCAATTAATGATACGCAATGGTACCGACGATAATCTGGCTTTGGAAATACCGAGCATTACGGTCCAAGAATTTACCTACAGAGCAAGTACCGATATTGAGATCGACTTCGGTACCCCGGACGGAAAAGGGGAGTCCGAAGGGTCCAACATAGTTCCTCTCATCAACCTCCCGTTTCCGGAAGGTTGTACAGAAGAAGAGGCGTACGGCAATATGGCTGCTACAAAAAGGGTCCTTAAAATCGCAAAAGAAAGAAAGTTAGAAGAAATTTTATCACTACTCCGGTTAGAACACTTAATCGATGAGGAACGCGAAAATGTTGTCTCCAGTATTAACGACAATCTAGATTTGTTCCAGATCCCAGGCACACCTCTCGGTTCTACAGATGTAATTAATCATCGAATTATAACGACCGATGATCAACCAGTCTTTACTCGTCAGTATAGATTTCCTCTGATACATAAAGAAGAGATTACAAAACAAGCGAACGAATTAATTGCAGGGCAAACCATACGCCCATCCACCTCTCCGTACAGTTCGCCCATTTGGATCGTTCCGAAAATGGAAGATTCTCAGGCCAATAAACGGTGGCGAATGGTCATCGACTTCCGTAACTTAAACGAAAAAACCATTGGGGACGCTTACCCCCTTCCGCAAATATCCGAAATTCTCGACCAATTAGGAGACGCGAAATACTTCTCTGTTTTCGATCTTGCTACTGGGTTCCATCAGATCAAAGTCCATCCCGAGGACGCCCACAAAACCGCGTTCGCGACTCCCTTCGGTCATTATCAGTTCAATCGCATGCCTTTCGGATTAAAAAACGCGCCTGCAACATTCCAACGATTAATGGATCAAGTCCTCACAGGGTTGCAAGGAAACGAACTTTTCGTTTACCTCGACGACATCGTAATTTATGCACGAACCCTTGATGAACACACGAAAAAATTCAATAAACTAGCCAAAAGATTGCGTCAGGCGAACCTCAAACTTCAACCCGATAAATGCGAGTTTCTCCGTCGGGAAGTGGCATATTTGGGCCACATCATTAGTGAAAAAGGGGTAAAACCAGATCCAAAAAAATTAGAAGCACTCCAACGTTACCCCAGGCCGACAACGCCGAAAAAGATCAAACAATTTTTAGGCCTCGCGGGCTACTATCGGCGTTTCATTGAGAATTTTGCGGGTATCGCAAAACCACTTACCCAATTGTTAAAAAAGAAATCTCATTTCACAAAACCTTTCGTCATTACAACCGACGCCTCAGATATAGCAGTCGGGGGCGTCCTTAGCCAAGGTGAAATTGGCAAGGATAGGCCCATCAGTTATGCATCTCGAACTTTGAACGAGCACGAATTAAATTATTCAACGATCGAAAAGGAACTCCTGGCCATCCTCTATAGCGTCAATCATTTCAGACCATACGTCTACGGCCAAGAGTTTGTCCTCGTCACCGATCACAAGCCGCTTGTATGGCTTTATTCCGTAAAAGACCCAGCCAATCGGCTAGTCTATTGGCGTCTCAGTCTTGCAAACTACACTTACAAAATCATTTACAAACCGGGCAGGGCCAACAGCAACGCTGACGCCTTATCCCGAAACCCTCCTCTCCAAAAAACCGTCTTTATGACAAAACATACGCCAAATCAAAACGTTTCATCAGATGAGGAAAGAATTTTCTCTCCCCCAAAAAGGAAGAGGGAAAAACCAAAAATTCGAGAACGCGATTTGAGCATTGCTCGTAAGCGTAGAAACCTCGATTTTAGTATCGAAACACCATTTCTCGGTTTTAATGATGACGAACAAGAATTGGCAAAAGAACTCTCTAAGAAAACTTTGGTAGATTCCGACGTCGAACCTTTCCTAGGGTTCGAACCCGAGGAACAGATTAGAGCAAGAAGAAGAAGAAAGAAAAGAATACTTACCGATCCAGGGGATGAGGAAGACCCTCCGGGTCGACCCCGTGATCCTCCTCCCGATCCGGACCCTCCGGACCCCCCGACCGACGTAAATCCACCGGATCACTGCCCGGATTCTCCCGACCCGCTTCCTGATCCAGACCCTTTCGTTGAGACGAATCCTCCGTCTCCTCCCTCCGATTCACCTGAAAAAGAAAAAGAAAAACAAAAGGAGTTAATCGAACAAAACGAAGAAATGACAGAATTGAACGGTACCGTAGGTATACCCGAAAGTGACGACGAATCAGATAGCGAGTCCACCCGGAGCGACCTAATAGAAAATGAAAATCCAGAGTTTAATATTTCCGACGAAAATCGTCACTTATCTAACTCCCTGAAAATTGAGGAAACTCGCGATAGATTACACATGCAAAGGGACAACCTCGTTATCTTCGTAACCACGACCGGGCAACCAATTGATGATGGCGCAAAGGATCTCCAGGCGCAGGGCATGTATCCCAAACTGGAGGAATTAACCTATTTGCGCGTGCGAATTAGATCCGAAAAATCGAAGCGAATTATAGCCTTACCCATCCTGGGCAGTGTGCACGAAAATCTCGACTTGAAGGATTTGGAAGAAGTTTTCGATTCATTAAGAAACGCCATCTGCGAATCACGCTTCAATTTAATCTGTATGGCCAAAACGAGCAAAATTGGAAATATCGCGTGGGCCGAAATAAAAAATCTGCTATATGAGACTCTTCGCGAGGAGAACCTGAATTTTGTAATATGCAAACAATTGGTCCAAATCCCCCATGAAGAGACTCGATTAGACATCATTAAAGAAAAGCATGATTCGTTGATAGGTGGCCATAAAGGCGTCAGTAAAACGTACAAGGGAATTCGTGAGCACTACCATTGGAAAAACTTGAAGGCCCAAATTCAGGAATACATACAACATTGTCGACATTGTCAACTTAAAAAATTAGTGCGGGTTACAACAAAGCAACCCATGATCCTTACG
This sequence comes from Ophion costatus, assembly GCA_951751655.1. NCBI lineage: Eukaryota > Metazoa > Arthropoda > Insecta > Hymenoptera > Ichneumonidae > Ophion > Ophion costatus. Next base: position 10,093,394 of record OX632363.1, read on the forward strand.
GATACACCCGGGGCCGCATTTGATAAGATTGCCATGGATATAATGGGGCCCATCCCTTTAACAAAGAACGGCAACCAGTACATATTGACACTCCAAGGCCTTCTTACGAAATAATCTCTGGCTATACCAATGAGCCGAACTTCATCGATGGACATTAGCACTGCATTTGTGAAAAACTTCATCTCGCGATTTGGCGCCCCTCGCGCCCTTCTCACCGACCGAGGGTCAAACTTCTGCAGTAGTCTCATGAAAGCTATCGCGAAAAAATTCAAAATCAAAGCTTACCGGACAACGGCGTTCCACCCCCAAAGCAACGGATCATTGGAACGTTCTCACCACGTCCTCATGGAATATTTGAAACAATATGTAAATGAAAACTCCGAATGGGACGAGTATTTAGATCTCGCCATGTTTTCCTACAGGGTGCGCCAGAGAAACTTACTTATTTGAAAGGTCAATAAAAACAAAAGTACTTCAATTATTGTTTTAAATTTTTTTTTATTTGAGAATACAATATCCCAATTTTTTTTTCATGTAGTCTTGAAAATGACATCGGATAAATGGCGACCTCCATTGCGCATACACTGATGAAGTCGATTTTTGAAATTCGTATCCACTCTTTGCAGTATATCAATCGGTATGTTGGCAATGGCGTCGCGAATGTTGTTCTTGAGGTGTGCTATGGTCCGTGGTCGATCGACATAAACCAGAGATTTCAAATAACCCCATAAAAAGAAATCGCATGGAGTCAAATCTGGAGAGCGTGCCGGCCATTGGAGATCGCCTCTGAGAGAGATGAGGCGGTCGGGGAAATGTTGTCGCAACAAATTCATTGAGTCTCGTGCTGTGTGTGCTGTGGCTTCATCTTGCTGAAACCACACGTTCCTAACGTTCATTTCTTCGAGTCTTGGAAGAAAAAATTCCTCGATCATGTTCCTGTAACGAGCTCCATTCACGGTAACTGCGCGATCGTTTTCTTCGAAAAAATAAGGACCAATTATTCCCATTACCGACATCGCACACCAGACAGTAACTCGCTCACAATTAAGTGGCTTCTGGTGAAGCTCACGTGGATTTACACCACACCAATAACGCATGTTTTGCTTGTTGACGCAGCCGGAAATGTGGAAGTGAGCCTCGTCACTGAAAAAAACGACCGCGTCTTCAGGCAGGTTGCCAACCAGCATTTCACATGCATTTTGACGGGCAACAAAATCGCGTTCAGTTAATTCTTGCACAACAGCCAATTCATAGGGATGAAATTGAAGGTCTTCATGGAGAATTCGTCGAACAGTGGTGTCAGAAATTCCCATAGCAGCTGCGTGTTTGCGAGCCGAACGCCGGGGAGAACGCACAACTGACTGCCTCACTCTTTCGACATTTTCCGGAGTTCTGATGGTCCGTTGAAGTCCATTTCTGGGTTTAGCGACACTTCCACACTCCCGAAATGAGTTAACCCACGACAGAATTGAATTACGGCCAGGAACGAGTCTGTGAGGAGGAATTTCAAAGCGAGCGCGGAAGGCACGTTGCGTAGCAACAAGTGAGCGACCGTTAGAAAAGACGTTCTCGACTGCGAAGGCCCGCTGCTCTCTAGACCAGAGCATGATGGCAAGTGACTGGAGGGAGAAACAAACTTGGGAACTTCCCCCTCCAGATGCGCCCCCTCTCGCCCCTCTACCCATCCAACTCACCGCGCGGGAATTTTTTCAAATAAGTAAGTTTCTCTGGCGCACCCTGTATAATACGAGTCGTCACGAGGGTACAGGATATACCCCACACGAACTCGTCTTCGGAAAGCTCGCTCGACACCCATCGGCCCACTAACAAATTGAGGAGTCACAAGACCCCTCTTACTCTGAATACCTAGAGGAACTTTTCACTCGTATGAACAGCCTCCAGACCCTGGCAGCCGATAACCTGAAACACGCAAAGGAAAAATCGAAAGAATACTACGATCGCAATATAAACCCAAAACTCTTTAATCGGCGATCACGTTTTAATGCTCAAAGAGCCTCAAAAGGGAAAACTCGGCGACCAATACACCGAACCATGTGAAATAATAGAAATTTTATCAGGGGGTAATGTCAAAATACCGTACCAAGGCAAACCCCGTATCGTCCATACAAACAAATTGAGGGCCACCCGTCTGTAACCAAAACTGCTTGCCATTGGTTACAGAATGGAGCCGAAGGTAGCCGTCGTCGTTATTTCTCTCATCCGCGTTGTCGCCAGCCTGATTGGATACGACTGCGGTGCCCCAACGCTAAACATAACGACGGTTTCACTTAATAACATTGGAGGATGCGAGATACCACGTGTGTGTGAAGTTAGCACCGCCGTTTTAAAAACCAAAAAAAATAATTATTGTGCTAGTTTGTGCTAGAATGTGCTACGTTGTGCCGCAAACCGATCTTAGAAATTTTAAAAAATGAAGCGGAAAATCGAAAAATACCTTTTTAAGGCCCAACACCGCCATTTTGTTGGAATGAAAAAAAAATGGTTGTGCTCGATTGTGCTAGGGTTGTGCTAGCATGTGCCGCAAACCGCGATTCGATATCTCAATTACTTTCGTAGAAAATTGCGTTTGAAAAAAAAATCGCAGCACCGCTATTTTGTCGGAATGAAAAAAAATGGTTGTGCTCGGTTGTGCTAGCGTTGAGCTAGCTTGTGCCGCAAACCGCGATTCGATATCTCAATTACTTTCGTAGAAAATTGCGTTTGAAAAAAAAATCGCAGCACCGCTATTTTGTCGGAATGAAAAAAAAATGGTTGTGCTCGGTTGTGCTAGCGTTGTGCTAGCTTGTGCCGCAAACCGCGATTCGATATCTCAATTACTTTCGTAGAAAATTGCGTTTGAAAAAAAAATCACAGCACCGCTGTTTTGTTGGAATGAAAAAAAATGGTTGTGCTAGGATTGTGCTAGCTTGTACCGCAAACCGCGATTCGTTATCGCAATTAGTTTCGTTGAAAATCGCGTTTGAAAAAAAAATCGCAGCACCGCTATTTTGTCGGAATGATAAAAAAATGGTTGTGCTAGATTCTGCTAAACTTGCGCTAGCTTGTGCCGCAAACCGCGATTCGATATCTCAATTAGTTTCGTAGAAAATCACGATTGAAAAAAATTCCAACACCTCCAACCAAAAAAAAAAAAAAAAAACAATCATTGTGCTAGTTCGTGCTAGACTTGTGCTACGTTGTGCCGTGGGCCGCACTTAGAAATTTCGAAAAATAAAGCGAAAATTGGATAAAACGTTTTTACGGCCCAACCCGTCATGTTGACGGAATTTAAAAAAAAGTTTGTGCTCGATTGTGCTAGGGTTGTGCTAGCTTGTGCCGCAAACCGCAATTCGATATCTCAATTAGTTTCGTAGAAAATTGCGTTTGAAAAAAAAATCGCAGCACCGCCATTTTGTCGGAATGAAAAAAAAATGGTTGTGTTCGCTTGTACTAGCGTTGTGCTAGCTTGTGCCGCAAATCGCGATTCGATATCGCAATTAATTTCGTAAAAAATCGCGTTTGAAAAAACAATAGCAGCTCCACCAATTTTTTAATGTTAACTTTTTTCACGCCATTTAATTGTGCTAAACATCTGCAAGTTTGTGTCGTAAACGAAACTTGTCTACGACGTACAGTTCTCTTTACAAATGGAGAATCTTTTGACAAATGAAGCGGAATTTCGGAAAAATCCGATTTTGAGGCCCACAACCATTTTGTGGGAATGCATAAATAAATTGTTGTGCCAGATTGTGTTGTGCTTTCCTAGCTTGTGTCGCAAACCGCACTTCAATACTGCATTTGGATGCGTAGAAAATCGCGATTGAAAAAAAATTGAAACACCGTTGCAATTTTTTGTATAATTGAATATCCCTAATTTTACGATTATTGTTTCAACATCTATGCACAGGATCATGAAAATCAGTTACTACCTATTGATCACAAGGAGTTGTGCTGACGTAGAATAATGCACCACATGCTGTTACAGTAGTGAATTTCTCCTATTTGGCGGTATTAGCCAGAACGAAATAGTTTCGACTGCCCAGGGCACGCCACGTGGAGGCTACCGCTTTAATCTTCGTATTACTTGATGTGCCCCTTTTTAATATACTTTTTTTTGTTTTTTTTTGTTTTCTTTGTATATTTTTGTGGGTTTTTTGTATATTTTTGTTTTTTTTGTGTTTTTGGTTTTTTCAGTTTTTTCAAAAATTTTATTCGTATTTGTTAAAATGATTTTCATATATTTTTATTGATCTTTCATTCTTTTATGTTTAATAGGTAACTTAAGTTACAAAATATGTTTTACAAATCATTCACAAAACATTTGAATGGAGTCTTCTCACACAAGTGTGCTTTCTGCTATCTTAATTTTTTTGTTTATTTTTTTTTGTTTTTTATTCATGTAATGATTTTTTTTCAATTTTTTTGGTTTTTCGTGTACGTAATAATTTTTTTCAAATTTTCATTCTATTATGTTTAATAAGTAACTTAAATTACAAAATATGAGTCAACATTAAAACGGAGTTTCATTACACTAGTGTGTTTTTTATTGAACTTTTTGATCTTGTTACTCTCTTACGTATATGCACAAATGCGCCTGAACTTTAATTTCTCTGTCGATATATCGTGGTTTTGCTTTTGCCTTCGTGGCATCGAACAACAGCCAATTAGAGGCAGTTTTAATATAAGCTATGTAATGCCCTACGGAATTTTTATTGCAGGACCCTTCGTACACCACAACCCGGTCAGCCGATAGGTTTCGTGCCCCGGTATTGTGAGATGATCTAGATAGTCCATTAAAGGCTCTCGCTTTCCACCACCGATGTCTGTCTCAATTAATAAATGCGGACCGTACTGGACGTTACATATCGGCAGCTGTCCGCAACTTGGTCTCGTCCGGGAGTCGCCCCAGTTTAGAGCGTCCAAAATTCCGCGCGCACCATTTTCGATCCACTTGTCAAAATTAACGGACATAGTAACATAGCGTTTAACGCTTTCTTCCTTGCAAATAGGGCAGGATTTCGTTCTAAGGTAGCTTGGATCATCGTTTAACACCCAACTTGCCATGTCTCCAATATTGGAAGTAGCAACTATTTTTATGATCGAGTTGCGATGATTGCTCGGTTGCAGCATCGGAACGTTCAGAATATTCGCTCTGATTGCAAAAAACTTCGATGACAAGCCTGTGTTGTATCCCCGGCTCGAGAACCCGGGATAGGTATTTTTGGGATCGTTGCGAAATTACGAGTTGGAACTCAAGTTCGTTGAATAGGAATATAAGCTTATTACTGGGCTGGTCTTATAATTGAATTGACAGTGTGTCGGTCGTACCTTAGGACCGAACCGTTCAAAAGCCAACCAAGGACTAACTACTCCCTGGTAACTTCTCTTAATTGTCGACTCTGATTGTCGCAATTTGCCCTAGATCGAACATCATCCGATGCTTCGTCAGGACGTGTCGCAAAGCGTCTTTTTGACGCCTGCATTTTGGCAAAAGTGTAACTCTTTCGCAAGGAGGATGCGAAACGGTCTGGAATGCCGTTTCGCAAATACTTTCTCGACCGTTCGGTCGTTTCGTTGTATTGCGTAAATCAGCGGATACAACATCCCTCCCCCTTAAAAGATCAAATTCCTCCTGGAATTTGTTTTAATGTTCGGTCCTCCGGTTTACAAATTTCTATTTCCATTTTCCCTTGTGATTATCCCAGATCTATATATCGTTATTTTTCTTAAAATAATTCTCGCATACATATAGTACATTTTCTTTTGTATACATTTTCGCCTGTTCGTTTTACACGGAACTCGTCGAGGATATGTTTCGCTTGATTTTTAATCTCAATTTTGGCACGGGCAGCTTCCTTTTTGCTGACTGTGCGTTGTTTGATTGCGCCGGCTCGGCGCCGCTTTGGCCCTCATTGTTGACGGTTTTCCACGCGTGGTTCATTCGGTATTAGCATATACAGGCTATTCCAAGTATTATCAGCGCGATTGCGCTTAACGAATAATTACTTATTATATGTCCATATGTTCTAGAATCGCTTGATTCCGCTTTTAGTGTATTTTTTATGGTTTTTAAACGTTCGCCGATCCTGTTTAACTCTTTTGGATCGTTTATAATTTCGTGCGGTAATACAATTTTTGTCGATGTATGATCGGGTATGTGCATGTCTGTAGACAAGAATGATAAATTATATTGTGGTAGGAAATCGGCGTGTTCGTTTTGTCTTATTTCGCCGACTGTTTCTAGTCTAAAACTAGGGGCGGTGACGGAACATTTTCCGTCCAAAGGCAGAGTCCCTGCACCCCCAAGCGTTGCGTATGCGGTTGGTTGTTTTCCGCAGTGGATGAGCAGTGTTTCGGGCTCTGGTGCAACATATAGCCACCTACCATGGCGTTCTAACGCAATAATTAGAGTGCTATTTATCTGAGCGACTCTTCGGTCGCAATTTGCGTATTTATCTATAGATGCGATATATAATGCCACCTCGCACGATGCGCAAGTATGAGCGGGACGCGCTGCTTGCTTTGGTCGGCAATAATAGTGTGACGCTATAGCTTTACAATTTCCTAAATCATTTTTTGTTATATGTAGGCAAGATTCTCTCGTGACTTCTACCGCGACGAGGTCATTTTTTATTTCTATAAATTGATAACTATGATTTTCTATTTTGGTGGGCAGAGGATAAGCTTTGCTGATTTTATATTCCTCAGTGCCAATTAACGGTATTTTTATTACAAGTACAATGTATGTTTTTGTACAATACGTTCCCTACTTCTTATAACTCCAATAACTTTGGCATTTCCGCGTAATTTATCGCGGTAGGGAACGTATGCCCAGTGCAGCCAGATCGCGCGCGAAAGTTACCCTCTCTCTAGTCCCTCGCGCGCCCATCACACAATCATAGTAGCGCGTGTCCGTGAGCGAGCGACGCTCGGACATCTTCGGAAAGAGCCGAGTGCCGTCGAACTGTCCCGACCTCGCCTTCGGCAGCTACACCAACACATAGACACGCTGAGCACGTTCATGTGCGGCCAAGCCGAACGAAGGCTTCGAGGGAAAAAGCAATCTGAGCACGGCCCGCGCGTGACGTCACGCGACGGCACGCGTGAGGCTTTTAGATGATTTCAATGCTTATGTAGCTCTTGATTCTCTGCGTTATTAATGTATACAAAAGAATTGTATCCCGCACTCTGAACGCTTATTTTTTTAGTTCATACGTTAATTTAAATATAATAATAAATCTAAATTACAACTCATTTATCTTCTAAAAAATTATTTACGCTTTACTCACACCCGTCCTTATGCCAAATAAATTATAATTCAGAAAAGTAAGGGAAAATATATTTATATTCGTATTATTATATTAATTCTCATACTTTCATCAAGCGATAAAGTATTATCTCCAATAACAAATCAATCATCCATCCGGCCGCCAATCGTAAGTGCCAGAAAATGCATCCTTAACACAAGCGATAGGATGGTCCCGTTGGTAACGTTCCTGGCTTCGGTCCGTAGGGGCGCAGGATCGTTCCTCACGCTCAGCGCTTTTTTTTTTTAAATCATGGTTACTATTAAAAATGTTGAGGCCCTATAAAACATGTTAATGTTAATTGTTCAATAAATAGCTTCTTAATCGTCATGAAATTTTTACACGACCTCCTGAATACTTCATGTAAAAACATACCAAATTTTCAGAATTCTATCATCATTACTTCAACCTCCTTAAGGGTTGAAATAAAAAATGATAAGAAAATTCTGAAAATTTGGTATGTTTTTGTATGAAGTATTTAAGAGGTCATGTTAAAATTTCACGACGATTAGGAAGCTCGTGATTGAAAAATTAACATTTTGTTAAGAACAATTTTTAAAAGAAATAAAAAAAAATGTATCAATAAACTTCGTTTTGTTTCCGTTGTTTTCAGTATATTGTAGATATTACAAAATTGAGAGGTCAAAAGAAAAACTTATTGCAAAGTTACATTAGTTTCCATAAGACAGCATTTAATTTGTGAATGTTAATTGTTCAATAACGAGCTTCCTAATTGTCGTGAAATTTTTACACGACCTCTGAAATACTTCATACAAAAACATACCAAATTTTCAGAATTTTATCATCATTTGCGATTTGGGACCCAACATCCTTAATTCTTATTTGATTAGTTACTTTTATTAGTTATCATATTTATTTTAATTAGTTATCTTTTAGTACCGAAAAATTTATCGCGCACTCTGACCGCTTATGTTATTAGTTTTTACGTTAATTTAAATATAATAAATCTAAAATAGAACTTATTTATCTTCTAGCAAAATGTTTGCGCTTTACTCACACCCGACCCTATGCCAAATAAATTGTAATTCATAAAAGTAAGCGGAAATATATTTATCTTCGTATTATTATATTCATTCTCATATACTTTCATCAAGCGATAAAGTATTATCCCCAAAAACAATCATCCATCCGACCGCGAATCGTCAGTACCAGAAAGTGAACATACATTGACACAAAAAATTAAAGGAACAAGAAAAGTTGAACTTTGTCAAAAGTGATCGTACAAAAAAAAAGGATTTTAAAGCTTCAAGTTTCTAGTTTTAGATCCGACAATGATTTTTTTTTTGAGAATTACTAATTGCGCGGTCGGAAGAAATATCACGGCAAAAAAAATTTTGCAAATTTTTACGTTTTTCAAAGTTCTGCACGTGTTTTGGAGATTTTTTTCTGTCTTTACCAATATCAAGGTCATTGAGCCTATTCAATTCACTTCAATTTGCTTTTTTTTCTCCGTACGACCATTTTTCGCTGAGATATCTCAGGAACTAATGGTCGTACGGGAATTCGATCGGTAGTTTTGGAAACGTGAATACTCTACAAGCTCCGATTATTATTGTGGTGAAACTTTTATTTTGTATTTTTGCCATTAGTTTTAGAAAAGTACAAAAAAACGATGTCTTCTTGGTTTTTATGAAATCCACCGCTACTTTGCAAATATTGCGATAAAGACGCATTATGGTCGGTCATTCAGCTCAATATGTCCCCAAGAGCCATGCAAAATTCCAAGTTGATCCGATTATCGGTCTTTCTTGCCCGATTAACCAAAATTTGAAAAAAAATTAAAGGAACAAGTTTCCTCCTTTTCAGACATCATTTCATGATTACTAAGAGGAAAAAAAACTTTTCATTACTTTTTGTATAATTGGGTATTGAGTACGCATTGAATGTTGGAAAAAAACCGTGAAAATCATATTGACTAAAAATTTTCGAAAAAAAAAATTTTTCATAAAAAAAATTGAAATTTTTTTTTTTATAAAAAAATCAGTTTTGAATTTTTTTTTTTTAATGTTGAATCATACATTTGGTACAATGTTGAATCGAAAAAAAATGTCAACATTAAAAAAATAAAAAAAATTGAAATAGATTTTTTTATAAACAAAAAAATTTCTTTTTGTTATTAAAAAAAAAAAAAAATCGAAAATTTTTAGTCAATATGATTTTCAGGATTCTTTTCCAACATTTAATGCGTACTCAATACCCAATTGTACGAAAAGTAGTGAAAAGTTGTTTTTCCTCTTAATAATCATGAAATGATTTCTGAGAAGGAGGAAACTTGTTCCTTTAATTTTTTTTCATATTTTGGTCAATCGGGCAAGAAAGACCGATGAACGGATCAATTTGGAATTTTGCATATCTCTTGGGGACATATTGAGCCGAATGACCGTCCATAAACAATATTGTTTATCGCAATATTAGCAAAGTAGCGGTGGATTTAATAAAAAACAAGAAAACATCGATTTTTTGTACTTTTTTAAAACTGATGGCAAAAATAATTTTTTTTAAACCTACAATAATAATCAGAGCTTGTAGAGTATGCATTCACGTTTCCAAAATTGCCGGTCGAATTCCCGTACGACCATTAGTTCCCGAGATATCGATGACTGAAGACAAAAGGACGTTTTTCCATTCAGAGGCCGACGAGGAGGCCGATATCAGCGAAAAATGGTCGTAAGGAGATAAAAAAAGAAGCAAATTGAACTGAATTGAATGGGCTCAATGACCTTGATATTGGTCAAGTCCGAAAAAAATCTCCAAAACACGTGCAGAACTTTGAAAAACGTGAAAATTTGCAACATTTTTTTTGCCGTGATATTTCTTCCTACCGCGCAATCAGTGATTCTCAAAAAAAAATCATTGTCGGAACTAAAAGTAGAAACTTGAAGCTTTAACATCCTTTTTTTTTGTACGAACACTTTTGACGAAGTTCAACTTTCCTTGCTCCTTTAATTTTTTGTGTCAATGTATGTTCACTTTCTGGTACTAACGATTCGCGGTCGGATGGATGGTTGTTTTTGGGGATAATACTTTTTTGCTTGATGAAAGTATATGAGAATGAATATAATAATACGAAGATAAATATATTTCCGCTTACTTTTATGAATTACAATTTATTTGGCATAGGGTCGGGTGTGAGTAAAGCGCAAACATTTTGCTAGAAGATAAATAAGTTGTATTTTAGATTTATTATATTTAAATTAACGTAAAAACTAATAAATTAAGCGGTCAGAGTGCGCGATAAATTTTTCGGTACTAAAAGATAACTAATTAAAATAAATATGATAACTAATAAAAATAACTAATCAAATAAAAATTAATAGTAACCATGATTTAAAAAAAAAGCGCTGAGCGTGAGGAACGATCCTGCGCCCCTACGGACCGAAGCCAGGAACGCTACCAACGGGACCATCCTATCACTTGGTTAAAGGTGCATTTTCTGGCACTTACGATTGGCGGCCGGATGGATGATTGATTTGTTATTGGAGATAATACTTTATCGCTTGATGAAAGTATGAGAATTAATATAATAACACGAATATAAATATATTTTCACTTACTTTTCTGAATTATAATTTATTTGGCATAAGGACGGGTGTGAGTAAAGCGTAAACAATTTTTTAGAAGATAAATGAGTTGTAATTTAGATTTATTATTATATTTAAATTAACGTATGAACTAAAAAAATAAGCGTTCAGAGTGCGCGATACAATTCTTTTGTATACATTAATAACGCAGAGAATCAAGAGCTAAATAAGCATTGAAATCATCTAAAAGCCTCACGCGTGCCGTCGCGTGACGTCACGCGCGGGCCGTGCTCAGATTGCTTTTTCCCTCGAAGCCTTCGTTAGGCTTGGCCGCACATGAACGTGCTCAGCGTGTCTATGTGTTGGTGTAGCTGCCGAAGGCGCGGTCGGGACAGTTCGACGGCACTCGGCTCTTTCCGAAGATGTCCGAGCGTCGCTCGCTCACGGACACGCGCTACTATGATTGTGTGATGGGCGCGCGAGGGACTAGAGAGAGGGTAACTTTCGCGCGCGATCTGGCTGCACTGCGTATGCCCTATCGGCACACTGGGTAAAGCGTCAGTCAAATAGTTCGTCAATTGTCTTGGTGATAATATGCTTGGGCTCACCATTCCTCTCGTGACTCCTATTAAAAAGTTAACTACTTGTCGTACATCACTTAGTAAAGACTCTACAATGAGGCTCACGGCCATCATTCGTTCATCCAATTGTTGCCGGACGTTTTGGTCGTTGTACTGGTTGACGACTCTTTGTTTGATCTGTTGCACGAGAGCTTGTAGCAGCTTCTGATTTTCTTCCAAGCGAATTGTAGATCGATTAAAAAGATCTATTGTGGAGTCCAAAATTTGCACATTTCCTTTTAAGGCATCTTCTACTGTTTTTTGCCTTTTATTTATTTCATTTATTTCGTTGCTGATTTCGGATGCGTCTTGTGCATCCATATTTCCTGTTATTGCTTTGATTATTCCCCCCAATCCGTCTATCCAACCTCGTCGATAACGACTTTTTTGGTTTCCTGTTATGTCGTATGCGGCTTGTAGTTCGTTGTTAATTTTTTCTACCATGCGAGTCGTTGTTTTCGTGACCATATGGCAGAGTAAGTTGGCTCGCAGGTCTTGAGCGCATAGATCTATTATTTTCTTCGTGGCATCGGTGATCTGCGCTTCCTGTTCTGCTATTCCACTCAGATCCATTTTTACTGCCAGTTTCCATACGTCGCGGGTTATTGACATTGTCCCGATTTCCTCATAGAAAATTCCGGGTGAAACCGTGAACCTTTCTATCCGGTATGGTTTTTCCGGTGTATCAGCCTCACCTGGGCTCGACCCTAGGGCCAGAGCTAGTATCCTGCGAAAATAATTCGCGGGGTTAAATTCTTTGGATCCGACGTGTTTTTTTTTTCTTTTTTTTCTTTGGGGAATTTATTTCCATATATAGATATACATATAGGTTTACGATCTATTTTTAGAATTTCAATTCTTTTTCATTGAAGACTTTTTTGTATTCGGACTCGTTGCTGGGTCTTGAATTTAATGCTCTCTTTCTCTTCATTTCTGTAATGTTCGCGTTTTTGTGCTTCGACAAGTCGCTCGTTTAATGCGTGAACGGCGACATTTTCATTCTTGTTTCGACTTTCGACGGAAGCCGATCGCTTTTTACCTCGGTGAGTATTCGTTCTTTCTCTGTCTTCTTTATTTACCTTTCATCTCGCTTCATAATAATTATTATTGTTTTTTTGTGTTTTTATTCCAGACATGGATTACTCGCGATGCGAAGGAGAAACGGTCGTACTCGGAGGTGAGGAGGACGGTCTAGAATTCGTTGTGGTATGTAGACGAATTCTCTTTCCCGTTTTTTTTCCTCGGAGAAGATTCTCTTCCTCCTAAATAAAACAATGTGTTTTTTTTTCTTTTTTTCTCAGACGGCACGGGTTCCCAAGAGGGCTCGCTCATCCTCTAAGGGATGGTGGCGGCGGCTCTTTATTCAGCACGCCGTCGGTGTGCGCCTTCGTCGCGCCCGGGTCCGGGCCAACCTCCTCAAGATTTGGGCCGAGGATCCGGACAGCTTGGAGGCCATGGAGTGGGGCTGGGAACCGGCCGACTCATTCGGATTGTGTCGGCTGTTTTATGACAGCCCGGAAGAGGGTTGGTGGATCAGCCGCCCCACCATGTGGTGGCTGCACGCCCTCTTCCCCTCCCTTCTGGGGTTGAAACCGGACCCCATTTGGGTGTTCGGTTAACGTATGTAACAATATACCACCTTTTTCCCACGTATTCGTGTGTTTGTTTATTTTATTTTTCCCTTCCTCTTTTCAGGGCGTAATGCGGGAGAGCCATTGTGGCCTCCATTAATTATAAGAATCGCTTTCCGCACTTCATGTGCGATGTATATATATTTCCTCTCCTCTCTTCTCACCTTTTTTTTTTTTTTTTTGATGACGAGCCTTTCTTGCGGTCGAGCCGCGGGCCCCTCCTGTCTCCGCGCCTACCCGCTGGCCATCGCGACGGCTAGTGGGTGATATATTTTTTTATGCGATTCACGTGTACGCGTGCTTCCTTGCGTCCGCGGCCGATACGGTAGGTCTCACCTGCCTCTCGGCTTCGGACCGTGTAAGGCCCTACCCACTTCGGAGTGAGCTTGGCCGATCTGCCCCTCCTCACGGTCTCGTCGTAAAGGAGGACTTGATCACCCGGGCGGTACTCTATTTTACCGGCCGTGTGATCATATTGATGCTTCGATTTCTCCTTACCCTTTTTCAGGTTTTCTTGTGCTTGTTGCCATGACGCCCTCAGGCGCTCGCGTAATTCCGCTGCGTAATCGTCGTATGAATACGTGGCTCGCGGAATTTCTCTCAGTGCGGTTGGTAATTTAGCCTCCTTTCCGAACACTAATTCGTACGGCGTAATACCCGTAGCCGTGTGTGGCGTGGTATTGTATGTGAACATAGCGTATGGTATCCATTCGTCCCAGTCCCTTTGATCCTCTCGTACGAAATTTTTCAGGTATTCTGCAAGGGTCCTATGTGATCTTTCCAGGGCTCCATTTGATTGCGGATGGTATGCCGTGGTTTGCAATTTTTTTATTTGTAGGAGATCACACATCTCTTTAAATATTTTGCTTAGAAAATTTGTGCCTTGATCCGAGAGGATTTCAGACGGGGCACCAAATTTACAAATAATTTCCGTTACAAGGGCCTTTGCTATTGTATTGGCTTCTTGATTTTCTAACGGAATTGCTGCGCTATATTTTGTTAGTAAATCCTGGAAAGTCAGAATATATTTGTTGCCTTTTTCGGTCACCGTCAAGGGACCTACTATATCAACAGCACATTTTTCGAACGCTCGGCTTGGCGTGTCTGTGATTACCATCGGTGCCTTCTTAATTTTTCCCGATTTATTTCGCTGACATTTGTCGCACTCTTGTATGTGTGCGGTGACGTCTCGTTTCATTCCCGGCCACACATATCGTTGACGTATTCGCTGCAGCGTCCGTGTGATGCCTTGGTGCCCACCTAGAGGGGCATCGTGATATTCTTGTATTATTTTTGCTCTGTCTGCCTTGCTTGGGGTGGATACGCCAATGCTGCAGTTTTCTTCGTCGCTCGCGCTCGTGCTCGCGTATCGCGACTCTTTTAACTCATGGGGAGATTCCCCCTGTGCCGCGCTTCCCCAGGCGGCCTCTTCTTCACGTGCTGTCTCGTAGCACGGCGAGTCGTATACTCGGCCTCTCCTCTTTGTGCGGACATTCGTAACGCTGTCTTTCTTTTCGTGCTCTCTCTCTCGGGTGCTCTCGCTCGTGTTGTCATTGTCCGATTCCGTATTGTCGGACTCGGTTTCTTCTCTCTCGCTTTCATAACGGCTGGCGGCCATACTGTCTTTCTTTGTTTTCTCTCTCGCGCTGCCGCGCGGAGTCTTCTTTCTTTCTCTATTTAATTGTTTCTTTGTTGTGCTACCATGCTGTTGTGTACTTTTTTCTACCTCTTGTGCCTGAGCTCGTGTCAAGGCATATATACGACTTAACGCGTCCGCGTTTGTGTTTGATTTTCCCGTTTTATATTGGATTTTATAGTTGTACTCTTCCAATTTTATTCGCCATCTCATTAGCCTTGATCCTGGGTCCTTTACGCTGAATAACCATGTCAATGGTTTGTGATCCGTTATTATGGTGAATTTTGTGCCGTAAATATACGGTCGAAATTGATGTACTGCCCATACGATTGCAAGCAGTTCTTTTTCTGTAGTCGAATAATTGGTTTCGGCCTTGTTGAGAGTTCGACTTGCATAACATACGGGTAAATCCTCTCCAATTTTCCCTTGGGACAGGATTGCACCGATTGCCTTATCTGAGGCATCCGTTGTCACGATAAACGGCTTCGTGAAATCAGGATACTGGAGTATGGGTGCTGTGATCAGGGCTTCCCTTAAATGGTCAAATGAGCTTTGGAATAATTCGGACGATCGAATTTGACACCTTTTTTGATCAAATTCGTCATTGGTTTTGCGATCTTGGAAAAATCTTTAATAAATCTGCGGTAGTACCCGGCAAGTCCCAGGAATGATTGTATTTCTTTTACATTTCTCGGTATTGGAAAATTTTTTACCGCTTTTAGCTTTTCGGGGTCAGGCTTTACCCCGACTTCTGTTATTATATGACCGAGATATTGCGTTTCCTTTCGCATAAATTCGCATTTCTTTGGTTGTATTTTTAAATTAGCTTCTCTTAGCCGCGTCAGCACTTCGCGTAGTCGCTTGTCGTGCTCGGCTAGTGAGGCTCCATGTATGACAATATCGTCCAGATATACGTAGCATTTTAGGCCTTGCAAACCGGCCAATACTGCGTCCATTAATCTTTAGAACGTAGGAGGTGCATTTTTTAAACCAAATGGCATTTGATTATACTCGTAATGCCCCAACGGCGTTGAAAAAGCCGTTTTCGGTTTGTCTTCCTCCGCCATTGGGATTTAATGAAATCCCGGAGCGAGGTCGAGGGTCGTGAAGTACTTTGCCTTTCCCAACTGGTCCAGTATCTCTGCGATATTGGGCAGTGGGTAAGAGTCACCTTCCGTAGCCTCGTTTAACTTCCGAAAGTCAACGACCACCCTTTTTTGGACTATTCCGTCCGCATCTGGTTTTTTCGGCACTACGAGCAATGGAGCATTCCATGGGCTCGTGCTTGGACGGATTATATCCTCTTCTAGCATTTTTTGCGCCTGTCGTTGAATTTCTTTTTTGTGCTCCTCCGGCAGTCGATAAGGTCGCACCTTTATCGGCATTGTCTCGTCCTTCAGCGGTATCCGATGCTCGACTGCTTTTGTACAACCCAGTAGTTCTCCTTCAAGATGAAATACGTCGGGAAATTCCTCGCAAATTTGTCGCAAAATCGTTTCTTCTTCCGCGTTCAAATGCGAGTTCCCCTTAATCTCGCGTCATAATTTTTCCAACCTTTGCTTTCGTAATTCTGCGATTTTTCGACGTCCTGATGCGTTTTCTCTTCTTTCTTCTTTTTGACGCATTTTTCTTTTCCCAGGCTAATTTTGTCGATTTCCAATTTTTCCAGTTCGACCGTAGGTCTTTTGATAATTTGCTCTTTCACGAGCACGTTCATTATTGTTACCGGGCAAGTGCTTGCCTCTGCGTTTACGACGGCTTTTCCCATCGTAACACCCTTTTGGATTTGTTGTTCCCTTGTAACTCCTTGGCCTTTTCCCATCGTCCTCGCCTGCACTATACATTCTGTGCGGGCGGGTATTTTTAAGTATTTCGTGCCGTGTACAAACGGTATTTTGTGCCCTCTAATTTCTATCATTTTTCCTTTTAGTATGTTTATTCCTTTTTCGACTATACAGTCCATTCCAAGGAGTCCGTCTACTGCTAACGGTACTTCCTTGCCGACCACGTGGAACTTGTGCGTTATCACAGCGGCCGGGGTGTCCAGTTTCAACTCAGCTGTGCAGAGGGTACGGAACGCCTTGCCCCCGAGGCTGTGGAGTTCTATGACCTCGTCCCCGATGGGTGTATCTGGATCCAACTCATTCATCTTTACAATGCTGCACTGGGCCCCTGTGTCACACCGGAGCGTCAGCATTTTTTCGCGCGCCTGTTTTGACGCTATATGTAGGTCACTGGCGTGTACTCGCGGCAGCTGAGTGCTGACGCGGTATATTCTTCTTGGTGCCTTGTCGTTGTGTACATATGGCTTTCCAAGTAGAATGTCCATTATTTTTCTTTGCGTTTTTTGTCGCTTGTTCACTTGAACGCTTTTTGTTTCTTTCTCTATGGAAAGAACGCCGACTGCTAATGAACCGACGGTTCTTTTGGGCGTATTTTCTTGGGTTCTTTCATTTGGCCTATATTCATTTTGTTTTCTTGGGAACTTATAATTTGGCACATAATTGTAATGCTTCTGTGGGTTACTCGGGCCTTGCCATCCTGGCCTTCTTCTACAGTCGTTATATCTGGGACCCGGTTTTTTGCAATAATTGCAAATTATTTCTGCTTGATTAATTGTTTTCATTGGCACTGGCAAGCTATAACGCGCTTGCGTATGCGCCTGATGCGACGCGGGCCTTTGGAATGGGAACGATTTTCGCCCCTCGTGGGCGTGTGACGGTGCGGACTGTCCGCTACTGTGGGAGACGCTCTTCGCGATCGTTTTGGTCCCTTCGACCGATTTTTCCTCTTCGATTGCTCCGCGGATGGCTTCGCCCAATTCGCGGTACCCTCGTAACCTTACTATTAGCTGTAAGTCCTTGCGAAGTCCATGTTCGAAATTATTCAGGGCAAAATGCCTAATTAACTGTTCGATTGCTCTTCGACCAGATTCCGAATTGACCATGGGCGTGCAACCCGTGATTAAATCCATCATTATGGACTCGACGCGGTTTGCGTAAGCTTGTACAGTCTCGTCATGTTTTTGTCTACAGGAATTGAATTCGATTTGTAGCGCGGGGACTGTTCGCTTCGCCTCGTACAGTGATTTTAATAATGTCAGCAAATCGTCGAACGTCTCTACGTCTTTGTAACGCAGGTCTGCCGCGGCCTTGCCTTGCAATTTGAGATGCAATATAGCTTGTAATAAATCCGCGACATTTTCTGCGCGGACTCGAGTCGACGCGTATTTTATTGCTCGTATAAAATCTGTAACGTCTTGTGGTTTGGAGGCGTCGAATACGGGAATGCTCATTCGAGCCTCTTTCATTGACATATAGTCGTCGTGTTCGGCCATTATTACTGTCCGTTGATTTAATAACGTAAAATCTTGGCGATTCAATTCGCGATTTCTTTCGGTTTGAACTGGATTAAATGTTTCGTCAACACTGGACGACGCGTCTGACGAATTGTGTTCCGAAGGCTGATTATGTTGTCGCTTCGGATTTAAATATTTCGCGTACGTTACGGGAGTCAAATCTAATTTTTCTGTGCTTGGATTTTCCCTACGACGCTTTCGGCCTAAATCACTTTCACCGTCGTAAATGACGACAGTGTTAAAAAACGAATCTAACGATCGCGATAGTTCGTGTCTCCCGGGCAATCGATACCGGTCTGCTTTTTCTTCGTCCGACATAGATGAATTCTCTGGCTTTGGAGGATTTTTATTTACGAAATGTTCCGTCACTTACAGGTAGATGATCGCAAGATGCATGCTGGTTGATGAACTGCTGATCGTCCTGTTCTTCGTTCCTTTGTTTCGTACACTGCTTCTGGGTACGATTTCTCCGATTGTTGAGTCCTTCTTCCGTTGATCCTCGGGATCCGGGTTTTCTGGGATTGGCTCTGCTTGGCTGTAGCCTTTCCTCTGTATTCCTCTTCCGACTCGGTCGGGCTGGCTCACTCGAGCACACGGGTTGACTCGGTCACTCGTTTATGGTGCTTGAGTGGTAGTTGTGCGTGTGCACACACAACGAACGAACTTTTCGGCAGATCCCACCGCTGCCACCAATGTTGTATCCCCGGCTCGAGAACCCGGGATAGGTATTTTTGCGATCGTTGCGAAATTAAGAGTTGGAACTCAAGTTCGTTGAATAGGATCATAAGTTTATTACTGGGCTGGTCTTATAATTGAATTTACAGTGTGTCGGTCGTACCTTAGGACCGAACCGTTCAAAAGCCAACCAAGGACTAACTACTCCCTGGTAACTTCTCTTAATTGTCGACTCTGATTGTCGCAATTTGCCCTAGATCGAACATCATCCGATGCTTCGTCAGGACGTGTCGCAAAGCGTCTTTTTGACGCTTGCATTTTGGCAAAAGTGTGACTCTTTCGCAAGGAGGATGCGAAACGGTCTGGAATGCCGTTTCGCAAATACTTTCTCGACCGTTCGGTCGTTTCGTTGTATTGCGTAAATCAGCGGATACAACACCTGGTTCGAGCAACTCTTGAACACAGGAAAATATAGGAGACGTTAAAACTGTGATCTTGTCCCTGTAAGCGGCATTGTGTGATGCTGCAAACGCCAGGATTTGACAGAGACTGTCAAAGCCGCAAGTGTTTCGGACACTGATCGATTGTCCCTTATCTCGAACAACGGAACAAAAATTCCCATTCGGAATGGTGGGAACGTCGACGTAAAAAGTAGATGTAGTAGCGTTGAACCATGGGCACGGGTCCGCGTATCTTAACGGTTTTTTACGATTCTCATTTTTGTTACGCCAATTATGTTCGGCTCGTAATTCTTCAACGTCGATCAAAGTTCCTTCATTCTCGTCAATGTGTTCAGAAGCGATGAGCAGAGGTACGGAACTCGATTTTTTGAAATTGCGTCGCTCTGGAGAATCGTTCTGTTCCATCGGTACCGATTCGTTTTCGCCGGATAGCGACACGGTTTGCCCTTCGCAGTTTCCGTTTTCGATGGAGATGTTATACTGTTACAATGAGCCTGAGATGACTCGATTTTAGTCAGATTCTGTTCGCTTTTTTCTGCGGGCATCGATGTTTCTTGCTCTCGGTACGAGTATTCTAAGGACACTCCGGTATTGGGTTGATGATGGCGTTTGTCTCGGTCGTCAATTGAATCACACGGCTCTTCTATTTCGGTACCGACCATCGCTAGTTTTAGCTTCCCCGGGAGCGACAAGATGTGAGTCGCAACAAATTTATCAACCCGCAATGATGAAACATTCTTCAACGTACGATTTTTTAAGTCATTGAATTCGGACTCGACAGCAGCAGATGTCGCATTGACCGATCCATATCCAAATACCCCGCGCATAACTTCGCTACATAACGGAAAGTATACGAGCAGTACTTTTAACTTTTTAGCAAATTTGGGGCAGTGGTACCCGTTTATCGCGATGGTACTTTTTTCTGTTGCAATCCGGTCGTGTACATCTTTGTACAGCGTGTCTACCCATTTATGGAGATTTAAGTTCACCAAATAGTTTTTATCGGCTACGTGATGCGATGTCTCGTCTTCTGACTCGTCAACATCGCATTTCTCACTTTCCGTTTTACTTTCATTATTTCCGATTTTTTTTGACGAAGGTACGGCTCGAATCTCGGCTGCGAGGAAATTCCGTGATTGTTCTGCATGTCTGTCGGGTTGACCTTTATGATCCAATGCTAGAGTTACAATCGCCCTGGCTATTTCGGCAAATCGTTCGAAGCTCTCCTGCTTGCGCAATATCGCCGTCGACCGTAAATAAAACTTCCGTATTTGTGGATGTTTGTCATCAAAGCACTTCCATCTTGCAACCATATTCGAAAAGTGGCAAACGTCGAGCCGTATGAGGCACGGGGGTAACCTTTTTGTGTCAGTATTAGTTGTCAAAAGCTCGAAGCATATTATTAGATAGTGTTTGAGGCGAATGGGCGAATGCTTGAGCTGTTGCTCCAAGAAGGGCCTTATCGAAGTCACAAACGCATTCTTTGGGAATACGAATCACCGATCGTTTCGCATTGACGGCCTTCAAGAATACGCGTAGCCACATCAAAAGGTCGTCTGTGATATGTGCAGAAGACACCATTTGACCGACGGGTGCAGTCTTTTCATCTATTTGTGTTACAATTTGATACAAATATATATGCGGGCAAAGGTCTCCGTTTGGCAGTTCAAACTTTTTGGCTATGGATCCCGTACCGTCCATGTATACGGTATCTTGATAGTGGTCGTACACGACTTCCTGGTCTTTGGTCCAATACATCACCATTAAAGGGTTCATGCCAATTCTTCTTATCGCACCATCATACTTTTCGCTGTACATCATTAAATGAAGGCTGTCGAATATGTTGTTGGACTTAATGTCTAGGAGTTTATCCTGTTGTTCTTGCTTTGTCTTTCGAAGAACTTTGCCGCTGTAAAGATGAGGTGGTTCCTTCTCACCCAAGCGTACCATCAGCCTGTCTGCTTCTGCACGTTGCCATTGACAAGCCAGTTTGTTACCTTCGACCAACTGTTTGGCGATAGTGGTTCGTGCCTCGCCTTTAAGCTGTCGTTTCTTAACGTGCTTTACGACTGGATCAAATCCCCGAATTTCGCATACCATATTTATCTTTTCGTTCGGTAGAGGCTTGTTCGCAATGTGCCCTATAAATTCGCACTTGCATTCAACACATTTTCCTGAAACTGTCGCAAAAATACCGGATCCCGAAATTTTCGCGTTTCGGAAAGAAATAGCACATGGCATTCTAGTGAGCGAATGTATTTTTTCATATAAAATGCTTGTCCAGGAGTTTCTCCGTAAGGCATACGATTGACGTTTTCTTCCATCCAGAAACTCGTATGTTACTGACTCAGGTTGAATCTTCGGCCACAAATCAGTCACATCAATGATTAAATTAATAACAGCAGCGGAGCTGGCGTTTGCCGTTGAGTTCAGCGTATCCGAGTTTGTGGATTTGTTAGCATTGTCGATACCAAGGGCTTCTATCAATCGATCATACAGATTGTATCTACGGCCGAGAATTATTGTGTAAATGTGTTTTGGTGTCATTGTCGCATATTCTTCCGTCAGTGCTTTCGATAAATCTTTGAAAACCGACGAACTTGGTGGAAGGACCTTCCCATTTTGATCCACGACATTAGGGCCGGCAGGTGGCTGCAGCAATTGCCACAGTCTCGATATACTAGGCTTTTCGTCCATTTTTACGTTCACATTAACAATCTTCACCGTTCACGTGCACGGTACAGACAATATAAAAAAAACAACGACAAAAATGCGCAAAAGTATGAACAGAGTCGTGAAAGTACCTACTCTGAAGTGCTGCACCAGGTCAATTATCTTACCAGGAGGATGAGAATGCATAGACTATGTCATCAATTGTAATGTCGATGTGTACAGCCAATTAAGCATGGATGAACTATTCTGGTACTCGATTTGCTTCAACTACCGAACAATTAGCGTATAAGGAATTTTGCCGAGTATGCTAGCAGTAAAACGCAAAAAATCTTAAACACGAAACAAAAAATGAATCAGTCATTAAAAAGCGAATTATCGAAGAACAAAGCGAAAATGACCGAAAAAACTTTGTGATTTAGTTTACTTTTAAAAAAATATGAACCATCTTCAAAAAATTAGGACGAACTGAAAAGTAAAAAAAAATAATTGTCTCATCAAACTAAACGCACACATACAAAATGAATTAAAAAATGTTATGATGGAACATAGAAAGCTTCTGAGAAAATGACGATGTTTTATATGTCTATAGCCATTCCTACCACTTCAAATTAATCTTAAACTGAATTATAACGTTCATGGCTATGAACATATTTTTTTTAGAATCGGTTCCAAACAGTGCAGCCAGATCGCGCGCGAAAGTTACCCTCTCTCTAGTCCCTCGCGCGCCCATCACACAATCATATAGCGCGTGTCCGTGAGCGAGCGACGCTCGGACATCTTCGGAAAGAGCCGAGTGCCGTCGAACTGTCCCGACCGCGCCTTCGGCAGCTACACCAACACATAGACACGCTGAGCATGTTCATGTGCGGCCAAGCCGAACGAAGGCTTCGAGGGAAAAAGCAATATAAGCACGGCCTGCGCGTGACGTCACGCGACGGCACGCGCGAGGCTTTTAGATGATTTCAATGCTTATTTAGCTCTTGATTCTCTGCGTTATTAATGTATACAAAAAAATGTATCGCGCACTCTGAACGCTTAATTTTTAGTTTATACGTTAATTTAACTATAATAATAAATCTAAATTACAACTTATTTATCTTCTAAAAAATTGTTTACGCTTTACTCACACCCGTCCTTATACCAAATAAATTATAATTCAGAAAAGTGAGTGAAAAAATATTTATATTCGTATTATTATATTAATTCTCATACTTTCATCAAGCGATAAAGTATTATCTCCAAAAACAAGTCAATCATCAATCCGGCCGCCAATTGTAAGTGCCAGAAAATGCATCTTTAACACAAGCGATAGGATGGTCCCGTTAGTAGCGTTCCTGGCTTCGGTCCGAAGGGGCGCAGGATCGTTCCTCACGCTCAGCGCTTTTTTTTTTTAAATCATGGTTACTATTAAGGATGTTGAGTCCCTATAAAACATGTTAATGTTAATTGCTCAATAAATAGCTTCTTAATCGTCATGAAATTTTTATACGACCTCCTGAATACTTTATGTAAAAACATACAAAATTTTCAGAATTCTGGCATCATTACTTCAACCTCCTTAAGGGTTGAAATAAAAAATGATGAGAAAATTCTGAAAATTTGGTATGTTTTTGTATGAAGTATTTAAGAGGTCGTGTTAAAATTTCACGACGATTAGGAAGCTCGTTATTAAAAAATTAACATTTTGTTAAGAGCAATTTTTAAGGGAAATAAAAAAAACTTTATCAATAAACTTCGTTTTGTTTCCGTTGCTTTCAGTATATTGTAGATATTACAAAATTGAGAGGTCAAAAGAAAAACTTATTGCAAAGTTGCATCAGTTTCCATAAGACAGCATTTCATTTGTGAACGTTAATTGTTCAATAACGAGCTTCCTAATTGTCGTGAAATTTTTACACGACCTCTGAAATACTTCATACAAAAACATACCAAATTTTGAGAATTTTATCATCATTTGCGATTTGGGACCCAGCATCCTTAATTCGTATTTGATTAGTTATTTTTATTAGTTATCATATTTATTTTAATTAGTTATCTTTTAGTACCGAAAAATTTATCGCGCACTCTGACCGCTTATTTTATTAGTTTTTACGTTAGTTTAAATATAATAAATCTAAAATACAACTTATTTATCTTCTAGCAAAATGTTTGCGCTTTACTCACACCCGACCCTATGCCAAATAAATTGTAATTCATAAAAGTAAGCGGAAATATATTTATCTTTGTATTATTATATTCATTCTCATATACTTTCATCAAGCGATAAAGTATTATCCTCAAAAACAATCATCCATCCGACCGCGAATCGTCAGTACCAGAAAGTGAACATACATTGACACAAAAAATTAAAGGAGCAAGAAAAGTTAAACTTTGTCAAAAGTGGTTGTACAAAAAAAAAGGATTTTAAGGCTTCAAGTTTCTACTTTTAGATCCGACAATGATTTTTTTTTGAGAATCACTGATTGTGCGGTCGGAAGAAATATCACGGCAAAAAAAATTTTGCAAATTTTTACGTTTTTCAAAGTTCTGCACGTGTTTTGGAGATTTTTTTTTGACTTGACTAATATCAAGGTCATTGAGCCCATTCAATTCACTTCAATTTGCTTTTTTCTCCGTACCACCATTTTTCGCTGAGACATCTCAGGAACTAATGGTCGTACGGGAATTCGATCGGTAGTTTTGGAAACGTGAATACTCTACAAGCTCCGATTATTATTGTAGTGAAACTTTTATTTTTTATTTTTGCCATTAGTTTTAGAAAAGTACAAAAAAACGATGTCTTCTTGGTTTTTATGAAATCCACTGCTACTTTGCAAATATTGCGATAAAGACTAATGTTTATGGACGGTCATTCAGCTCAATATGTCCCCAAGAGCCATGCAAAATTCCAAGTTGATCCGATTATCGGTCTTTCTTGCCCGATTAACCAAACTTTGAAAACAAATTAAAGGAGCACGTTTCCTCCTTTTCAGACATCATTTCATGATTATTAAGAGGAAAACAAACTTTTCATTACTTTTCGTACAATTGGGTATTGAGTACGCATTGAATGTTGGAAAAAAACCGTGAAAATCATATTGACTAAAAATTTTCGAAAAAAATTTTTTTTCGTAAAAAAAATATTAAAATTTTTTTTTTTATAAAAAAATCGGTTTCGAATTTTTTTTTTTTAATGTTGAAATTTTTTTCAAATCAACATTGTACCGCCAGCATTAGAATTACCCAAAGCATACCACGGGGAGGTACGCTTTGGGTAATTCTACGTACACTTTGGATAATTCTAATGCTGGCGGTACAATGTTGAATCGAAAAAAAATGTCAACATTGAAAAAATAAAAAAAATCGAAATAGATTTTTTTATAAACAAAAAAATTTCAACCTTTGTGATTAAAAAAAAAAAAAAATCGAAAATTTATAGTCAATATGATTTTCAGGGTTCTTTTCCAACATTTAATGCGTACTCAATACCCAATTGTACGAAAAGTAGTGAAAAGTTGTTTTTCCTCTTAATAATCATGAAATGATGTCTGAGAAGGAGGAAACTTGTTCCTCTAATTTTTTTTCATATTTTGGTCAATCGGGCAAGGAAGACCGATGAACGGATCAATTTGGAATTTTGCATATCTCTTGGGGACATATTGAGCCGAATGACCGTCCATAAACAATAGTGCTTATCGCAATATTAGCAAAGTAGCGGTGGATTTTATAAAAAACAAGAAAACATCGATTTTTTGTACTTTTTTAAAACTGATGGCAAAAATAATTTTTTTTAAACCTACAATAATAATCAGAGCCTGTAGAGTATGTATTCACGTTTCCAATATTGCCGGTCGAATTCCCGTACGACCATTAGTTCCCGAGATATCGATGACTGAAGACAAAAGGACGTTTTTTCATCCAGAGGCCGACGAGGAGGCCGATATGTCAGCGAAAAATGGTCGTAAGGAGATGAAAAAAGAAGCAAATTGAACTGAATTGAATGGGCTCAATGACCTTGACATTGGTCAAGTCGGAAAAAAGTCTCCAAAACACGTGCAGAACTTTGAAAAACGTAAAAATTTGCAAAATTTTTTTTGCCGTGATATTTCTTCCAACCGCGCAATCAGTGATTCTCAAAAAAAAAATCATTGTCGGAACTAAAACTAGAAACTTGAAGCTGTAACATCCTTTTTTTTTGTACGACCACTTTTGCCGAAGTTCAACTTTTTTTGCTCCTTTAATTTTTTGTGCCAATGTATGTTCACTTTCTGGTACTTACGATTCGCGGTCGGATGGATGGTTGTTTTTGGGGATAATACTTTATCGCTTGATGAAAGTATATGAGAATGAATATAATAATACGAAGATAAATATATTTCCGCTTACTTTTATGAATTACAATTTATTTGGCATAGGGTCGGGTGTGAGTAAAGCGCAAACATTTTGCTAGAAGATAAATAAGTTGTATTTTAGATTTATTATATTTAAATTAACGTAAAAACTAATAAAATAAGCGGTCAGAGTGCGCGATAAATTTTTTGGTACTAAAAGATAACTAATTAAAATAAATATGATAACTAATAAAAATAACTAATCAAATAAAAATTAATAGTAACCGTGATTTAAAAAAAAAGCGCTGAGGGTGAGGAACGATCCTGCGCCCCTACGGACCGAAGCCAGGAACGCTACCAACGGGACCATCTTATCACTTGTGTTAAAGATGCACTTTCTGGCAGTTACGGTTGGCGGCCGGATTGATGATTGACTTGTTTTTGGAGATAATACTTTATCGCTTGATGAAAGTATGAGAATTAATATAATAATACGAATATAAATATATTTTCACTTACTTTCCTGAATTATAATTTATTTGGCATAAGGACGGGTGTGAGTAAAGCGTAAACAATTTTTTAGAAGATAAATAAGTTGTAATTTAGATTTATTATTATATTTAAATTAACGTTTAAACCAAAAAAATAAGCGTTCAGAGTGCGCGATACATTTTTTTGTATACATTAATAACGCAGAGAATCAAGAGCTAAATAAGCATTGAAATCATCTAAAAGCCTCGCGCGCGCCGTCGCGTGACGTCACGCGCGGGCCGTGCTCAGATTGCTTTTTCCCTCGAAGCCTTCGTTCGGCTTGGCCGCACATGAACGTGCTCAGCGTGTCTATGTGTTGGTGTAGCTGCTGAAGGCGCGGTCGGGACAATTCGACGGCACTCGGCTCTTTCCGAAGATGTCCGAGTGTCGCTCGCTCACGGACACGCGCTACTATGATTGTGTGATTGGCGCGCGAGGGACTAGAGAGAGGGTAACTTTCGCGCGCGATCTGGCTGCACTGGTTCCAAATGACTAATATAAAAAACCAGTACGTACGATGTAAGATTCTGTATTAGCAAAAATGTGAGGCATCCAAAATAATTGCCCTAGGAGACACGACAGTCAACGACGTCTGTGCAACGCGTTCGGGTTGCGCACTCAATCACGTTCCCCACTCGCTGCTGGCTGTACCAAATGCCGCCGCGGCTCACCGTCGCACACGCGCTGTCCGCCGCTGCACATGCGCGGTCGGTCGCCGGCAACGCGTGGCTCTACGAGTTGGACGCGGCTGATACCGGCTCCAACAAGAAATCATTATCGTAGATATAATAAGATCTCAGCATTGCGTGAACGGATTACAATGAAATGTGGTTCAGTAAAAAGATAGAATTCGAATTAGACTTAAGGGCGGGGTAAAGTTAATTCGGCGAAAAAAAGGAATGTTTTTAAGATTTTTTTTTGGCGTAACGAATAGTGTTCGTTTATTGGAAAATTTACATATAATAAAGTAACATTTGAACAACATTCTCCTAAATTTGAATTGCAAAATATTCAAAATTGAGCGAGTGAAAATTAAACCCCGGAGGCGCCTCGAAAAAAAGTTGGTTTGCGGTGTGCACCCTAACTCGCAACAGAATCATCTGAAACAAAAAAAATCAAAATGCATTTGTTAAAGGAGATGTTTCTCGAGGTAATGTCGGGAGGATTTTTTTTTTCGATTTTTCGATTTTCCGATTTTTCGTAGCACTTGAGAGCCTAAAACCCAATTTTCGCTAAAAAAAATCGGCTAATTTGTTGTTGAAAAATTAGTATTTATTAAACAAAACCAAAAAAGCTCTCGACAATATCTGGTGAATTATGTGAAGAAGTACTGAGCAAAATTTCAAAGCGATTGGTCCAGTAGATTTTGAGTTGTCGTGCACACGGACTTCAAATATGACAAGTCTCAGAAAAAAGGTTTGAAAAACGCAGAAGAGTTTGGTCGCTTAGCGCTCATTGCACATAAGTTTGAGAACACTTCTCGATTGCATAAAAATCTGGGAAAATTCATGCATATTAAAGGTACTCAAAAGATTAATTTTGCATAATAATAATTCCAAAATGTTATTAACAATATGATTAAAAAAAAAAATTAGTCAACAAATTTCCCCGCAACCCAATTTTTTTTTCGTGATTCGTTCATTTCTCTGAATACGTATGAATTTTTTCAGATTTTTCAATTATCTTTGAATTTCTAGAAATTCAAAATAAAACTCGATAATTTTCTTATACTCACTCAAAGTCGTCGATGCCAGGTGCGTAGAGCAAAAGGCTTCCATCAAGATGATCGAGAGCATCTTTTTGCGTTTTCGCTTTTTTTTGCCTTTTTTTTCGCTGACGCGCTATTAGCTATCGGTTCGTCGTTTTTACGCTTTTGAGGAGGCACTTTTTTTTCGGTCGGCACAATTGCCCAATACCGTTCTCACGATCTTGTCTGCTTACTTTTCGAGGCATTTTTGGAGGTACGAACACGAACGAAAACGGACTCAAATTGTTAGTGACTTGCTACTGCTCAGCACGGCATACAGCGGTCAACTGATGTACAGACTAATGTGTATACTAATATACACCATGCCTCGAATATCCATAACGGGACCGGAACAGGCCCGTTTATCAAGAAATTTATTCGGGGTCGAAAAATACAATAGCGCACCGCGCAGCTGCCGCCCAGGTATAAAACCCGGCATGGAGCAATAGACGCTCAAATACTCATAATTTCGTCAATTTTACTCCGATCGACTTGGAATTTTAACACAATATTCTTGATATATTGTGCATTTATTTAAAAAATGAAAAAAAATGTAATACTTTACCCCGCCCTTAAGAGTTCGTAGATTTCCAATCGATCTTCGCGTTTCATTGCATGATCGAATTTAACTAAATGGTGTTGGGCCTTAAACATATTTTTTTTCTCGAATTCTTGCTTCATTTTTCAAAATTTCATAGTGCAGCTTGCGGCATAACGTAGCATATTTCTAGCACAAACTAGCAAAATTATTCTTTTTTTGGTTTTTCAAAATGGGTGCAATAACTTCACACATATTTTTTTACTCGCGATTTTCTACGAAACTAATTGCGATATCGCAATGCGGTTTGCGGCACAAGCTACCACAAGCATAGGACAATCGAGCACGACCATTTTTTTTTAATTCCGTCAAAATGACGGGTTGGGCCGTAAAAACGTTTTACCGAATTTTCGCTTCATTTTTTGAAATTTCTGAATGCGGCTCACGACACAACGGAGCACAAACTAGCACAATGATTATTGTTTTAAATTAAAAAATGTCGGTGTTGCGATTTTTTTTCAATCGTGATTTTCTACGAAACTAATTGCGCCATCGGAATGCGGTTTGCGGCACAAGCTAGCACAAGCCCAGCACAATCTAGCACAACAATTTTGTTTTATTCCGATAAAGTGGCGTTGTGCCTTAAAAACCTTTATTTTCGAATCCTCGCTTAATTTTTAAAATTTCTTAGGTCGGCTTGCGGCATAACGGAGCATATTTCTATTAAAAACGAGCAAAAGAAATTTTTTTTTCTTCAAAACGTAGCTGTTGCGATTTTTTTTGAATCGCGATTTTTTACGAAACTCATTGCGGCATCGGAATGCGGTTTGCGGCACAAGCTACCACAAGCATAGGACAATCGAGCACAACCATTTTTTTTTCATTCCGACAAAATGGCGGTGTTGCGATTTTTTTTTTAAACGCGATTTTCTACGAAACTAATTGCGATATCGAATCGCGGTTGGCGGCATAAGGGAGCACAATCCTAGCACAACCGAGCACAACCATTTTTTTTCATTCCGACAAAATGGCGGTGCTGCTATTTTTTTTCAAACGCAATGTTTTACGAAATTAATTGCGATATCGAATCGCGGCTTGCGGCACATGCTAGCACAACCCTAGCACAATCGAGCACAAACTTTTTTTTCAATTCCAACAAAATGGCGGTGCTGCGATTTTTTTTTCAAACGCAATTTTCTACGAAACTAATTGCGATATCGAATCGCGGTTTGCGGCACAAGCTAGCACAACCCTAGCACAATCGAGCACAAACTTTTTTTTTTAATTCCGACAAAATGGCGGGGCTGCGATTTTTTTTCAAACGCAATTTACGAAACTAATTGAGATATCGAAACGCGGTTTGCGGCGCAAGCTAGCACAACCCTAGCACAATGGAGCACAACCTTTTTTTTAAATTCTGTCAAAATGGCGGGTTGGGCTTTAAAAACGCTGTTATCGAATTGCCGCTTTAATTTTCGAAATTTCTAAGTGCGGCCCACGGTACAACTCAGCACATTTCTAGCACGAAATAGCACAATGATTATTTTTTTTTTTTTTAATGGAGGTGTTGCAATTTTTTTCAATCGTAATTTTCTACGAAACTAATTGCGATATCGAATCGCGGTTTGCGGCAAAAACTAGCGCAAGCTTAGCACAATCTAGCACAACCATTTTTTTTTCATTCCGACAAAATAGCGGTGCTGCGATTTTTTTTCACACGCGATTTTCTACGAAACTAATTGCGATATCGAATCGCGGTTTGCGGCACAAGCTAGCACAACCCTAGCACAATCGAGCACAACCATTTTTTTTTTCATTCCGACAAAATGGCGGTGCTGCGATTTTTTTTTCAAACGCGATTTTCTACGAAACTTATTGCGATATCGAATCGCGGTTTGCGGCACAAGCTAGCACAATCCTAGCACAGCCGAGCACAACCATTTTTTTTCATTCCGACAAAATGGCGGTGCTGCGATTTTGTTTCAAACGCGATTTTCCACGAAACTAATGGCGATATCGAATCGCGGTCGGCGGTACAAGGTAGCACAATCCTAGCACAACCGAGCTCAACCATTTTTTTTTCATTCCGACAAAATGGCGGTGCTGCGATTTTTTTTTCAAACCCAATTTTCTACGAAACTAATTGCGATAGCGAATCGCGGTTTCCGGCACAAGCTAGCACAACGCTAGCACAACCGAGCACAACCATTTTTTTTTCATTCCGACAAAATGGCGGTACTGCGATTTTTTTTTCAAACGCTATTTTCTACGAGACTAGTTGCGATATCGAATCGCGGTTTGCGGCACAAGCTAGCACAACGCTAGCACAACCGAGCACAACCTTTTTTTTTCTTCATTCCGACAAAATGGCGGTGCTGCGATTTATTTTTCAAACGCAATTTTCCACGAAACTAATTGAGATATCGATTCGCGGTTTGCGGCACAAGCTAGCACAACCCTAGCACAATCGAGCACAACCATTTTTTTTTTCATTCCGACAAAATGGCGGTGCTGCGATTTTTTTTTCAAACGCGATTTTCTACGAAACTAATTGCGATATCGAATCGCGGTTACCGGCACAATCTAGCACAATCCTAGCACAGCCGAGCACAACCATTTTTTTTCTTCATTCCGACAAAATGGCGGTGCTGCGATTTTTTTTCCAACGCGATTGCCTACGCAACTAATGGCGATATCGAAT
This sequence comes from Ophion costatus, assembly GCA_951751655.1. Taxonomy (NCBI): domain Eukaryota; kingdom Metazoa; phylum Arthropoda; class Insecta; order Hymenoptera; family Ichneumonidae; genus Ophion; species Ophion costatus. The sequence continues at coordinate 10,125,124 of OX632363.1, forward strand.
CGCGGTCGGCGGTACAAGGTAGGACAATCCTAGCACAACCGAGCACAACCATTTTTTTTTCATTCCGACAAAATGGCGGTGCTGCGATTTTTTTTTCAAACGCAATTTTCTACGAAACTAATTGCGATATCGAATCGCGGTTTCCGGCACAAGCTAGCACAACACTAGCACAACCGAGCACAACCATTTTTTTTTCATTCCGACAAAATGGCGGTGCTGCGATTTTGTTTTCAAACGCAATTTTCTACGAAAGTAATTGAGATATCGAATCGCGGTTTGCGGCACCAGCTAGCACAACCCTAGCAGAATCGAGCATAACCATCTTTTTTCATTCCAACAAAATGGCGGTGTTAGGCCTTGAAAAGGGTTTTTTTCGATTTTCCGCTTCATTTTTTTAAATTTCTAAGATCGGTTTGCGGCACATCGTAGCACATTCCTAGCACGAACTAGCACAATAATTATTTTTTTTGTTTTTCAAAATGGCGGTGCTAACTTCACACACATAGATACCACTCATCGACCCTACTCCGATACCCATACGGATACAATTACTACAATTATCCGAATTTTCCACGACCGAGGTTATTCAACGTAAAATCGAAATCGATCGGACAATGTACTTTTGTGGCATGAATTCCCACAATTCAATAGTCCAAAATGGTCGTCAAATTTACCTTACCGAACTCGACGATAAAAGCTGTCGGAAAATTCATGAGATCGGCATCGTCCAGCTCGGCATGTCCGCCGTCGTCACCGGGATCAAGAGAAACAGCACGACATCAAGGAGCCTCACTCTCGCCGGGACCCTCACCAACGAAGGTACCTGTACTGGTGCTCAGTACAGCGATCCATTCGGGGATTGGGCCAACGTAGTAGTCCAAGCCGCCGTCAAAATAACAATTTCCAACTTCGAGGCATCGGTCAACATGGCGACTGACCGCGTCATCCTCCAAAGTGCAACACAATGTCAACTATCAGAAGGATCCTGTACGGACGCCGACGGCAATCAAGTTTTTTGGAGAACTGAACCAGTGGACACCTGTCTATTCAATCGCTACGACGTCCTTTATGATGGCATGGATACAAAACTACGCACCATCGAGAATTCCATCCAAACACCCGACGTATACACCCTGACGACTCAGGAAACGACATTTGCCTTGGCCGTTCCGAGTGAAAAAGCCGTGTGTGGGTACACCCTCATTCGGACGGAACGCCCAAGACTTTTCATCCTCGAAACTCGTGATGGCCAAACCTTCGCCTCGCGACGAAAGGTCCTCGTCAGTAACTTGGACATATTTTCGTACGTAAACTCCAAGTTTATATACCTAGAAAAACACATCAAAACTCAAATCAAGGCACTCTACAAGGAAGTGTTAACTCAACGGTGCAACCTCGAACGACAAGTACTCCGTAATGCATTGGCAACTGCTGCAATCTTACCCGAAAAGTTCGCCCATGCTGTGACCAAGAACCCTGGTTATATGGCAGTGATCGCCGGTGAGGTCGCCCACATCATCAAATGCATCCCCGTCGAATGCAGTCTTCGAAGGACCGAAGAATGCTACCTGGAGTTGCCTGTCACCCACAGGAACCAGTCATATTTTCTGTCAAAGATATTAAGAACCGTAATCAAGAGTGGTACTTACATCGAATGTAATCCGCTTCTACCGGCGCAATACCTCATTGATGGAGCTTGGTACCGCTTTGCGCTTCATCCTATCGAGGTTCCACCGCCTCAAACATTGCGGCCAATGACTACGCCTACATGGGGTTATAGACCTATTGCGAACCTCGCCACTAGTGGACTATACACCAACGAAGAAATGGAACAACTTCGCGTTCGCATAATGTTCCCAGCCGAAAGACCAGCGCTACTCAACAACTTGGCCCGTGGATCAGCGGGTTCCGCAGTCCCACCAGGCACCGTGTCGTTAAAGAATTTATTAGACGAAGATACCCTACAACACATCGCATCAACAGCTTTCGAAAATTTTTGGAACGGGTTCGAAGAATTCGGCATCATAAGCGCGGGGTTCCTCGGCATAGTAGCAATTTACTCTCTCCTCAAGGCCGTCATCGACACTATTATCCACGGTTATACGCTACATGCACTTTATGGATGCAGCTTCGCTCTGATTCGTGCCCTTTGGTCATCTATCACGAACCTACTGAGATAACAAGGGCACACAAGAAAAATCAAAAGGAAAAGGGATCCGACAGCGAATCGTCCCCTCAGGAGCTAATGCCTGCTGTCGACGAACCGGACCCCAAACCATCAACATCAACACGGAGATTGTCGGGGCATCGACGCCGTCCTTCTTCAGCGCCTTTGCGCCGCGCCTCAACCATCCAGCACTGTTGCTTCGGCTTAAAGGGGGGAGGTGTTACGTCCTGGCGATCTTGCCCTCCAGTACACACATATATATATATATATATATATGGATATATATATATATGCGTATGAATATACAAAACCTACCCCTATTCGTATATACATACATACATAATATACATATATACTCCGTAATAATACATATATATATATACATATTGTTGTACGCCCCTTTGGCGCACACACTTTTACGTCATCTTCGTCCTCCCTCCTCCAAAAAACCTGCAACAAAAAACAAACAACACAACATTGATTATTTATTGAAATTACTCAACGCCGTCATACTAAAACGGAAAACGGGGGAACGCTGGCGTTCCCCGTCCTTACCTTAGCGATGAGGGTCTCTGGGACTTATTGTCTGGGCGACCACCTGTAACATCCAAGAGCTTATTATTTTTCCATGCGTACGCCAAAGATTATTACCACAATATTGTTATACCTAAGATATACTTACTAGTCGAAGGGTCTCGCGTCGAGCCCTCGCCGTCGCTCCGTCGGTTCCTGTCGTTGTCCCAGGACTCTGGGCTCCGTCGGTCTACCAACACCTACCTGAAAAAGGAAAACAAAGAATAATTAAGATTAATAACATTGAGGAAACCTTACTACCTAGAGAGCCGCTCAGGTTACACATTCAACACTCACTGGTCGTGACGGCTCGGCGGCCCAGACTCCTAGGTTCCGGCTAACCCCCCGAATACCTGTAAAATATGTAAGCCGGGATTAAATCTTATACCTTGCTCGCAATTTGCCTAGATATAAGATTTTCATGCAACAAAACGGTTGCATCCGTTAAACATCTCCAATCGCGATCACACGCCTCTTACACTTCGCCGACCGCGCAACCAAAATATCACGTGCACTAATTACAATTTAATTATTTCCAAATGATCACTTTCCCGAAATACATTAAAACTCTGTGTGTTAAACTCACCGTATACGAACACGCACTACACAACCCGTTCACCGACCTGTCAAACCGAAAACTGCGTTGTAAGGTTAAGTGCGCGATCTCCAGCGTCGTCTGCTCGTCCCCCCGCGACACTCGTGCACTCGTACCACGCCACGACACCCCAGCGCCGCGTCGCCGGTCCGCGTGCCCTGGAATTTGTCCAACGCCGGGACACTAGCGCCGCGTCACGGGATTTGATGCAGTCTCGTTGCCTCGCGCAAAAACCCCCACCATGCGCCGCGGGTCTCGCGCTTCGGTACCCGTGCCTGGAGTTCGGCGGCGATTTCACCGCTTCGGCCGGGTATATAAGGCGGAGCGAGAGAGCTCTCGGTCTCAGTTCTTGATCACCGAGAGGTGGTACAGAACTCTCCTAGCCACTGAAAAGTGACTGCCACCGAAAGGTGACCCCCCCCTAGCCACTGCAAAGTGACTGCCACCGAAAGGTGCCCACTCTGCCACCGAGAGGTGACCGCCACCGAGAGGTGACAACCCCGCCACCGAAAGGTGACTGCCACCGAAAGGTGACCCCCCCTTAGCCACTGAAAAGTGACTGCCACCGAGAGGTGACCGCGGCGAGTTCCGCGCATCGGACCCCGACAACCGGGTCCTCCGGGGCGCCATCGACCACGTCGACGCGCCCCTCCCCCCGCGATCTCGCGAATCCAGCGTTTTGCCTGCTGTATATATATATATCTATAGATTTCTGAAAAAAAAAATGAAAAAATTGTTTTGCTCAGCTCACCGGTGTCCTCCCTCTTTCTTTCCCAATCCCCGTAATATTTAATCTGTTTAATTAAGTTAATTATTTATTTATTTATTTCATTTTTTCTTCGTTTATTTTTATTTTTATTTTTATTTTTTTGTTTTTTTTATTTTTAATTTTTTTTTTCTTTTTTCCTTTTATCTTCGTTTCATGCCGAAGCCACACGACCCGGCCTCACAGCGTCGGCGGGCTAGGCGCGCGGCGGCCGCAGCGCGTCCCGCATCCGGAGCCCGAATTATCCGGCACGCTCCAGATCCTCGGCGGTGGATGCCATTGCCCCCTTGGGGACGCAAGGGAGTTCCCTTCCCGGGTGCCACGGAAAACACCCCGCCGGCGCCGGATTTTAAGGTTCCCCTTCCCCCACCCCTTCCCCGCTCTCTTATCCCAGCCTCCCCTCGCTCCCCGCCCCTCGAAGAGTGCGCGGCCACGCTCGGCAAGGAGGGCTTCGACGCCCTTTCCAACAAGGTGGCCGCCGACCTCGACGTTCCACCCCCCCTTTGCCCTCCTCCATCGCTCCTCGGAAGGTCCCCCTCCCCTCCTTCGCCTCGCCGACATGCCCCCCTCCACTCGTTCCCAATAGGCCCCTCCTAAATCAGCGTACCCTACGACGACCATGGCTCCCTCTTAACCGGATTCTCGCTCTTCCTCCTCACCACCCCAAACCGTCCTTGTAAGGACCAAAAACCCCCAAACAGCCCTTTTAAGGGCTAAAGCCCAAAAAAAACCAACGTAGAGTTTTTGTTTGACCTCGCCGGAGAATCCACGGTTTTCCGCCCCCATTGTCCACTCACGAGTTCAACCCTTTCTTTCTACAAGGGGTTCCGTTCGTCGACAATATATCTTTTTTCATATGCCTACACACACACACACAGACACACACATATATATATATATATATATATATATATATATATATATATAAATATATATATTATAATTAAAGTTATAGGAATATTTTTCCGACAGTGTTAGTAATGTTATTGTTTTTTTATTATGACGAGCGCATTATCTTTAGCATTTCTCTATTTGCCTTCCCTAGCTAGCGCGCCCAGCTCGCGCGTTCACGCGCACTCCCTCTCACCCTCCGTCGCCCCCTAGCGCGCTGCGTAAAGACTTACACTCTCTCTCTCTCTCGCACTCCGCGAGGAGACCAATTCCGCCATCTGTATTCCGCCATCTTTATTCCGCCATCTTTATTCCGCCATCTTTAGTCTGCCATCTTTATTACGCCATCTTTATTCCGCCATCTTTATTCCGCCATCCTTATTCCGCGATCTTCATTCCGCCATCTTTATTCCGCCATCTTTATTCCGCCATCTTTGTTCCGCCTTCTTGTTTCACACACGCCTACGCCCACCCTCGAACAACTCCTCGGCTACTATGTAACCCTGATCATGGAATCTCCCATTCGCGATCCGCGAGCCCCGTTTCCGCGGTTCCGCGACACGATCCGCGGCCTCGCGGATTACCTCTCCGCGATCTCGCGTCATGACCCGTGACCCCCCGAATCACTCCCCGCGGTCTCGCGACGTAGGTCATATTCCCACGAGCCGCCCATACATAAAGGCTATCCTTGTTTTACTCACCCTTTACCAAACCCTTTCTCTCTCACTCACGGCCCCTATAGCTAATGGATACTACGTGACTTTTTCTCTGATTGCTTTATTGCCCCCGAGCCGAACGAGCATTTCCTTTCTCGACATTTTCCAGAAAGCCACTCGAATTAGTATATTACCCCACGAAGTGGACGAACGTTCTTTTACTGCATAAGTACTTTTTCCAACGTTTACAATTTCAAGTATATAATAGACGACATTGTCCAGATCGTTTTCCGCAAACTTTCCAAGCGCACGTGTTCTTTTCAGTCTATCTCTCTCGCACTCGTCGCGTCGTTTTCCGACGCGCCGTCATGACGCGTCCCACGAGCCGCACGTAGGCTTCTACGAAATAATAATTTAAACAATATCATATCACGCGTCGGCTCCTAAGAATTAATTAAAAGATAATCAAATCTCTGTCACCTCACCAATAGCTCCAGACTAAACATCCGCTCCAACGAAAAGTTTCGCGTATCACTCCTTTGTCCCCCATGCACAAGTACCACGCGCTAGTATTATTATCATCTTTATCATTGTATATCATTCCTTTGACCCCTTTGTCTTGGCCCCGCCATCACTACCATTAATATTATCCACGTACAGAATAAGCAGGAATAAATTCACGAACATTTTAATTAATAAAACTCCTTATTCAACAAATAATTAACGCCGTTATAATACAATTAGCAATATTATTAATGGAATCAAATATTATATACATAAACAAACGTATAATTATAATCGCAACTATTAATAAAGAATGAACATTGTAATCCCGCTTTATAAAAGTTATAAACTTTCTCCACGCCGACTAACACGAACAGTAAATATAATCGACCACTATTACACACTCTGCGTCATAAACAATTCACGAATATACTACCCATTTATTTAAATACATATATTACTCACAACGTATTATAACAATTATACCTCGAAGATTATATTATAATCTTCGAGATATAATTATATGTCTCTAATATTCATTAATTGGATATTAGAGATATAATTATATATCTCTGATATCCATTAATTGGATATTAGAGATATAATTATATATCTCTAATACCCAATTAATATCTAATATCTCTAATATCTAATATCCATTATAACAATTATATCTCGAAAGAACAAGAGTGCTACGAACTTTCGCAGTATTCTAAATAAACAAATTCGCATTTTGTTCTTACTAATAACTAATTCGAATAATTGTTACACGCGACGCTTATACACGAAGAACATGCGCAATTCATCAGTAGTTATGTATTTTTCTATAACGACAATAAATAAGAAGCGCACTACCTTCATTTTTAACAATTAAAATATTATATTCAGTCCGATTCCACGACGAGCTTACGGAGGAAAAATATAATAACAAACAGATTTATATAAAATCATATTCTTTATTCGAAAACGAATATTGAAACAAATTGGAAGACTGACGATAAATTAAAATATTAACTTACCGTCAGTCAAACCATCAATACCTACCTGTTAACTTATTTATAAGCATTCCGTGTAACGTTCATATAACGACAAAATAGTAATAATTAATTTATCGTCAAATTTCCCATATAACGCTGTAAGAGCAAGCGAGACGGAACATCGGCGTCGGCGTCTCCTCTCTACAGCGTATGCGCACCGCTCCTCGTCGCCGAAGGCCCAATAAAAAGCCGGCTTCTCCGCAGCTCAACAGTTCTCCGGTCTCTCCACCAGACAGTCGCGCTTCTCCGCTTGCCGTGTGCACGTCGGACCCGCACGCTGGAAAATCGGTCATCGTCATTTTGTAATTTTAAGTCTCTTTCTTTTTAAAAGTTGTGTAACAATTTATTGTGAGAGGTGAACATCAACCAAGTGTTCTTTTCATTCTCCCCATTTGTCAACTATTTTCTATTCTCTCTCGCGACAACCGCGAAGAAGTTACTCCGTGTCGAATCGTTAATCGACTTATTATTTTGTAACGAAGTTACTCCGTGTCGAATCATTACGCGACCAAGTTATTTCGTTATTAGTTCTGAATCAGAGCATTATAGCCGTGTCACAATTCATCCCGTGTCAGACCGTAAACCAAGTATTTTGCCTCGGCTCTATGAATTCTCAAGTGACTCCTCGTGCTCTCAGCATATCTTTTCCCTCTCATTAAGCTCTCTTTGACTTTTGATTTATTGTTTGATCGATTCTCTCCATCGGACGAGACTGTGCTGTCCTCTAGCACGTAAAGTACCAACTTTTTTTTTTTTTCGTTTTTCCGAGACAATCGATCCATCAATCAAACACCAAGCCCATGAGCGAAATAAAGTACAGATGTCACGAAGACGCGGAGGACACAAATGCCAAGAACGTCGTTTTTACGCCAGGCTCGCTAATAAGCCGGATCTGCCAACTCGAGGCAACAATTTATCTCACGAAAAACGCGCAGTTCGCGATCTCGTTCGCCAATCCGCGACCAAGTTACCGCAGGTGATCTCAATCGTTCCTCTCAAAACAAAAGTGTTCTTAATCGACAACAAAGGAATCCGCCTCGTGTCTCCGTTGATCAACGTCAGTGGTTCCAAAGCTTCAACTGTTGTGGGTACAGCAGAGTCCGAAAGCATCACCCTCGACTAGGGACCTTCCTCATCGACATCGCGCCCCGCGTCGTTCATGAGCTCATCTGCACGGTCGGCTAAGCAGAGTTCGCCGAGACCAGTTGTCGTTTCTAGCATTCCGGCCAACCAGGAACTCGTCCTCATCGACTCCCGAGGTTTCATCTGAGTTATCCGAACCTCACCAGATACACCCGCTACGCACCGCCGCTCCTAAGGGTAAGTCGCATGTACACGTTACCATTTCCTTTCTTCTTTACCGACTACCCTATTCTCGCCAGTGATAACTGCTTACCGATCGAATCGTGGCTGATCCTCATCCCTGGTGGGCGCATTCCCAACGGAAGGCAGGATCTTAAGGCTGGCGTCCGTTCCCTGAAAATAAAAGGAAAATTGTATTACGATCAGAAATCAATATCAAGTTAAAATATTATTTTATCCGACACAAAAATCCCGGACGTAACATCATGCGGGGTTTGTCGACATCCAAGACACTTTCGAACACGTTCAAGAGACTTTCAACGACATTTATATTACGTTTGACGACATTCAATGAGGGGCATAAAAATAAGAGAGACTTTCAAAGACATACACGGGGTGGGGGGTGGGGTTCGAAGAGTTTCAAGAGAATTTCTACGACGTTCATGAAACATTTGAAGATGTTCGTGAAAAGTTCAAGAGACTTTCGAAAACGTTCACGAGACTTTCGACGACATTTATAATAAGTTCGAAGATATTCATGCAGTGTTACGTCCGGGATTTTTGTGTGGGATAAAAAAATATTTTAACCCGATATTGATTTTTGATCTTAATATAATTTTCCTTTTATTTTCAGGGAACGGACGCCAGCCTAAAGATCCTGCCTTCAGTTGGGAATGCGCCCACCAGGGATAAGGATCAGCCACGATTCGATCGGTAAGAAGTTATCACTCGCGAGAATAGGGTAGTCGGTAAAGAAGAAAGGAAATGGTAACGTGTTCATGCGACTTACCCTTTGGAGCGGCGGTGCGTAGCGGGTGTATCTGGTGAGGTTCGGATGACTCGGATGAAACCTCGGGAGTCGATGAGGACGAGTTCCTGGTTGGCCGGAATGCTAGAAACGACAACTGGTCGCGGCGAACTCTACTTAGCCGACCGTGGAGATGAGCTCGTGAACGACGCGGGGCGCGATGTCGATGAGGAAGGTCCCTAGTCGAGGGTGATGATTTCGGGTTCTGCTGTACCCACAACAGTTGAAGCTTCGGAACCACTGACGTTGATCGACGGAGACACGAGGCGGATTCCTTTGTTGTCGATTAAGAACACTCTTGTTTTGAGAGGAACGATTGAGATCACCTGCGGTAACTTGGTCGTGGATTGGCGAACGAGATCGCGAACTGCGCGTTTTTCGTGAGATAAATTGTTGCCTCGAGTTGGCAGATCCGACTTATTAGCGAGCTTGGCGTAAAAACGACGTTCTTGGAATTTGTGTCCTCCGCGTCTTCTTGACATCTGTACTTTATTTCGCCCATGGGCTATTGATGTTTGATTGGTGGATCGATTGTCTCGGAAAAACGAAAATAAAATAAATGTCGGTACTTGACTTGCTAGAGGACAGCACAGTCTCGTCCGATGGAGAGAATCGTTCAAACAATAAATCAAAAGTCAAAGAGAGCTTAATGAGAGGGAAAAGATATGCTGAGAGCACGAGGAGTCACTTGAGAATTCATAGAGCCGAGGCAAAATACTTGGTTAACGGTCTGACACGGGATGAATTGTGACACGGCTATAATGCTCTGATTCAGAACTAATAACGAAATAGCTTGGTCGCGTAATGATTCGACACGGAGTAACTTCGTTACAAAATAATAAGTCGATTAACGATTCGACACGGAGTAACTTCTTCGCGGTTGTCGCGAGAGCGAATAGAAAATAGTTGACAAATGGGGAGAATGAAAAGAACAATTGGTTGATGTTCACCGTTCACAATAAATTGTTACACAACTTTTAAAAAGAAAGAGACTCAAAATTACAAAATGACGATGACCGATTTTCCAGCGTGCGGGTCCGACGTGCACACGGCGAGCGGAAAAGCGCGACTGACTGGTGGAGAGACCGGAGAACTGTTGAGCTGCGGAGAAGCCGGCTTTTTATTGGGCCTTCGGCGACGAGGAGCGGAGTGCATGCGCTGTAGAGAGGAGACGCCGACGCCGATGTTCCTTCTCGCTTGCTCTTACAGCGTTATATGGGAAATTTGACGATAAATTTATTATTACTATTTTGTCGTTATATGAACGTTACAAGGAATGATTATAAATAAGTTTACAGGTAAGTAAACGTAAGTAAGTAAAAGTATTGATGGTTTGACTAACGATAAGGTAATATTTTAATTTATCGTCAGTCTTATAATTTGTTGTAACATTCGTTTTTGAATAAAGAATATGATTTTATATAAGTCTGTTTGTTATTATATTTTTCCTCCTTTAGCTCGTCGTGGAATCGGACTGGATATAATATTTTAATTGTTACAAATGAAGGTAGTGCGCTTCTTATTTATTGTCGTTAAAGAAAAATACATAACTGCTGATGAGTTAAGCATGTTCTTCGTGTATAAGCGTCGCGTGTAACAATTATTCGAATTATTTATTAGTGAGAACAAAATGCGAATTTGTTTATTTAGAATAATGCGAAAGTTCGTAGCACTCTTGTTCTTCGAGATATAATTGTTATAATGTATAATAATATGTTGTGAGTAATATATGTATTTAAATAAATGGGTAGTATATTCGTGAATTGTTTATGACGCAGAGTGTGTAATAATGGTCGATAATATTTACTGTTCGTGTTAGTCGGCGTGGAGAAAGTTTATAACTTTTATACAGCGGGATTACAATGTTCATTCTTTATTAATAGTTGCGATTATAATTATACGTTTGTTTATGTATATAATATTTGATTCCATTAATAATATTGCTAATTGTATTATAACAGCGTTAATGATTTATTGAATAAGTAGTTTTATTAATTAAAATGTTCGTGAATTTATTCCTGCGTATTCTGTACGTGGATAATATTAATAATAATGATAGTGATGGCGGGGCCAAGACAAAGGGGTCAAAGGAATGATATGCAATGATAATGATGATAATAATACTAGCGCGTGGTACTTGTGCATGGGGGACAAAGGAGTGATATGCGAAACTTTTCGTTGGAGCGGATGTTTAGTCTGGAGATATTGGTGAGGTGACAGAGATTTGATTATCTTTTAATTAATTCTTAGGAGCCAACGCGTGATATGTTATTGTTTAAATTATTATTTCGTAGAAGCCTACGTGCGGCTCGTGGGACGCGTCATGACGGCGCGTCGGAAAACGACGCGACGAGTGCGAGAGAGATAGACTGAAAAGAACACGTGCGCATGGAAAGTTTTCGGAAAACGATCTGGACAATGTCGTCTATTATATACTTGAAATTGTAAACGTTGGAAAAAGTACTTATGCCGTAAAAGAACGTTCGTTCACTTCGTGGGGTAATAAACTAATTCGAGTGGCTTTCTGGAAAATGGCGAGAAAGGAAATGCTCGTTCGGCTAGGGGGCAATAAAGCAATTAGAGAAAAAGTCACGTCGTATCCATTAGCTATAGGGGCCGTGAGTGAGAGAGAGAGGGTTTGGTAAGGCGTGAGTAAAACACGGATAGCCTTTATGTAAGGGCGGCTCGTGGGAATATGACCTACGTCGCGAGACCGCGGGGCGTGATTCGGGGGGTCACGGGTCATGAAGCGAGATCGCGGAGAGGTAATCCACGAGGCCGCGGATCGTGTCGCGGAACCGCGGAAACGGGGCTCGCGGATCGCGAATGGGAGATTCCATGATCAAGGTTACATAGTAACCGAGGAGTTGTTCGAGGGTGGGCGTAGGCGTGTGTGAAACAAGAAGGCGGAACAAAGATGGCGGAATAAAGATGGCGGAATGAAGATGGCGGAATAAAGATGGTGGAATAAAGATGGCGGAATAAAGATGGCGGAATAAAGATGGCGGAATAAAGATGGCAGACTAAAGATGGCGGAATAAAGATGGCGGAATAAAGATGGCGGAATACAGAAGACGGAATTGGTCTCCTCGCGGAGTGCGAGAGAGAGAGAGAGTGTGTCTTTACGCAGCGCGCTAGGGGGCGACGGAGGGTGAGAGGGAGTGCGCGTGAACGCGCGAGCTCGGCGCGCTAGCTAGGGAAGGCAAATAGAGAATTGCTAAAGATAATGCGTTCGTCATAATAAAACAACAATAACAGTACTAACACTGTCGGAAAAATATTCCTATAACTTTAATTATAATATATATATATATATTGTGACGTGACGTCACAAAATATTAGGGAAAGAGCCCGCGGACCACGCCGGGGTTCAATCTCCGCCGCGCCCTTCGCGGAAATAAAGGAAATGTTAATTTTAAGATTAGTTTTAAGTTTTATTATTATATCGAAGCCGCGACATCCTCCCCGTTCCCTCCCCGTACCGCTGGTATTTCTCGCCGTGCCCCCCGGAGCCTGGCCACGGACTGGCGTGTAAGGCCACGTCGGTGCGGGCGCACCGCCGACAACGACGCCATCACTCGGCCGCGCGGGACATCGGGCTCGCCACCGACGGCCTGCTACCGCCATCTCCCGAGTTGTCGGAGCACGACGCCCCCGGAGGAAACTGTCTCGCGCTCGGCCGGGCCGGCCGAGCGCCATTATCGATCGGGGAGCTCGACGACTCGGGCATCAATCATCTGCGATGGTCGGGAGGGCGAGCGACCGATCGATCGGAAAATCGACACGAGGTCCGTCATCTGTCGCCCGCGTGGATCGAGGCGAAGGAGCCGGCCGGCGTGGCCAGCCATTGAGTGTCCGACCGTGGTCAGCGAAGGCAGAAAAATAAAGAGTCCGAGAAATCACGAGCCCGAGAGAGAGAGAGAGAGAGAGATCAGGCGACGTACGCCATCGTCAGCAACAAAAGTAAGTCTCTTCTCCTTTGCTTTGTTTTGCGAGAGCGGCTCCGAGCCGCTGTAAAATCGGTGCGTAATAATAGTATCGCTCGGGCGATTTTCGAAGTGTCCCCTTCCCCCTCCCGTGAATTCCCATCGCCGTCCTTTTCCGTGCGTGTCGCCGACCAAAAAGTTTTGTATCGTAGAAAATTAAGAAAACCGAAGAATTTTGTAATATAAAAATTAGGGATCGAAAATCGTGCGAACCATCGCGTAATAGTGTGAGAAAAGAGAACCGAGTGAAAAATCGTGTAAGAAGGTGCGTGGCGGATCCCCCGCCGTCCCCCGTGAAACATTCCCCTCGCGCGCGCGTAGCCGCGGTCGCGACTCGACCGACGGCCGAATCGATCGAACGATCGCGTTTTTTTCCTGTTTATCGCGCCGGTATGAGCCGTCAAATTAGTTAAGAATAATTTTGTGTAATATCCCGGAATAAAATAGTCGTGGTGATAACGCGCTCTGATCGGAGAACCCCGTCCGTGCCCAGGTACCCGTGAGACGTCCCCCCCGCGCTATTGTATCGAGTCTTTCGCTCGCCAGGCAACCGAGCGATTGTTTTGGTTTTTTCTTTTGTTGTCGCGTGAAACGCGACTGCCCGAGCAAGGCTGGCGCCGAACATATTATCGAAATAATACGAAATAAAATATCGAGAACGGGTCGAGAAATTAAGTCGGGACTTCGCGTGTCCAGTAACCCGTAATATTCGCGTAAATTATTATCATTATTATTATTATTATTTTCATTATATCGAGTCATTGCATTTTTATTGTTGTAATCCATTAATTTAAATTCCTTTTTTTATATCGAGCCTTTATTTCACATTCCTTGTTAATTAAATATTATTTGAATTTTTAGGAGTGATTAAACATTTATTTATTTCCCCTTCCCCCTCCCTCCGCCTACGTGAACACGCGATACCCATCATAATATATATATATATGTGTAAACATATGAAAAAATATATATGTATATATATATATGTATTATTACGGAGTATCTATGTATATTATGTATGTATGTATATACGAATAGGGGTAGGTTTTGTATATTCATACGCATATATATATATCCATATATATATATAGTGTGTACTGGACGGCAAGATCGTCGGGACGTAACAGCAGGATTCTAAGATGCCCTAGAGGCTTTCAAAGATTTCCACGGGGGGGTGTTGACGTCCAAGAAACGTTCGAACACGTTCAGGAGACTTTCAACGGTTATCATAATACGTTTGACGACATTCATGGGGGGGTTCGAAGACGCTTAAGAGACTTTCAAAGATATGCACAAGTGGTCTGAAGACGCCCAAGAGGCCTTCGAGTTTATAATGCGATCTTCGACGACATCCATAAACCGATGATTTTCATGACATTTAAGTTTGGCGGGAACTGTTTGGGTGAAAATCCCAAACACACCCAAACGATTCCAGCCAAATCAAATGTCATGTAAATCTTGGGTATATGGATGCCGTCGAAGATCACATTATAATCTCGAAGGCCTCTTTAGCGTCTTCAAACCACTTGTGCATATCTTTGAAAGTCTCTTAAGCATCTTCGAACTCCTCACGAATGTCTTGAAACGTTTTATGAATGTTGTCGAAAATATCGTGAATGTGTTCGAAAGTGTCTTGGATGTCGACAAACCCCTCGTGAATGTCTTTGACAGTCTCTTAAACGTCTTCGAACTACTCATCGATGTCTTCAAACGTATTATGAATATCGTCAAAGATCTCTTGAATGTCTTCGAAAGTCTCTTGAACGTCTCACGAACATCTTCAGACGTCTCATGAACGTTGTAAAAAGACTCTTGGAACTTTTTGAACCCCTCATGCATGTCTTCAAATGGCTTATGAACGTTTTTGAACGCCCTCGAACATCTGTCGAACATACATTGCTGAATGTCTTCGACCATCATTGTACGATTATATTAATTTATTTTCAGTGAAATTCCGTACAAAAAAAATGAGTTTCACAATCGAAAAAAAAAATATTATATTCAGTTGTACAAACCGATATCGGATTATGCTGACAACACGAAGTACTGCACTTCGCAATCTTCCTTCCTACTGCAATCTTCCTTGCATTCGAACTCTATTCACGCATCTACAGTACAATTTGTTTACAGGCTCATTCTGATTGCGATCAATCATCAACCGTGAAAGGGGCGCTACATTAAAACTTGCCGATGGTTAGCCAAGAACGTTCACTCTTACAGTCGTAATAATATTTGCGAAATCGAGAGTACATATTGAACAAAACGGCGAAACTTTATTTTTAGTCGAAGTCCCAATTCGATCCATCGTGGGGATAGAATTCCGAATTGAGATAATGTTTAACTCTGGTGAGTTCGCTGTTGACGAATAATGAAATGTCCTTTGCCATATCATTCTTTTCACCAGTCTGTCCCGCAAAAATGTTATATTTCTGTTTCTCCAGCTGGGATGGCATCTTGTGCGATCCATGAATATTACGTTGTGTTGTGTAGCCGTGGATACTCCTACTGGTCCCAAGAGCGAAGACTCCAAACTCGTATTGCATAAAATAGAACGGCTCGTACCGTATGTAATAGTCTTGGATGAGCGAAAAGTTCAACCGTTAAAGTTCCTCGCCAAAAAACGCCTCAATCTCCATCAGTTTCCAAACATAGGAACTGTATGAATGTCCATTGCTGCCTGCGACCTCTAAGCACGTGTAGTCTGTGAAAACCTCGCATCAGCTGGAGAAGCCATGATATGTCATACTCACGCTGCAGACGGGACGTAAGAATAAGGAACAACAAAATGCGAGCCACTTTGATTATTGTAACATGAGCGATGTCAACTCGCAATGTTATCCATATGGAAATTTGAATTTAAACATTGAACAAAATCAATATGCTCTACTCTATGAGATGGATGCCAACTTTCAGCAGACCTATTACAACACAGAGGCTGAACCATGGCTGAGTAGGGTGGCATTTTTAGAAAAAGCCACCCCCGTTGTGATTGACTGTTCAAAGCAAAACGATTCGCTCAAGTCCGGCCCTGTTGACGTGCGTCTTGAGTTCGAATTGAAAAATAATATTCCGCCACAAATTTCGGCATATTGCATGATCCTTCATGATCGAATTGTCGAGTGCAATCCAATGAGTGGTGGGGTTAAAAAATTGGTATATAATCATGCCGATGATTTGCACCCGCATCAGTCAACATGGAGCTTATCGTCGATGTACAGGGCTTCAAGAGTTCCATCAACAAATTTGTCCTAAAGGAGATGTCCATCGTCAGACTCCTCGACAAGGATGCTGAACCGTTGACGCTCGCCTTCGACGCACCATTTGCATGGGACTCTCTACCGGCAAAGTACAAAATGACAATCAAGTAGTTGGAACACAATTTCCATGGAATACGATGGGATCACAGCGGCATACCTCACCTCACGTCGACGAATCTTTCGAGGAGCTCCCGCCATCAATGCGAAGGGATTCGAGAAATGCGTATGGCTATCAAAATTCACGGATTCAGCAACAAAAGTCATCGACTTGGAGACTCTGGACTGTACATCGCTGCAAAAGCTGCCGGAAATCACGAAATCCACATGTCCCCATCATTCCTTCAACACGCAATACAATTGTGCCGAATCGATTGTAAAGTCGACGAATACAGTGTGACAGTTTTTTTTTTACATCATATTCGATGAAAAAGTTTTCTTTTTGTACATAAAAATGTACATCTAAAAAGTTTTTTTTTACATTACATTCGATGAAAACGTTGTTTTTTTTGTACATAAAAATGTACATCTAAAAATGTACATCTAAAAAATGTACATCTAAAAAGATAGCACTAAGCGTTGAAAACTCTACCATGATGACTGTGATGCAAACAGTCTTTGCACTCTACGATGGTGACGACGCCAGCTGCCGCTAAACTCGTTTCCACCGGGCCTTCACGAGCGTTCTTTTCCACCATACTCAGACTCGAGCGTCGAAAACTCTACGTTGATGACTGTGATGCAAACAATCCGTGCACTACGATGGTGATGATGCTGGCTGCTGTTGAACTCGTTGTTTCCGCCGGGCCTTCACGAGCGTTCTTTTCCACCATACTCAGACTCGATGGAACTCGACGCTGTTGTATTTTCCACGAATGTACTTCATGTAGAGTTGATCATTGCGCGCCAGTTGCAGCATACTCTCGAACATTTTCAGATCTTGATCGAAGGCCTGCACCAGCCGCGCTGGCGAGAAGACGGCAAACTCATTTGCAACGTCCACGATGTAGCGTTTTCCAAACTTGGTCTGTACAGCTCTCATGTCCGTGATCTGATGATCCGAATGGACGTGGAGTTCTGACAGCTTCTTCGTTGGGAGGAATTCCGCCATCAGGCTGACTTTGTTGATATTTGAGAGATCCATTTTCACTCTTTTTCTAAGTTCTTTTCGGAGAAGTTGATGGTGCGGTAGAATAGTGTAGTCTGGGCTTGGTCCACGAAATCATAAGCTCCCTCGTATCCCCTCCGCTCAGATTTTAAAAACTTCTCCCCACTTATCCAATCATAGGCATGTGTAACAGGTTCAAACACATTCGGAAAATCCCGCACGTACGGAATTTCCCCCCTCGCAACACTTTTCACCGTCTCGACGTTGGGGTGGGGGACCATCAATGTGATCTTTCATCTGCGGTGTCTTCCCTCCGCTCAGATTTTAAAAACTTCTCCCCACTTATCCAATCATAGGTTCAAACACGTTCGAAGAATCCCGCAGGTACGGAATTTCCCCCCTCGCAACACTTTTCACAGTCCCGACGTTGGGGTGGTGGACCATCAATGTGATCTTTCATCGGCGGTGTATTATAATGCTCCATGCATGGAAGATATGATATCACCTCACTGTCGTTCTGATGATGTTCCGGCAAACGATCCCACAATAAGCCCACATATTTACCCCAATATTTTAGGAGCAAAACCTTTGGAACCTGTTCGAGCTAGTTTTTAGTCAAGTCCAGGGGGTGCTTGGCTGGATGAACTGCGTATATACTCGCACACGCTTGACATTATATCTCGGAATGAACGCGAGACCTCGATGAGAGTTCTTTTTTCAAGAGTGCAGCTCAAGTAGTCCATCGGCGCCAACGGCCCTTGACGATAGATACCTAAAGTTTGCAGTTTGCCGCGAGGAACCTGTCAGGACCTGTTTCGAGTGACGGCTAGCTTTGAGACCGGGCGGATGCAATTGACATTGTCTTCGAGACACAAGCAGGTCAGCTGCATGTCATAAATAACGACTACCCATGTGGCGCCTAGCGTTTTCATATTACCGGATATTTTCCCACCCATATATGGTTATCACACATGCAAGCACGCATGCACGCTTTTCCAAGAAACCTGTCAGGACCTGTTTCGAGTGTCGGCGAGCTCTGAGACAGAGCGGAAACATCTTGAAATTGTCTTTTGGAATGGCACCAGCTGCATGTCATAAATGAGGGGGCTTTGAAACGCCGCCACGCACGCACGCACGCACGCACACACACGCACACACACACGTGCGTGCACGCACGGACGCACGCACGCACGCACCCATGCACGCACGCACGGACGCACACACACACACACACATACACACTCACACACACACACGCGCGCGCGCGCACGCACGGCCCCCCTCGCTCCCACCCCCTCGCTTCCGGCCCTCCCCCTCCCCCCTCGCTCCAACCCCCTCTCACCCTGCCGCTCCCACTGCACTCCCCCTCATTGCCCCCGTCTCTCCCGCCCCCCTCTCACCCTATCCCGCCACCGTCGCTCCCTACCCCTCTCCCGTCCCCACTCCCGCCCCCTCTCGCCCGCCCCTCTCTCCCTCGCCGCCCTCTCACTCCCCCCAAAAAGTGCGTTAGAACCGGCCTAGCTATACTACTAGCACTCTCGCCCTCCAAATATTCATATCCGGTACGAATTGGAATCAATATTAAGATTTTTTCCTCGCGCTAAACGCGCTCATTTATGTTTTTCTTGAGATACATATTAATCAGAACAACCCATATATGGTCGCTTTCACTCAAAAACCCCGTTATATAAAATATTCATAAATATATCTTTAAATTTAGCACGCGTATATCTACCCGTATACTTTAGGGACCAACAGTTCCCATAATAACCATACCGCTAAGCTTACCCTTATCTTCAGGGACGAGCACATGGGTGCTCGGATTAACTTAACGAATAGCCTCATTTTCACGTACATATCTGTTTGCCTGTACACTTCTGGGACACGCACATGGGTCCACGGAGTACCATATCATAATGTCTCATATATACATACATATACACGTACCTGCATGCTTCAGGGACATATACGAGAGTCCCTGGAGTACCTTCTATAATAATTGCGTATGTCTCTTTCCATGCATAGTTTAGGGACATAAGTCCTCTAACTAACTTCAATGAATATATATATATACATACTCTCGGACCTCAGAACCCTTATGTACGATTTGTATAATCATATGCATACTTCTAAGGCATTAGTCCTCGGAATACCTTTAACGAATATCTATACATATATATATATATATTGTGACGTGATTTTTCGGAATCACGTCCCAAGATGCGCTACCGGTCCCGTGTGTCACGTGCCTTGGCCCGAGTCACTCCCGTGACGATTGTTAGGGGCCTTTCTCTCCTGGTAGTGCGTCTGAGTTTTGTCGACTCCGTTCTGTCGTTTTGGGTTGGCGAGCGGAACTCGGTCGAGCGGCGTAGCGCTCAACGCATCGAGCAATCCCGGCCGAGGGACGCCGCCAACGAGGCCTCTCGGGGAATCGGGGCACACCCGGCTGAGATGCCGGTACCCCACTGTAGTGGTGCATCGTGCTGGAGAGCGGGCCGTTTGGTTTACGGGCGGGGGCTGGAGACCTCCGCGCCGCGCTTCGCAAAGGAAGCATTGCCCGCTCTCGCATGGTGACCCGGGGGTGCGATCTCCGAGAGCCTCCATGCTACCGACGGGAAAGGACCCCGATTGGTTACCGTTCCGTTTGCGGGGTAACTCGGGCAGAAAGGATAGATTCCGAAAGGAATATTCTAACAGAATATTCCAGCTCCCGAAATAATATTTCAGCTCTCGATATTATACGAGATAAAGTTCTCGCTTGAACCGGCGATTTCGCCCGGTCCGATCTCGCGAGCGTGTTGACATTTTTTCTTTCGTCGGTCGACACGCTCTGTCTCGCTCTCGCGTAATCCCTCGCACGACGGCCTTGGTCGCGCGAGGGAAGGTTAACAAAAATATTGGGTGAGACAGTAGAGTCTCCCGAAGTGCGTACGCCCTCGATTTCTGACGTTCTCGAGAGAGTTGTCGATGGGACGTCGAGCCCCGAGCCTCGCGATAGGCAGAGGTGTCGCGTCTCTCTCGCGCTCGCGTCGCCGGGCTCCCGCTCCCGCGTTAGGAGCACGTCGTCGTGCTCCGTTGCTCCCGCGCGTATGACGTTTCCGCGTGCATTATTGCGTTCGCGGATAAGCCCGTCTGCGTTTAAGGTTCTCGGGTGGGTGATCCACCGGCTCCCGCGCTATAAAATAAACCCTTCATTTATTTTATAGCGGCGTTACCGTCCTCGCGGGTAGCGACAGCTACCGATCGACGTTACGCTACTCCTGGTGAATCCCGACCCCTCTACCACAACCCACAGCCTGAGCGGCCGTGCTATACCGCAACCGTTTCTCCCCGTGTAAATGCCTCCAGTTCAGTCCGGTTAAACGATTCCGGCGATCAAAAATCGAGGAGAGCTCCAGTCTCCGAACCCGGTTAGGATTCCGGGGGAGACCAAAAATCCAGGAGATCTCCAGTCTCCGCCTGGCGGGTCGGGTTTGATCTCCCGACCCCAGTTTATTCCGGTTGAGACGACCGGAGAAACAACGTCTCTGGCGCCCCGGGTACTGCGGAGGCACGTACACGGGAGGAACGGCCGAAGGTGACGGGTCTCTCGCACCAGATCTCGAGCCTAGTTCCCCTTTCCGGTAAGGGTAAAAGAGAAAAATATTATTTTTCCGTCACAAATGGCGCCCGACGTGGGGCCCGACGGCGAGTAGCGGTTCCCGGTTAAAATTGAAGGGGAAAAACGGAGAAGAATAATTTCTTTTCTCGTTCTTTCCGCCTTTCTTGCTCTCGATTTTTGCATCTCGTCTCGAGATTGTTCTCGAGTGAGCATCCCGTTCCGTTTCCCTGCCCCCATCCCTATAAAAAGCTCTCGAAAAAGGGTCGGAGGTGCTCGAGATTTTCGTTCGCGAAAATTACGCGGTCTCCGACTGTACGGCCGCCTAGCCGCCGCGCTAGGCCTAGTAGGCCGCGGGCGCGGGGCGAGCGGCGGGGCGGCTCTCGCGGAGCTGTGACAAATAGGTTTTTCATGTCGTTCTCGAAATTATGTTCCCCTCTCCGCGAGCCCTTCCTCACGTTCCCGAGGTACGAAAATCCGATCGATCGCCCTCATTATCACGCGATCTTTCGAACGGTTAACACCAAATTCAACGAGTTCCCGTGTCAAAAGGCTAAGTAAGTTCCCGTTTAATATATTAGACCTTCTGCTCCCGTGTCTTAGTACGCCTTCCCTTCGATCGCTCAGCGAGTGGGAAGAAAAAGACTATCGCGGAGGAGTGCGCGAGTTCGCGACCGTAGAGGGCAACATCTTATGGGAGTTACCGCTCTGCGAAGCCAAGTGCTCCCGTCACGAGAAGGAGGGGTGGAGAGAGAATCCCCTGGTGAAAAGCTCCCGTTCATACAAAAAAAAAAGGTGGTTTTTTTTTTGGTGTGAAGTGCTCCCGTGTTACAAAAAAAAAAGAGATTCACATATCCAGTGCTCCCGATCGAACAAAAAAAAAAGGGGGTTCGTTCCGACCACCAGGTTCGAGTTTACGGATTATCGTCGAGACGGATATCCAGCGTCCGGTGAGTCCCCGACATCGTCGGAAAAATTTGCTCATCGCTCTCGTTCCGTCTCGTCCGTCAGACGGGGGGAAATAAATTTCCCGATCTCGACGATCCGAATAAAAATTCGGATCGGGAGGAAATAAAATTATTTTTAATTTTTTTTTAAATTAAATTTCCTCCTCGCTCTCGTCCCGTCTCGTCCGTCAGACGGGGGGAAATAAATTTCCCGATCCCGACGATCCGAATAAAAATTCAGATTGGGAGGAAATAAAAATTATTTTTAATTTTTTTTTGGAATAAATTTCCTCCTCGCTCTCGTCCCGTCTCGTCCGTCAGACGGGGGGAAATAAATTTCCCGATCCCGAGGATCCGAATAAAAATTCGGATCGGGAGGAAATAAAATTATTTTTAATTTTTTTTTGAATTAAATTTCCTCCTCGCTCTCGTCCCGTCTCGTCCGTCAGACGGGGGGAAATAAATTTCCCGATCCCGACGATCCGAATAAAAATTCGGATCGGGAGGAAATAAAATTATTTTTAATTTTTTTTTGAAATAAATTTCCTCCTCGCTCTCGACCCGTCTCGTCCGTCAGACGGGGGGAAATAAATTTCCCGATCCCGACGATCCGAATAAAAATTCGGATCGGAAGGAAATAAAAATTATTTTTAATTTTTTTTTGGAATAAATTTCCTCCTCGCTCTCGTCCCGTCTCGTCCGTCAGACGGGGGGAAATAAATTTCCCGATCCCGACGATCCGAATAAAAATTCGGATCGGGAGGAAATAAAATTATTTTTTATTTTTTTTTGAAATAAATTTCCTCCTCGCTCTCGGCCCGTCTCGTACGTCAGACGGGGGGAAATAAATTTCCCGATCCCGACGATCCGAATAAAAATTCGGATCGGGAGGAAATAAAATTATTTTTAATTTTTTTTTGAAATAAATTTCCTCCTCGCTCTCGGCCCGTCTCGTCCGTCAGACGGGGGGAAATAAATTTCCCGATCCCGACGATCCGAATAAAAATTCGGATCGGAAGGAAATAAATATTATTTTTTATTTTTTTTTGGAATAAATTTCCTCCTCGCTCTCGTCCCGTCTCGTCCGTCAGACGGGGGGAAATAAATTTCCCGATCCCGACGATCCGAATAAAAATTCGGATCGGGAGGAAATAAAATTATTTTTAAATTTTTTTTTGAAATAAATTTCCTCCTCGCTCTCGTGCCGTCTCGTCCGTCAGACGGGGGGAAATAAATTTCCCGATCCCGACGATCCGAATAAAAATTCGGATCGGGAGGAAATAAAATTATTTTTTTTTTTTTTTTTGAATAAATTTCCTCTTCGCTCTCGTCCCGTCTCGTCCGTCAGACGGGGGGAAATAAATTTCCCGATCCCGACGATCCGAATAAAAATTCGGATCGGGAGGAAATAAAATTATTTTTAATTTTTTTTTTTTTGAAATAAATTTCCTCCTCGTTCTCGGCCCGTCTCGTCCGTCAGACGGGGGGAAATAAATTTCCCGATCCCGACGATCCGAATAAAAATTCGGATCGGGGAAAATAAAATTATTTTTAATTTTTTTTTGGAATAAATTTCCTCCTCGCTCTCGTCCCGTCTCGTCCGTCAGACGGGGGGAAATGAATTTCCCGATCCCGAGGATCCGAATAAAAATTCGGATCGGGAGGAAATAAAATTATTTTTAATTTTTTTTTGAATTAAATTTCCTCCTCGCTCTCGTCCCGTCTCGTCCGTCAGACGGGGGGAAATAAATTTCCCGATCCCGACGATCCGAATAAAAATTCGGATCGGGAGGAAATAAAATTATTTTTAATTTTTTTTTTGAAATAAATTTCCTCCTCGCTCTCGGCCCGTCTCGTCCGTCAGACGGGGGGAAATGAATTTCCCGATCCCGACGATCCGAATAAAAATTCGGATCGGGAGGAAATAAAAATTATTTTTAATTTTTTTTTGGAATAAATTTCCTCCTCGCTCTCGTCACGTCTCGTCCGTCAGACGGGGGAAATAAATTTCCCGATCCCGACGATCCGAATAAAAATTCGGATCGGGAGGAAATAAAATTATTTTTAATTTTTTTTTGAAATAAATTTCCTCCTCGCTCTCGTCCCGTCTCGTCCGTCAGACGGGGGGAAATAAATTTCCCGATCCCGACGATCCGAATAAAAATTCGGATCGGTAGGAAATAAAATTATTTTTTTTTTTTTGAATAAATTTCATCCTCGCTCTCGTCCCGTCTCGTCCGTCGGACGGGGGGAAATAAATTTCCCGATCCCGACGATCCGAATAAAAATTCAGATCGGGAGGAAATAAAATTATTTTTAATTTTTTTTTTGAAATAAATTTCCTCCTCGCTCTCGGCCCGTCTCGTCCGTCAGACGGGGGGAAATAAATTTCCCGATCCCGACGATCCGAATAAAAATTCGGATCGGGGGGAAATAAAATTATTTTTAATTTTTTTTTGAAATAAATTTCCTCCTCGTCCTCGTCCCGTCTCGTCCGTCAGACGGGGGGAAATAAATTTCCCGATCCCGACGATCCGAATAAAAATTCGGATCGGGAGGAAATAAAATTATTTTTTTTTTTTTTTTTTTGAATAAATTTCCTCCTCGCTCTCGTCCCGTCTCGTCCGTCAGACGGGGGGAAATAAATTTCCCGATCCCGACGATCCGAATAAAAATTCGGATCGGGAGGAAATAAAATTATTTTTAATTTTTTTTTGAAATAAATTTCCTCCTCGCTCTCGGCCCGTCTCGTCCGTCAGACGGGGGGAAATAAATTTCCCGATCCCGACGATCCGAATAAAAATTCGGATCGGGGGGAAATAAAATTATTTTTAATTTGTTTTAAATTAAATTTCCTCCTCGCTCTCGTCCCGTCTCGTCCGTCTGACGGGGCGGGGGGGGGGGGGGGGGGGAGGGGGTCAAGTCCCTCTAGGTCCCGTTCGCAGTGGGTACGTCAACACCCTCCGGGTTCCCGAAGGCCGCCCCCCATGGCGACCGGAGGGGCGATACCGAAGGGTTCGCCAAGGTTCTCGGACCCCGCGGACGATTCCGCGGATGATGTGATCCCGATCGGGGACTTGAGACTGGGTCCACAGGTTCGCACCGCCGAGCGACCGATCCGAATGGATCGGGCCCCGACGGACGATGGGCCCCGCCCAGCCCGGGCCTGGAGCTCCTCGGTTAGGCCGATGAGGGGTTACCCCCCGATCGCCCCGAGTCCCCGAGGAGTGGAGAGACCCCGACCTACCGGACCCGGTCGTAGGGTCGTGACTCTGAACCGGAGTGATCTCGAGTCATCAAGCAATGAACGGATCCCGCGTCGGGGTAGGAGGTTTTTATCTCCTCACCGAGTCCTCCCGGAAGTCCGCCGATGGGAGGCCGCTTTCTCGGGTCGTCAGGGGGAGGATGTGGAAGACTTCCTCTCCCTCATCGATGAAGGGCGCGTCCTAGCTCGTATTCACGACGAGGACCTGCTCCAAACGCTCTCGTTCTGCCTCAAGGGCATCGCGCGGATTTGGTACCGCCAAGCCCGAGGCACGCTGTCGAGTTGGCCGGTCGCGAAAGCCGCGTTTCGCGAACGCTTCGCCGACCCCGACTATCAAATCGCCTTGCGCGAGGAGATCTCTTGCCGGGCCCAAGGCGAGTCCGAGTCCGCTCTCGTCTATTTAAGCTGCATGAGCGGCCTGTTCTCCCGCCTGGACCCAGCCTGGACGGAGCGGGAACAGGTGCAATATGCTCCCGCAATATGCTCCCGTCCTACCGCCTGGTGATTCCATTGCAGGACCACTGGGTGATGAAGGATCTCGAGCGTGCCGCCGCCCGGCAGGAGCAAATCCTGAAGAGCATGAGCACGCGGCGCATACCGCCGAAGCCAGAGGCCTCCCTCTGCCCCGCGTACGCGTACCGTGAGCCGCGGCAGGCGCCGCGCGCGTCCCGTCGGCCCGGCCTGCACCTCATGCAGGACCCAGTCGCGAGGGCTCCCGAAGTGTCCTCCTCTTGCGAGGAGGACAATCCCGAGCTGCTCGAAGCATTGTTACCCCCGCGTAACAAACAAGCTGCGGTTCCCGACAAAGTCGCGCGCGAGCGGAGCCCCTCGCGACCTCCGCCGGCGCGCCGATCGTTCTCGAAGATCCCTAAGGGTAAGGTCCCGAGGGACAGGACGGACCAAGCCCCGGCTCCGTTACCGAGTGGCCCTATAACGGCCACCCCCGCTACCGAGAAGCCCGACGAACCCAGTTGCTGGAACTGCGGCAGAACGGGGCATCGCCATCGGGAATGCCCTGATCCCCGCCGTCGCTTCTGCTACCGTTGTGGCCTGTCAGGCACGTCCACGACCCGTTGCCCCTTCTGTAAACGGGGAAACGGGCGAGGAGGCGAGTGAGAAAGTCTCCTCAGCCTCCCGAGACGGACCTCGGCGACATTAATTTCTCGAAAGGTTCCCGTGTAGCAACGCCACGCCAACAGGCTACCGCACGCAAGAAAAGGCGCAGGCGACAGCTACGAAGTCGGACCGTTACCGGCGCGACCCTCCCCGGAGAGAACCACCCTCTCGAGGAGGTTGTCGTAAATTCGGCTTCCGACCAGAACGCTATTGCGTTCCGGGTGGAACCGCTTTTAGGCGGGCGACCCGTCCCAGCTCTCGTGGACTCTGGCGTAACCAAGACCTTTATCGGCCCCATTCTCATCGAATGGGTAGCAGCTCTCGGCACCGAGACGATAAGGATCCCACCGCGATCCGTCGTGGTCGCGAATGGTCAGGTCGAGACTGTGCACCTAGCTTCCCGAGTGCCTTTGACCTTAAATGGCCGTCCGGTCATGGTTCTCGCCCACCATCTGCACTCACTCTCCGAGGATCTAATCCTAGGGTTAGATAGTTTGCGTGCAGACCGGATGGTGGTGGATTTCTACAGTGAATCCTGGTGGTTCCGGGACGCACCAGAGACCCTGTACACCTTCACCCCGGAAATCGGCACCGCCCGCATCACCACGTGCTGTGGATTGTGCTCACCGGATCCCGATGAGGCGACCCGTCTCGGCGAGCTCCTCGACGCTCACGTACCGCGAACCCCGGCTGAGTGGGCGGTTACCTCGCTCGTTGCTCACAGCATCGATGTAGGGGACAGCCCCCCGGTGAAGCAGCGGCCATATCCCGTTACTCCGGTCATCCGCGATATCATGTGGTCGGAGGTGGATCGGATGATCTCGACTGACGTAATCGAACCGTCAAGTAGCGACTGGGCTAGCCCGGTCGTTATGGTTAAGAAGCCGAACGGTAAATACCGTTTTTGCATCGATTACCGAAAGGTTAACGCAGTCACGAAGAAGGATGCTTACCCCATCCCGAACATGACTGGTATTCTCGACGAATTTAGACAAGCCAATTACATCTCGACTCTGGATCTGAGTCAGGCGTATTGGCAAGTCCCAATGGATCCCGCTTCTCGCGAGGTTACCGCTTTCGTTGTGCCAGGCAGGGGCTTGTTCCAGTTCAAGCGAATGCCGTATGGCCTAACGAATGCTCCCGCAACGTTCCAGCGAATGCTAGATCGGCTTATCGGTGTGGAAATGTATCCACACGTTTTCGTTTACCTGGACGACATTATCATCGTCACCAGGACCTTCGAAGAACACCTAGTGTGGCTTCGGAGGGTTCTCGACAAGATCTCGAAGGCGGGGCTGGCAATCAACCGCGAGAAAAGCGAGTTTTGCCGCTCCCAAGTTCGCTATCTCGGCTTCCTGGTAAACAACCAAGGCCTCGAGATCGATCCCGAGAAACTGGCTCCCGTGCTCGATTATCCCGCTCCGCGAAATCTCCGGCAACTGCGTCGGTTCCTTGGCATGGCGTCATGGTACCGTCGTTTTATGCCGGAGTTCGCGACCATTGCCGAACCTCTGACTCGCCTCACTAAAAAGGACGTCGGGTGGCGATGGGACTCCGAACAGCAAGAGGCTCTCGATCGGTTGAAACGGTGCTTGACGAGCGCCCCAACGCTCGCCTGCCCCGACTTCTCGCTCCCGTTCACGCTGCAGACCGATGCTAGCGGCGTAGGTCTCGGTGCCGTTCTCACGCAGGTGATTGAGGGGCACGAGAGAGTTATCGCTTACGCGAGTCGCGCCCTCACGGCCCCGGAACGGAAATATTCCGTGACGGAGCAGGAGTGCCTCGCCGTGCTCTGGTCAATACGGAAATTCCGTTGCTACCTAGAGGGTTACAGCTTCACGGTGATCACCGTCCACAGCAGCCTCAGGTGGTTACACAACCTGAGGAATCCTACGGGTCGGCTAGCCTGGTGGGCATTGGAGTTGCTGGAATACAGCTTCACCATTATCCATCGAAAAGGCGCGCTGCACCAGGTTCCCGACGCGCTCTCGCGGATCCCTGAGGGTCGGGAAGAGACCCTAGCGTGCATCCAGGATACCAGGGACCAATGGTACCGTCGCCGGGTGCGCGACGTGGAGCGGGTCCCGGATAAATTCCCGGATTGGAAGCTGGTCGAGGGCCGACTGTATTACCATCGGCCCTCCCACCTAGCCGACCTCGATTTCGAGGATCTCGACGCGTGGAAGCTCGTGCTCCCCCGCGAGCTCCGGCAACGCGCTCTCAGTGAGTGCCATTCGCTACCGCAAGCAGGCCACTTGGGTATCGACAAAACGTATCGACGTCTGGCGATCACCTACTTCTGGCCTGGCCTTTTTAAAGACGTAGTAGCTCACGTGCGGAGGTGTGACACCTGCCAACGCTGCAAAGTCGAGCAGCAAGCTCCCGCCGGTCTCATGGGTCATCGCATTGTCGAGGAGCCCTGGACGACCGTAGCTACCGATATTATGGGGCCGATCACCCCCGGGCGATCCGGCCACACATACGTTCTCGTGATCCAGGATCTCTATACCAAATGGATAGAGGTCCAGCCCCTTCGCAGGGCGAATGGAAGAACGATCGCGAAAGCTCTCGATGACCTGGTCGTCACCCGCTGGGGGGCGCCCAAGATCTTGATCACGGATAATGGCACCGAGTTCGTCAACCGCGACATACGCGAGTTGACTGAGCGCGTGGGGATGCGGCATAGCACTACCCCGCCATACCATCCCCAAGCCAATCCTACCGAGCGGGTGAATCGAGTGGTGAAAACCATGATCCGCGCCTTCCTGGACGGTAATCATCGGGAATGGGACGCGCACCTGCATGAGTTCCGGTTTGCGTATAACACGGCGCATCATAGCTCTCTACAGGCCACGCCTGCGTTCGCGAACTTCGACCGCGAACTGGCGCCAGCGACGTCGTTGCGTCGGGGGGCCGAGGGCAATCCCGAAGTCTCCCCACGTCCTCCCGAGGAGTGGATGAGGCGTATGGCTCGTCTCGATACACTAAGGACGGCCTTCACGCACGCTCTCGATGAAGCGTTCCGCAGGCAATCGGAACAGTACAATCTCCACCGTCGGGATCGGACGTTCCGGGTTGGCGACCTCGTGCTGCGCCGCGCGCATCGGCTCTCGTCCGCAGCCAGGCACATGACTGCAGCTCTCGAACCCCCTTTCGAGGGGCCCTTTCTGATCTCGAGGCAGCTCTCGCGGGTGGTTTACGAACTAGCCGATCTCGATGGGCGATCGAAGGGAAAGATTTCCGTGCAGGACCTCAAACCCTATCGGACCCCGTGATTCCGGGCCAATATTTTTTCTTGATATTCGCAGGTTACCGAGATGTCATCTGGCACGACCACCCCGGACCGGGAGGTTATGTTGTTGGAGGACGAGGAGGGTAGTGGTGGTATGGAGGAGGCGTCCGGACCCTGGTTCGAGGATTTGGTCCGGTTGAGCGCCCCGCTCCCGAAGCCGGCGATCGCATCGCCACCACTCGTGCCGTGGGTCCCGAGCCCGCAATATGGGCCTGTGGAGCTCTTGCGGGCCTGTGCGGCGACGCTCCGGGACACGGAGCGTCTGGAGGGCGACTCGATGGAGGACCTTATTAGGGTCATCCGGGAGTTAGCCCAGGAGGCCCTTAGTCCCAAGCGGGCCGCGCAGCCGACAAGCTGTCCTGTTCCGGAGGCTCTCGAGGGTGCCCGACCCACCGAGACCCAAACGCTCCCGACCCCCGCTAAGGCGGGCCCGGGGTCTACCGAAAAGGCTCAAAGGCCACCGCCGGCGACGGATCGCCGACCTCCGGGGGGCGGGCCCCAACGTCAGCGGGGAATCGCTCTCGACCGGGCATGTTATAGCTGTGGTGAGTTAGGCCACCGCTACAGCAACTGCCCGCGCGGACCCCCCACCAAGACGTTCTGCCGCAGGTGCGGGCGCAAGGGGAAGACCTTGCGAACGTGCCCGCATTGCAGCAAGGATTGGCGGCAGGAGGGGCCATACGTCCCGCAGGCAGGCCGCAACGTCCCGCGGGAGGAGCTGAAGGGGATGCGAGTCGCACAGGCGGAGGCCCGCAAGTCGCGGCCCCCGCCGGAGACGGTAGTCGACCCGGTTCCCGGGCCCTCGGGCCAAAAGGCCCGCAGGCGCCGACGGGGTGGCCGAGGCGCGCGGAACAGCCCGCGCACCTAAGCTGGCCCCGGCCAGTTCCCGTAATATGGGTCACTGGCCCATAGCTCTCGTGTGAGGTGGCAACACCGCCTCACAGTTCCCGCAATATGGGCCTCTGGCCCATAGCTCTCGTGTGAGGTGGCAACACCGCCTCACAGTTCCCGCAATATGGGCCTCTGGCCCATAGTTCTCGTGTGAGGTGGCAACACCGCCTCACAGTTCACGCAATATG
The DNA here is from genome assembly GCA_951751655.1 of Ophion costatus. NCBI lineage: Eukaryota > Metazoa > Arthropoda > Insecta > Hymenoptera > Ichneumonidae > Ophion > Ophion costatus. The sequence goes on from OX632363.1 coordinate 10,156,068, forward strand.
GGCCTCTGGCCCATTGCTCTCGTGTGAGGTGGCAACACCGCCTCACAGTTCCCGCAATATGGGCCTCTGGCCCATAGCTCTCGTGTGAGATGGCAACACCGCCTCACGGTTCCCGCAATATGGGCCTCTGGCCCATAGTTCTCGTGTGAGATGGCAACACCGCCTCACAGCTCCCGCAATATGGGCCTCTGGCCCATAGCTCTCGTGTGAGGTGGCAACACCTCCTCACAGTTCCCGCAATATAGGCCTCTGGCCCATAGCTCTCGTGTGAGGTGGCAACATCTCCTCACAGCTCCCGCAATATGGGCCTCTGGCCCAAAGCTCTCGTGTGAGGTGGCAACATCTCCTCACAGCTCCCGCAATATGGGCCTCTGGCCCATAGCTCCCGTGGGAGGTGGCAACATCTCCTCACAGCTCCCGCAATAGGGGCCTCTGGCCCACAGCTCCCGCGTGGGAGGGCCACAACCCCACAGTTCCCAAAAAAATGGGCCCCTAGCCCATAGGTCTCGTGTGGGGCAACAAAGCCTCCCCGTCCCCGTAAGGTGGGCCCCAGCCTCAGGGTCCGCGGGCGAAAGGACCGCATAACGAAGGATCTCCGTCAAGCTTGCCCGGCCCACGGCCTCGGCGCCCGCAGAGGCAACCATGCCTCCCTGTTCCCGCCAGTGGAAGAAGCCACTCGAGTTCCCGACACCAGCTACACCGAGATGGTGGGATCCGGTTGGAACAGTTCCCGTCATGCTCCGGAACCATCACCCAGGCAAGGACGCTACGGCTGAGGGGTAAGCCCGTTACGGTTGTATTGTCCGTCCGTGGTGGTGGTACGTGTGGACCTCGTTTGGTCCAGTTATTTCTCGCGTAGCGGGGCGGTTAGTGCCCGCGACAGGTCTCGGTCTCTCCCACCCCTGATTTAAGCTACCGAATGGCAACAGGGAGAGACAACCAGGCTACCGTACGTACACAAGGATCGGTCTTTGTTTCGTGCAAGGTTAGCTTCTCGTGCTGCGGGACACTGGTCCTACGCGGTAGATCTCGTTTCTTCCCCATCCTCTTAGCTACCGATTGCAACAGGGGAAGGAAACTTATCGTTACCGCGTAGGGTCCCGTTACGGATTTGCCCTGATGGGGACCATGCAGCTCCCTTAAACGCAACCACCCGTAAGGGGTGGGGAGTTGTGACGTGATTTTTCGGAATCACGTCCCAAGATGCGCTACCGGTCCCGTGTGTCACGTGCCTTGGCCCGAGTCACTCCCGTGACGATTGTTAGGGGCCTTTCTCTCCTTGTAGTGCGTCTGAGTTTTGTCGACTCCGTTCTGTTGTTTTGGGTTGGCGAGCGGAACTCGGTCGAGCGGCGTAGCGCTCAACGCATCGAGCAATCCCGGCCGAGGGACGCCGCCAACGAGGCCTCTCGGGGAATCGGGGCACACCCGGCTGAGATGCCGGTACCCCACTGTAGTGGTGCATCGTGCTGGAGAGCGGGCCGTTTGGTTTACGGGCGGGGGCTGGAGACCTCCGCGCCGCGCTTCGGAAAGGAAGCATTGCCCGCTCTCGCATGGTGACCCGGGGGTGCGATCTCCGAGAGCCTCCATGCTACCAACGGGAAAGGACCCCGATTGGTTACCGTTCCGTTTGCGGGGTAACTCGGGCAGAAAGGATAGATTCCGAAAGGAATATTCTAACAGAATATTCCAGCTCCCGAAATAATATTTCAGCTCTCGATATTATACGAGATAAAGTTCTCGCTTGAACCGGCGATTTCGCCCGGTCCGATCTCGCGAGCGTGTTGACATTTTTTCTTTCGTCGGTCGACACGCTCTGTCTCGCTCTCGCGTAATCCCTCGCACGCCGGCCTCGGTCGCGCGAGGGAGGGTTAACAAAAATATTGGGTGAGACAGTAGAGTCTCCCGAAGAGCGTACGCCCTCGATTTCTGACGTTCTCGAGAGAGTTGTCGATGGGACGTCGAGCCCCGAGCCTCGCGATAGGCAGAGGTGTCGCGTCTCTCTCGCGCTCGCGTTGCCGCGCTCCCGCTCCCGCGTTAGGAGCACGTCGTCGTGCTCCGTTGCTCCCGCGCGTATGACGTTTCCGCGTGCATTATTGCGTTCGCGGATAAGGCCGTCTCCGTTTAAGGTTCTCGGGTGGGTGATCCACCGGCTCCCGCGCTATAAAATAAACCCTTAATTTATTTTATAGCGGCGTTACCGTCCTCGCGAGTAGCGACAGCGACCGATCGACGTTACGCTACTCCTGGTGAATCCCGACCCCTCTACCACAACCCACAGCCTGAGCGGCCGTGCTATACCGCAACCGTTCCTCCCCGTGTAAATGCCTCCAGTTCAGTCCGGTTAAACGATTCCGGCGATCAAAAATCGAGGAGAGCTCCAGTCTCCGAACCCGGTTAGGATTCCGGGGGAGACCAAAAATCCAGGAGATCTCAAGTCTCCGCCTGGCGGGTCGGGTTTGGTCTCCCGACCCCAGTTTATTCCGGTTGAGACGACCGGAGAATCAACGTCTCTGGCGCCCCGGGTACTGCGGAGGCACGTACACGGGAGGAACGGCCGAAGGTGACGGATCTCTCGCACCAGATCTCGAGCCTAGTTCCCGTTTCCGGTAAGGGTAAAAGAGAAAGATATTATTTTTCCGTCACAATATATATATATATATATATACATATACGTACTCCATACGCTTCAGAGACATGTACCCGAGTCCCGAGGCAATAATCGATACATATCTACTTTCATGCATACTTCGGGGACATAAATCCTCAAAGTAACACGCATAAATATACATATATATATACATACTCGGTAAACTCCTGGGAAATCCAAGAGAGTCGCCGGAGTACGAATAATAATATTAATACCTATACTTATATGTATATTTCGGGGACAATCACGAGTCCCCGAACTAGTATCCAATATATATATGTATATTCGTGTTGGCCATAACCCAATGGTCCTAGAAATGAGGAATATTGTTACATCCATATTATGTATATATTGGGGACGCGATAATCCTCGAATAACCCGCGAAACTGTTCCCAAGCGGTCAGCTTTATCGCGAGTTATCTCACAGACCTCCTCGGAGCTTGGTCACCACGTAGTCAGCACATCCTGCCGATAACGAAAAATATTCATTTCATTGCCCATGTATAACTCGAGAAAAATAACGTTATCAGTGCTAATATTCGGTTGCAAGGGGACCGAGCTCGAGAGCGAGGGTATTGACGCCAAGCCCTTTGTCTCAGCGACAAAGAGGGCGAAGGTACATATTGCGCTCTGGGAGCTGACCAGTCAGTTCCGTCCGGTCTCTCCAAGAGCGCGGATCGCAGAGTCGACGCTCTGAAAACCGGTACATTTATTTTATCTTATATTCTTTTCGAGTTTACCCCGGTCTCTTCGACAGTGGAACTATAAGTCTTTGTAAAACCGGTATTAATTGTTTAAATGAAAAATAAATGTAAAAGGAAACATAACAAGTCAAACACTGCAACGAATAACTTCCGAAATTTATATTATTTTCTTTATTGAATCTAACTACGCTTATTTACGTGTCAAATATACAATTGTCTATATCACATTTGATTTCTTCGCGCTATTAAAATCACGCAAAATACGGCGACCACGCAAAGGTGTAACATTTTTCGAGCAAATAATTTTAAAAAATTTGCCTGTCGTTCGTGCGTGAAACCACGCAACGAACAAATCATCGTAGTGCATTTCTTTTTCTTTCTCTCTCTCTCTCTCTCTCTTCCTCTCGCTCACGCCATTTTTCCTTACGCACGTATTCGTCTCACGCATAAAACCATACCTGTCCAAAATTGGACAAATCTCGAAATGTTTTACGAGGCTTGGGAAAGTTGACGCACGAACACGCCACATCCGCTGACTCGCCGTAATCTGGCAAGTTAGCGACTGGCACGGTTAACCCGGTGCTTAGTGTTCGGACGTCGATTTTCCACGACCTTGACATTTGTATTCGCGGCTGGCCGCCAATCGCCGTAACCCGGCGGAGGTGGACCAAGTCGTAGCGAGTCGGCGGTGCCGTAATCTGGCACGCACTCGACTCGCATAGCGAACCAAATTTAGTTTCATATTAATCTGTACCTATGCGTTAGACGAGTGCGTTTCCTGATACATTCGCTCAGCACATAAAATACCATTTTCCGAGGAATTTGGAAGAGTTGCCGCACGAACACGTCACACCCGCCTACCCGCCGAAATTCGGTAGGTCAGCGATTGGCACGGTCACACCGGTGCGTAGTGTTCGGGCGTCGTCTACCGTCATTCTCAACATTTGTTCTCTCGGCTGGCTGCCAATCGCCGTAACCGGGTGGAGGTGGAGCCAGACATAGCGAGTCGACGGTGCCGTAACCTGGCACGTCTTGCACTCGCTCAGCGGTTCAAATCATTATAAAACCTATATATGTATATTTTTTTTTCGAAGCGACCGTATCCCTCATAAAATTCATCCAGTCCTCGTAGTCCCTGACTGCTCCCAAAAACTTCAGCATCCCCGGGCCATCGCGTTCGTACGAGCATTGGGTCCCCGTCTGGGCAACGACAGGTCGGATCGAGCTGGAACATCTCGGCGATTCTTGGACCAATTCGGTCACACGGTCGAGTAATATTGACCAGCTACGCACCGCCGCTCTTTCTCACCAAGGTAAGCACCATTTCACGCTACTTTCTTATTTGCTTACCTGTCGCTCAATGCGTCAAATTATACACCAACGACTTTACCAAGCGCCTATCCTAAGTGGGCACATTCCCGCTTAAACGTGGCGCTTTTCTTCTCCGACGGTAACTTACCGTCACATAAGTCATATACGACTTGATTCATTATAATCCGTACGTTCGTGGCACACCTCCCATTTGTATATTCAAATCCTGAAAGGTAAATTAAAAGACGATTAATTGTCGATTAAAAATGGGACCCACGACGTAACATGATCCTAGAAATGATCCAAATTAAGGCACACTCCATCGCTATACATTTTAGAACTGACATACAAAAACTAAGCTCAATTTACAACTCTATAATATAATTATTAAAACAATTTACAGTATTCACCTTACAAAACAATTTGAAAATTATTGACACTATCAACTAATTTAATACACCGACACGATAAACTAACTTTTTACAGACATTATCACTAATCCTAAATATCCCTATCTTGACACATCTATCTTATTTTCCTTGACACGTCACTGCCTAAATGATCTTTCTCCCCCGATTCACCGTACAGAGACTCGAATAAACTTCAGACAATAATACACACCTCTCAGTTTCTCTCGCACCCTCGTTGGCCACACAACTCAACATGTAGGGAAAAAATTGTAAATTTCGAGTTTATGCTTATCTTCGAAGGATAAACAAAGTTTAAATAAACTAGCTCAATAGGTAACTATCATAGTCAGTGCAGCCGGATCGCGCGCGAAAGTTACCCTCTCTCTAGTCCCTCGCGCGCCCATCACACAATCATAGTAGCGCGTGTCCGTGAGCGAACGACGCTCGGACATCTTCGGAAAGAGCCGAGTGCCGTCGAACTGTCCCGACCGCGCCTTCGGCAGCTACACCAACACATAGACACGCTGAGCACGTTCATGTGCGGCCAAGCCGAACGAAGGCTTCGAGGGAAAAAGCAATCTGAGCACGACCCGCGCGTGACGTCACGCGACGGCACGCGCGAGGCTTTTAGATGATTTCAATGCTTATTTAGCTCTTGATTCTCTGCGTTATTAATGTATACAAAAAATGTATCGCGCACTCTGAACGCTTATTTTTTTAGTTTATACGTTAATTTAAATATAATAATAAATCTAAATTACAACTTATTTATCTTCTAAAAAATTGTTTACGCTTTACTCACGCCCGTCCTTATGCCAAATAAATTATAATTCAGAAAAGTAAGTGAAAATATATTTATATTCGTATTATTATATTAATTCTCATACTTTCATCAAGCGATAAAGTATTATCTCCAAAAACAAGTCAATCATCGATCCGGCGGCCAAGCGTAAGTGCCAGAAAGTGCATTTATAACACAAGTGATAAGATGGTCCCGTTGGTAGCGTTCCTGGCTTCGGTCCGTAGGGGCGCAGGATCGTTCCTCACGCTCAGCGCTTTTATTTTTAATCATGGTTACTATTAATTTTTATTTGATTAGTTATTTTTATTAGTTACCATATTTATTTTAATTAGTTATCTTTTAGTACCGAAAAATTTATCGCGCACTCTGACCGCTTATTTGATTAGTTTTTACGTTAATTTAAATATAATAAATCTGAAATACAACTTATTTATCTTCTAGCAAAATGTTTGCGCTTTACTCACACCCGACCCTATGCCAAATACATTGTAACTCATAAAAGTAAGCGGAAATATATTTATCTTCGTATCATTATATTCATTCTCATATACTTTCATCAAGCAAAAAAGTGTTATCGCCAAAAACAACCATCCATCCGACCGCGAATCGTAAGTACCAGAAAGTGAACATACATTGACACAAAAAAGTAAAGGAACACGAAAAGTTGAACTTCGTCTAAAGTGGTCGTACAAAAAAAAAGGTTGTTAAAGCTTCAAGTTTCTAGTTTTAGTTCTGACAATGATTTTTTTTTGAGAATCACTGATTGCGCGGTAGGAAGAACTATCACGGCAAAAAAAATTTCGCAAATTTTTACGTTTTTCAAAGTTCTTCAAAGTTCTTTCAAAGTTCTTTCAAAGACCAATATCAAGGTCATTGAGCCCATTCAATTGAGTTCAATTTGCTTCTTTTTTTATCTCCTTACGACCATTTTTCGCTGAGATATCGGCCTCCTCGTCGGCCTCTGAATGAAAAAACGTCCTTTTGTATTCAGTCATCGATATCTCGGGAACTAATGGTCGTACGGGAATTCGACCGGCAATTTTGGAAACGTGAATACATACTCTACAAGCTCTGATTATTATTGTAGGTTAAAAGAAAATTATTTTTGCCATCAGTTGTAAAAAAGTACAAAAAATCGATGGTTTCTTGTTTTTTATAAAATCCACCGCTACTTTGCAAATATTGCGATAAACACTATTGTTTATGGACGGTCATTCGGCTCAATATGTCCCCAAGAGATATGCAAAATTCCAAATTGATCCGTTCATCGGTCTTTCTTGCCCGATTGACCAAAATATGAAAAAAAATTAAAGGAACAAGTTACCTCTTTCTCAGGCATCATTTCATGATTATTAAGAGGAAAAACAACTTTTTACTACTTCTCGTACAATTGAGTATTGAGTACGCATTAAATGTTGGAAAATAACCCTGAAAATCATATTGACTAAAAATTTTCGATTTTTTTTTTTTTATAACAAAAATGTTGAAATTTTTTTGTTTATAAAAATATCTATTTCGATTTTTTTTATTTTTTTAATGTTGACTTTTTTTTTCGATTCAACATTGTACCGCCAGCATTAGAATTACCCAAAGTGTACGTAGAATTACCCAAAGTGTACGTAGAATTACCCAAAGCGTACCTCCCCGTGGTATGCTTTGGGTAATTCTAATGCTGACGGTACAATGTTGATTTGAAAAAAATTTCAACATTTAAAAAAAAAATTTTTTAATTGACCGGCCGATCAATTAAAACATCTGATTGGCTGGTGCAGTGATCTGGAACGATGACTGCAAGTATATAAGGAATGCCTGAGACACGGGAGCTTCAGTATCGGAGCTCTCAGCCCTGATGATGCAGACTGTAACGTTTGCGAAACGTCGGCACAACGCTGATTCTCAACACGGCCTCCATCCGGAAGCCACATACTCTTCAAATTACATAAAGAGCCGTGAAAGCCTTAAAACTAAAATAAAACGCCTACACGGAGAGGCTATTTTGGGTTCTGTTAACACCTTTTCCAAACTCAGGAAAACTCTGCACATCCAGCTGTGCTCGTTAACATTCCTAAAAAGGTGCCGCGACCATCAAGTGGTACCGAAATGTTTTCAATTAAAAAACCCCTTTCCATCAAAACAAGCCAAGACTATCCTCCACCAGGCCTCGCTGAGACTGGTAAAGGAGAGAATATCTGTCACCAAAAAGCTTTTAGACCAAAATTCCCAAAAACTTCTTAAACTTCACCTACGCCTATCTGACTGTTTGGAACCACAGCTGTGGGAAGATCTTGACCGGGTCACACACGAACAAGCCCTCCACTGTGCAGACCTGAGGTCCAGGAATCAAATAGAGAAATTCAGGAAACTATGCCCACAGACGAAACAACCCATCCTAACCCACACAGTAAGAAACCTAAGCAACCACCCACTCTCCGCAGCTGAAACATCAGTCCTCGCAAAAGGGCACAATTTCGCCATCACACCGACAGACATTCCAACCAGAGAAATCATCAGCCAGGTGGAAACTGCCATCTACCGTCTCCCACCTGATACTAGCAACGATATCAGGCAACGGATAACCAATATTCTACACAAAGCAAAACCCCCTCAGCAGAACATCACAAAGGAAGAACACCTTGCTCTTCAAAATTTGAAGAAAAACAAGGACATCTTAGTACTACCAGCTGATAAAGGGAATGCTACTGTTATCATGGACAAAACGGACTACTGCAGGAAAATGATGAACCTGCTCGAGGACACCAACACGTACAAAAAACTACCACGTGACCCAACATCAAGCGTAGAAAAGAAAACAACGACACTTCTAAAGAAGGCTGGCCTGTCGGAGAACCTTATCAAAATCCTTACACCCAAGGAATCCCTACCACCCAGGCTCTACGGTCTGCCAAAAATACACAAAAACAACATCCCACTAAGGCCCATCGTTAGCAACATAGGCAGCCCTACATATCATTTGGCACGTTTTCTCTGCAAACCCTTGCAGGAACTCGTAGGCCTCAACAACTCCCATATCCAAAACTCTCGGGAATTTGTGAATAAGATCCAGTCCATCAAGGTACAACCAGAAGACATTCTAGTAAGTTTCGATGTTGTATCGTTGTTCACAAACGTCCCAACCCATGAAACCCTAGAAATAGTCAGAAAATCCCAAAAAGTTGCTCCTAACCTACTAGCCCTCATAGAACATTGCCTAAACTCTACATATTTCCAATTCCAATCCCAGTTTTATGAACAAACTTCAGGCGCAGCCATGGGTTCCCCGATTTCCCCTATCATCGCCAACATCTTTATGGAGAATTTCGAGAACAGAATTCTGCAAGAAGCACCTCTCAAACCCTCAACCTGGTTCCGATATGTCGATGACACCTTCGTCATTTGGAGTCACGGCAAAGAAAACCTCAATCATTTCTTAACCTTCCTCAACTCCCAGCACCCCAATATACAATTCACCATGGAGATAGAACAGGACAATCAAATTCCTTTTCTGGATGTACTGGTTCAACGGAAAAACGATGGCACTTTGGGCCACAAAGTTTACCGGAAACCAACGCACACGGATAGATATCTCCACGCTACGTCCCATCACCACCCCTCCCAAAAACAATCGGTCATAAGCTCTCTGGTCTACAGAGCTCTAGCGATCTCCGAACCGAACTCTCTCGAGGATGAACTAGAACACCTACGCAAAGCTTTAGGAGATAATGGCTACAAGCCAGGCAACATCGAAAGAACGATCAAACAACTAAGAAGAAAAATAGCCGATCCGAAAACGGTAACAGAACCTGAAGGGGAGAATGAAGGACAAATAATAGCAACAACTTCCCTTCCATACCTTCAGGGCATAACCGATCGCATAGGCAGGGTCCTTGGGAAACATAACGTGCGAGTCATCTTCAAACCTCAGAAGAAGCTAGCACAAATGGTTCCGAGTGCAAAAGACCAAAGACCACCATTAAGTGCACCAGGAGTGTACAAGATACCCTGCTCATGCGGTAAAGTGTACATTGGAGAAACCGGGAGGAAGATCAGTACACGGATCAAAGAACACCAACGGTGTATCAAATATGGCCACATTGGACAATCAGCCCTGGCCGAGCATTGGATGGAAACTGGTCATGCCATTCAGTTCGATAAAGCCCAAAGTCTGGCCCCATCAAACAGCTATTTTTCTAGGAAACACCGAGAAGGCTTGGAAATCCGAAAACATCCGGACAATCTAAACAGAGATGGTGGATATCACGTCAATCCCATTTGGCACACCGTCCTCCCGGTTTTTTAATTGACCGGCCGATCAATTAAAACATCTGATTGGCTGGTGCAGTGATCTGGAACGATGACTGCAAGTATATAAGGAATGCCTGAGACACGGGAGCTTCAGTATCGGAGCTCTCAGCCCTGATGATGCAGACTGTAACGTTTGCGAAACGTCGGCACAACGCTGATTCTCAACACGGCCTCCATCCGGAAGCCACATACTCTTCAAATTACATAAAGAGCCGTGAAAGCCTTAAAACTAAAATTTAAAAAAAAAATTCGAAACTGATTTTTTTATAAAAAAAAAAAAAATTTTCATTATTTTTTTTATGAAAAAATTTTTTTTTCGAAAATTTTTAGTCAATATGATTTTCACGGTTTATTTCCAACATTCAATGCGTACTCAATACCCAATTGTACGAAATGTAATGAAAAGTTTTTTTTCCTCTTAATAATCATGAAATGATGTCTGAAAAGGAGGAAACTTGCTCCTATAGGTTTTTTTTCGAATTTTGGTTAATCGGGCAAGAAAGACCGATAATCGGATGAACTTGGAATTTTGCATGGCTTTTGGGGACATATTGAGCTGAATGACCGTCCATAAACATTAGTCTTTATCGCAATATTTGCAAAGTAGCGGTGGATTTCATAAAAATCAAGAAGACATCGTTTTTTTGTACTTTTCTAAAACTAATGGCAAAAATAAAAAATAAAAGTTTCACTACAATAATAATCGGACCTTGTAGAGTATTCACGTTTCCAAAACTACCGATCGAATTCCCGTACGACCATTAGTTCCTGAGATATCTCAGCGAAAACTGGTCGTACGGAGAAAAAAAAGCAAATTGAAGTGAATTGAATGGGCTCAATGACCTTGATATTGGTCAAGTCAGAAAAAAATCTCCAAAACACGTGCAGAACTTTGAAAAACGTAAAAATTTGCAAAACTTTTTTTGCCGTGATATTTCTTCCGACCGCGCAATCAGTGATTCTCAAAAAAAAAAATCATTGTTGGATCTAAAACTGGAAACTTGAAGCTTTAAAATCCTTTTTGTTTGTACGACCACTTTTGACAAAGTTCAACTTTTCTTGCTCCTTTAATTTTTTGTGTCAATGTATGTTCACTGTCTGGTACTGACGATTCGCGGTCGGATGGATGATTGTTTTTGGGGATAATACTTTTTTGCTTGATGAAAGTATATGAGAATGAATATAATAATACGAAGATAAATATATTTCCGCTTACTTTTATGAATTACAATTTATTTGGCATAGGGTCGGGTGTGAGTAAAGCGCAAACATTTTGCTAGAAGATAAATAAGTTGTATTTTAGATTTATTATATTTAAATTAACGTAAAAACTAATAAAATAAGCGGTCAGAGTGCACGCTAAATTTTTCGGTACTAAAAGATAACTAATTAAAATAAATATAACTAATAAAAATAACTAATAAAATAAGAATTAAGGATGTTGGGTCCCAAATCGCAAATGATAATAAAATTCTGAAAATTTGGTATGTTTTTGTATGAAGTATTTCAAAGGTCGTGTAAAAATTTTACGACAATTTGGAAGCTCGTTATTGAACAATTATCATTCACAAATTAAATGCTGTCTTATGGAAACTGATGTAACTTTGCAATAAGTTTTTCTTTTGACCTCTCAATTTTGTAATATCTACAATATACTGAAAGCAACGGAAACAAAACGAAGTTTATTGATACATTTTTTTAAATTTCTTTTAAAAATTGTTCTTAACAAAATGTTAATTTTTTAATAACGAGCTTCCTAATCGTCGTAAAATTTTAACACGACCTCTTAAATACTTCATACAAAAACATACCAAATTTTCAGAATTTTCTCATCATTTTTTATTTCAATCCTTAAGGAGGTTGAAGTAATGATGATAGAATTCTGAAAATTTTGTATGTTTTTACATGAAGTGGTCAGGAGGTCGTATAAAAATTTCATGATGATTAAGAAGCTATTTATTGAACAATTAACATTAACATGTTTTATAGGGACTCAACATCCTTAATAGTAACCATGATTTAAAAAAAAAGCGCTGAGCGTGAGGAACGATCCTGCGCCCCTACGGACCGAAGCCAGGACCGCTACCAACGGGACCATCCTATCGCTTGTGTTAAAGATGCATTTTCTGGCACTTACGATTGGCGGCCGGATTGATGATTGACTTGTTTTTGGAGATAATACTTTATCGCTTGATGAAAGTATGAGAATTAATATAATAATACGAATATAAACATTTTTTCACTTACTTTTCTGATTTATAATTTATTTGGCATAAGGACGGGCGTGAGTAAAGCGTAAACAATTTTTTAGAAGATAAATAAGTTGTAATTTAGATTTATTATTATATTTAAATTAACGTATAAACTAAAAAAATAAGCGTTCAGAGTGCGCGATACATTTTTTTGTATACATTAACGAGTAAGGCCACTGTAACGGCCCAAAAAAAAAGGTTTTTTCACTAATTTTTTGCTCCCGAAATTGAAGGTATTTGAAAAAAAACTTTTAATGGTGTTATCGGGCATACATTAAACTTGATTATAAAATTTTTTTACAGTAAAAAAAAAACAAAATGGCGGTTCCACAGCTATCTTCCCGGGACATGTTTTGCTTCCAGGACTCCGCGGCACGCAGCACCACTGGTGCATTTTTGAATCTAGAACAAAAAAAAACCATTAATCTAGAGGGCTATAGCTAGAGAATGTCGATCGGATTCTAAAAAGTATTAATTTTTGTGGATTTGGCGTGCGTTTGAAAAAAAAATTGATTTTTGACGAAAAAAACGGCAAGTTCTTTGTTAATAAAAAATCAATAAATAAAGTTCTTGAAAATTCCGATCGACATTCTCAAGATAATGTGTGTTCACATCTGGTTAAAATTTCAAGTAAAAAAAATGAAAATTGTTGGAGTTATGCTGCGTGCCATTTTGAAAAACCATGTTTCGAGAAAAACGCGTTTAAAGTTTTGCGAATAGTTTTTTATTGGAAAAAATTTAAAAAAGAAGTTAAAAAAAATTTTACCGTTAGTCTGCAATCCCAGCACCATACATTTGTCCTTCGATAGCCAAATTTTCGTCTTCTTCGTCTTTCCTGGTTGATTTTTGGAGCGCGCGCGCACTTTTGGCCGCGTCGCTCAGAGATGTCTCCGCGTGCGTGATGCGTTTGGCGTCGGCTTCGATGCAGAAATTATATAACTGTACACCAATTTCCACCTCCAACATCTTGAATATTTGCAAGACGTTGGTAAGGCCGCCATTGAATATGCAAACAGCGATACCCGTCGCAATATCTAGTACAGTTTTTCCGCTTGAGGATGATTTGGGGGCCAAACTCCAAACGGTAGCGTTGAAACTTTCGTTATTGTTTTGAGTATAGGCCCCTAAGCAACGCTCCAGCAACTCGTCCCGGCTCAATTCCATGTAGATGGGTTTGATGGCTTGATAAACCTCCTCTCTCATTGGCTGATTGTGATGATACGCATCCAAGGCATTTTCTGCTTTCGCTTTCTTCCAACTGCACCAATTCTCCGAACATTTTTCGTGCTGAGGCTTTTCATCCGTTGACATTTTGTGAAAAAGGGTTGCCCAGATCTCATTTTTCATATTTTTGATGAAATCGGAATTTCGACGGATTGCTAAGCCGTAATAAATGCTTAGTTCGTCAATCAATTTGGCAGTGAGTTTTCCTCTTCCCCCGAGACCTTTTGTTCCTTTTTTTAAGTTTCTCAATCGAGTGCCCATTCTTTTTTGCACGTGATCTATGCACTCTTTTTTTTTAACATCAACATTCTCATAAGGCTTCGAATCCACGATGCCTTTGAAAGTTTTGGAATCGCCATCTCCGATATAATTGCAGTCGTTTCGGAGCAAGTTTTGACACGCTTGGCGGCGACCTTCATTTCCTAAGGACAACAAATTTTTTTCGCACAGGACCTTTTTTTTCTTATTCTAGAGGGTTTAAACTATTTTTTAAGCCAATAAAAAAAATGGATTTTTCAACAAATTTACAGTGGCCTTACCCCTTAATAACGCAGAGAATCAAGAGCTAAATAAGCATTGAAATCATCTAAAAGCCTCGCGCGTGCCGTCGCGTAACGTCCCGCGCGGGCCGTGCTGAGATTGCTTTTTCCCTCGAAGCCTTCGTTCGGCTTGGCCGCACATGAACGTGCTCAGCGTGTCTATGTGTTGGTGTAGCTGCCGAAGGCGCGGTCGGGACAGTTCGACGGCACTCGGCTCTTTCCGAAGATGTCCGAGCGTCGCTCGCTCACGGACACGTGCTACTATGATTGTGTGATGGGCGCGCGAGGGACTAGAGAGAGGGTAACTTTCGCGCGCGATCTGGCTGCACTGATAATAGTCTTTAGACCCACAAAAAAAATACAATTTCTTTTTTCCTTTTTTTTTTAATCCATTACAGACATGAAAAATCCCCGATAAACGATAAGATCCCTATTGATTGAGTATTCTCTCACCCACCATTATTTACACCCATAAATAATGGTCTTCGAAACATCCTTCCTAACATCAGCATAAATTAGAAATACCGACAACATCGAGGTTTGTCGTTTCTTACATTTCATCTCTTTATTATTCCATAATTCAATAACCCTTCACATTACACATCATATATTTCATATGCGAACTCACCAAAAACAAAAATAATAAATATCGCAATAGACTAAATTATTCACACTACATTAACATAATTATAACCCAAACAGAACTAACAGAATGATTATACTAAATGACTTAAACTGAATTATGACCAAAAACGCTCGTATTCATACGTTTGTCAAACATTATTATGGAAAAATGTGTATCATATTGTATACAGAAAAATAAAATTTCTGAAGAGAACCCGAACCAGAGGGCCGAAATGTAAACATCCTCTAATTCCACTGTTGACTTTGGAATAACCTTCACTGGCCGGATCGAAGCCGAATCCTCAAAGACTATATTATAAAATCTATATATGTATATTTTTATTCCGAAGCGATCGTATCCCTCATAAAATTAATCCAGTCCTCGTAGTCTCCCCGACTGCTCCCAAAACATCGGCATCCCCGGGCCATCGCATTCGTACGAGCACCGGGTACCCGTCTGGGCAACGACAGGTCGTATCGAGCTGGCACATCTTGGCGATTCTTGGACAAATTCGGTCACACGGTCGAGTAATATTGACCCACTATGCACCGCCGCTCTTTCTCACCAAGGTAAGCACCATTTCACGCTACTTTCTTATTTGCTTATCTGTCGCTCAATGCGTCAAATTATACACCAACGACTTTACCAAGCGCCTATCCCAAGTCGGCATATTCCCGCTTAAACGTGGCGCTTTTCTTCTCCGACGGTAACTTACCGTCATATAAGTCATTTGACTTAATTCATTATAATCCGTACGTTCGTGCCACACTTCCCATTCGTAAATTCAAATCCTGAAAGGTAAATTAAAAGACGATTAATTATCGATTAAAAATGGGACCCGCGACGTAACAAAACTTTTAAAAAATTGTAAATTGGAATAAATTACAGCTAAAAAACGCGTTTTTAAAAATAAACCAAGATAACTTCGTCGAATGGCATTACTTGGAACCTTCAAGCATGAATTCTGAAAACTGAGAGAATTTCACGGCGGAAATAATTATTCCTCAATGTTTTTAGATCGGTTTAATGGAAGGAATCGCCGCTAAAACAGAGATGGAATTGAGGTAAAGGAGATGGAAGTAAAGAAGGAATAGATAAAATAAAAAAAGGTGAGAACTATGTTGGAGAGACCAAGGGCACGTGAAAATGTGATGAGAAAACAGACGGAATACCAATAAGAAAAAAGATAGTGAAAAGAAGCTAATTATGTTGGGAGGAAGGCGACCAAAGATGGAGACAAAAAAGGAAGTTAGGCGGATGGATAAGAGAAAGCAAAGAAGACATAGACAACGAGAATAAGGTGATAAAGATAGAGAAAGACGGTCAAATAGTAGCTGACGTGGAGGGAAAAATAGAAAATAACGAAGAGGACGAGTGAATGGAGAGATGAGAAAAAATGAATAGAGGGGCAGAGAAAGTAAAAAATGTAGAGAACGAGGATGAGGAATAGAATAAGAGAACGAAAGAGAGAGACAGTGGAGTTGAAGTGGAAAAGAGAAAAAAAGCAAATGTGGCAACGGATAACGTCGGGAAAGGATAAGAAGAAGCAAACACGGGGACAAAAGAAGAGTGGAGAGTGTAGGAAGGAAAAAGAAAAATGGGAAATGTAAAGACGTTGAAGTGAGAGGAAGAACATTTACAAGGCCGGATAATAAGGGTTAAAACAATGTACGATAGTGATAGAAGTATAGAAGATTGTATGAGAAAAGGGTAAAAAAACTATACAGCAAATATGAGTATAAAAAAACGATTAATTGTTTTTTAACTTTATTTCGGCACTATAAAGTAAGCAAAATCAGAGCTGGTGGACTCTGCGTGGTGATTCGGAACAAACCGACCGGCACATAGAACACCGATGGTCCTCTTCACTCCAGATTCGATCGGCACATGATGCGCAAATGACGTGATGCCCGCACGGCCAATAAATGTGCGTGGCTCGTTGGATATAACATATCCGGCATACAGCTGTAAAAAAAAAATTTGAAAAGGGCACTACATATACTTTTTGAATATAACATTCAGTGTACATTAAATAATAATGACATCGACGATTCAAAAAATATTGGCGCTTAGACAATCAATTTTCTATTGAACTATTTCTCGAATATTGTAGGGGGAAATAACATGAGTGAATTTCAAAAGTTATCTATGATTCGTCATAATATGGCAATGTATATTTTCCGTAGATCCAATTAAAGTGCCTTCAACGGAATACTGACTCTGACGCTAATGCAATCATTGAATCTGCAAAATAAAAGCGCTGTATTTCCCTCCAGTGCTCGAAAAAAACAGTGGCGTCAACCACAGATCACGTTGACTCCGAAGAGAAGTGACCCGACGGGACTGATGCCTGACGGCAACGTACACTACAAACAATCGCTCATTTGAGATCTATGCCACAACTTATAAAAAGTGCTCGAAATTGGAATGCCCTAAATAGACTTTGTAACCGTAACAGTAGTGCAACAATTCATCCAGACGAGTATGAATGCCGTATTTCCCTCCAGTGCTTGAAAAAAACACTGGCGTCAACCACAGATCACGTTGACTCCGAAGAGAAGCGACCCGACGGGACTGATGCCAGAAGGCAAAGTACACTACAAACACTCACTCATTTGAGATTTATGCCACATATTAAGAAAAGTACTCGAAATTGGAATGCCCTAAATAGACTTTGTAACCGTAACAGTAGTGTAACAATTCATCCAGACAAGTATGAATGCCGTATTTCCCTCCAGTGCTTGAAAAAAACACTGGCGTCAACCACAGATCACGTTGGCTCCGAAGAGAAGTGACCCGAAGGGACTGATGCCTGACGGCAAGGTACGCTACAAACAAACTCACTCATTTGAGATTTATGCCACATATTAAGAAAAGTACTGAAAATTAAAATGCCCTCAATAGACTTTGTAACCGTAACAAGAGTGGAACAATACATCCAGACAAGTATGAATGCCGTATTTCCCTCCAGTGCTTGAAAAAAACACTGGCGTCAACCACAGATCACGTTGACTCCAAAGAGAAGCGACCCGACGGGATTGATGCCTGACGGCTAGGTACACTACAGGCATTAAACATGTTTGGATCTATGCTATATATTCGGAAAAGTGCTCGAAATCGTAATTCCCGTAACTAACTTTGTTTATTTGTTAAATATCAAATAATCGCGCCTATACAGGGTCACTTTTATAACGTGGGCAAACGTTTTTTAAGGGTCTTGCGAGGTGATTTTGCGACTGAAAAAGGTATGACTTTCAATGGTTTTTGAAGCTCTCTTTGAAAAAAAATATACCGCATTTTTGTCACGAACAATATTTGCCAAAGAAAATAGTGTATTCTGGGAAAAAATGGAAATTCCATTGAGCGTGCAGGAGAATGAAGGCTCGAAAATTCCGAATACGGAACACTCCCGAAAGACTTTATTTGAGGCCCCCATCATGGAAAAAACATTATCAAACATACGGTTTAAAGTCGATGGATCGGCATTTAATCAGTGGAACAAATGAGCCAAATCACACACGGGCGCGCTATAGGAAGTGCTAGTCTGTTGACGTCACAGCTGCAACTTCCGAATGCTCGGCTGTCACAGGAAGTTGGTCTTATGACACGCGGTCGAACAGAGGGATCTGAATGTGTCCCTATCCGAGAACGTTATTGAAATGAATGTCAATTTCGAAAATGTTCGAGGATTTGCTAATAAGTTTGAGAATAAATAATTCTAGCAATACATTTTAAAGTAATTTGGCGTGAAATTATTATTTTTTACCGAACACTACGAGTATTTCTGTTTTTTAATGATGCATAAATTATCTGAACATTCTGTAGTTACAGAATTTGAAGACAATTTATGAAACAGTAAAAATACCCATAGGATTTGGTGAAAACTAATAATTTCACGACAAATTATTTTAAAATGTAATGTTAGGATTATTTATTCCAAAAGTTGTTTGCGAAACGCATATGACTTAAAATATTATTTGCGGAGCAAGAAATTCTCGAACATTTTCGAAATGGACATGATTATTAATAAAGTTCACAATCTATCGATTAAGTTCACTCGGTTATTTTAACCCTCACTCCGTAAAGGTATGTGAGGCACCTTCATCCCGTGAACCTGGGTCGTTTTGGTTTCTGCACCACCAAACCAACAATTGTCAATGAAAAACATCTAAAAAATGCATGGTCAATCTTTAAACTGCACTTCTCAAGGGAAAATAGGATTCTTTTCTTTCTCATGTTTAATATTTTTGTAAAAAAAATATTAAGCAGCCTGCGAAGAAAATGATTTTGGGCAGAACAAAAATGACCCAGGTCCGCATAATGCGGGTTAAAATTCTCCACTCAATCGGTTAGATTCGCTCGAAAAGTCTGACGATGGTGCGAGAACGACGGTAGGAGCTTTGTTTATTTAACAACGATATAATCGGTGCTCGGAATGGTTCTCGCGGCCTCGATCGGACGTGCCCCGAATTCGTCTCCGATTTTATCTTACTTCCGGTCAGATTCGCTCGACAAGTCTGACGATAGTAGTATAACAGGACTGATTCTAACTCTTGGTTCTCAGGGGGGAGCGGGGCGGGAGACTCCAGCGCGTGGGACCGTGGGTAGACGTCTCGCTGCGGTGAGGGGGTAGGCGCTGCAGAGGGGGAAGGCAGTACAGAGGGGGTCTAGCACGAGGTAGCCATGAGTGAGTGTGTGACGTCACAAGGCGAGGGGGAGGTCAGCGACGCCAACCGTGCGGCATGGGGAGGGGGGGGGGGGCGGTTGAATAGAACGAGATAATAATCATAATTAGTGAGTACTTATACTTTTTTCTCCTTTATATTGCATATAGAATGGTTACGATGGAACATTTTTATCTATAATGGAACAATTTTAAATACAAATTATCACAGTGTATTACACGTTATACCGGGTGTGTGTGTATGTGCGTGCGTGCGTGCGTGTGTGTGTGTGTGCGTGCGTGCGTGCGTGCGTGCGTGCGTGCGAGCGTGCATGCGTGCGTGCATGCGTGCGTGTGTGTGCGTGTGTGTGTGTTTAGGCCTGTCGGTTTGCATACATACATACTCACGCCTCTCACACCATGTTGAATATTCGGTCTAGATATCGAATGGCGGTTAATGTCAGTCAGCAATACGTCACGTCCTTAAAAAACTCGTAAAATCCCTCACAAACCCTACATTGATCGCTCTATTTTTTTCTGTTCTATCCCCGACTCTAAACGAATGGTGGTATAAAAAAGCCTGAGAGGGGAGGCTGTTAGACTTCTAATATAATTATAAAAAGAGAATATAATTTTTTCTTTTAATTGTGGAACGTTGTAATTACTGCTGCTCGGAAGTTTTAACACTTTGAATGGAGCAGTCAACAAACCAACATCGTTTCTTACTTCAACAATTTTTTCAATCTTATAAATATGTGTAGCATCGTGTTAGAACAAAGACCACGAAAACAAGCTATACTCATAAATTCGGCGGAAGAGTCTTCAACGTCAAGACAGTGAAAAATATCACGCGGGAAACTTTCCACGAGGGAGGAGGACCGGGTTTCACGAACGTGTTTGAACCCGTTTTTCATTATTTGAAAAGTGGGAAGAAGTTTAAAAATTTGAGTGGTGGGGTTACAAAACGAGGAAGCCTATCATTTCATGGACCACGCATTCCATGGGCTAAGCATAGACTGCACTATTCCAGCGCCACATCAACATCTCCAAAAATAACTTTGAACATTTTTGAAAACAGGAAATGGCGGGAATTTTTGATGGCGGAATTCCTTCCAACGAAGAACCTGTCAGAACTCCGCGTTCACTCGGATCATCGAATCTCCGACATGAGGGCAGTGCAAGCCAAGTTTAGGAAACGCTACATCGCGGACATCGCGGATGAGTTCACCGTCTTCTTACCAGCACGACTTGTGAAGGCCTTCGACGAAGATTTGGAAACGTTCGATTGTATGCGGCAAGCGGCACGTGATCATCATCTCTGGATGACACACAAATGTGGAAAATACAACAGCATGGACTTCTTCCAAGTCTGAGCACCCATGGTGGAAAAGATGAAATTCGTTGGAACACTATCGTCGAACGGCTGTCCGCATCATCGAGAGTATGCTGCAACTGGCGCGCTATGGTCAACTCTACATGCAGTTGCGGAAAATACAACAGCGTCAAGTTCCGTCATCTCTGAGCATGGTGGAAAAGACAAAATTCATTAGGCCGCATCTTTAAGTGCAACAGCCGTCCGCATCACAGTCGTCCCGTCATCGCTTTCGACGTTTTTAGTGGTGACTATGTGAAAGTGAATTTAAAAAAACTGTTTTATTGAAATGCAAAAGAAGGAGAAATTCAATGTGGTTTCGTCGGAGAATAAATGAAGAATACAAATGGTATATATTTTTGGCGAAATGTTTTTTGTTCATTTAAAAAAATCCCTCGCTCACACAACGCTTCGTACACACTTAACCAGCTTTTCAGCGATTTTACATTGTCATGGGCGCAGTTGTATTTCGTGTTGAAGGAATGATAGGGGCATTTGGAGTTTGTTATTTTCGGCAACTTCTGCAGCGATGGACAGCCCAGAGTTTCCAAGTCGATGACCTTTGTTGCGGGATCCGTGAACTTTGTTAATCATGCGCATTTCTTGAATCCCTTCGCATAGAGGTGGGAGCTCCTTGCAATATTTCTCGAATTGTCTTTCTAGCGGCCTCGTATGGTATGCCGCTGTGATCCCAGCATATTCCATGGAAATTGCGTTCCAGCCACTTGTTTGTCATTTTGTACTTGACCGGTAGAGAGTCCCATGCAAATGGTGCGTCGAAGGAGAGCGTCAGCGGTTTAGCATTTTTGTCGTGCAGTTTGACGATGGACATCTCGTTTAGGACAAATTTGTTGATGGGTCTCTTGAAGCCCTGCACATCGATGATAAGCTCCATGTTAACTGATGCGGGTGCGAATCATCGGCATGTTTTTATACCAATTTTTTAACCTCAAGACTAATTGGATTGTAGTCGACAATACGATCATGGAGGATCATGCAGTATGCCGAAGTTTGCGGCGGAAAATTGTTTTTCAATTCGAACTCAAGACACGTCAACAGGGCCGCACTTGAGAGAATCGTTTTGTTCTCAGCAGTCAATGACAACGATGGGGGCTTTTTCTAAAAGTTCAATCCTGCTCAGCCATGGTGCAGCCTCTTTGATGTAATAGGTCGATTGAAAGTTTGCGTACATCTCGTAGAGTAGAGCATATTGATTTTGATCAATGTACAAATTCAAATTTCCATATGGATAACATTGTGAGTTGAGGTATAGTTTGACGTCGCTCACGTTACAATGATCAAAGTGGCTCGCATTTTGTTGTTTCTTATTTTCCCGACCCCAGTTTGCAGCGCGGGCATGACATAACGTGACTTCTCAGCTTATTCGAGGTTTTCACAGACCACACGTGCTTAGAGGTGGCAGGCAGCAATGGATATTCATACAGTCCCCATGTTCGGAAACTCATGGAGATTGGTGCGTTTTTGGCGAGAAACTTATCGCCACGTGTTCCAGTATGTATGGAGTCCAGCCTATCACGAATCATAGGGCTCTTCGCAGAGCAACATCAAGCCTATTGAAGTGACATTTGAGGCTATACAGATCTTACCAAATCAACCACATGGTTAAGGCATTTTTTTCTTCATTGACGTTCGAAGCCAACAGGGACTCGAGGTCTGAAATACTTAGGAAATAATATTTTTTTGTCCCGTTCTGTGTATGTGTATGTATTTATATTTGATGCTTTCCACGTAAATAGATATCAACGCGATACTTAAAAAAAAAATTCTGATGGAGGTGATTCTATACATGTTCCAAGCTAAAAGGGAACGGCGAAAATATTTATGATGGGAGACCATTTTTAATCATCGGCAGCGTTCAAAATTCGTCACACTTTGAATGAAGCAGAGAGTTCCCGTAATCTCTCTGGGAAGAGTTTTCAACTCGCTAATATGAAGAACAACACGGAACGATCAGAACAAGACTTGCACGACCAAGCCGCGCTCGAAAGTTCGGTCGAAGACTTTGCTACGTGGGAGCAACGATTTGATGGGTTCATCGAAGTACTGAAAATGCAAAGCCGAATTACGCGCCAACGATTATCAACTGAACGGCAGCAGTCATTGATGCCCAAATATCGCATCTAGAAGGGTTGGAGAATTCCACCCACAGGCATTTTGTACACATGGGTACAGGAGACAGCGATGATGGGTTAGTATGGCGAGAGATTGAGTTGAATGCGTAATGGTCCATACTTGGCGTAATGGTCCATACCCCTGCTCGATGAAATTCAATAACGTGACAGTGGCTGAGCTTTACGACAAATACGTAATCTTCCAATAAATGTAACGAAGTATAATTCAATCCGCGTTGAATATAATATCTTATTGCCGTGGGAGGTAATGATTATAAGGGCTGCAACTGATCTGCAATGAAAAGATAATATACGTTGCGCATGGGCGGCTGTCACAGCTTTATACCCAGCTGAACAAAATAGTGAGCAGGCATCTTCTTACGCACATTATTTAAAGGTATTGAATCTACTGAATATTGGATTCCCAGAGACAGCAGATAAAAAAATTGATCTTCAAGCAATCGATTCATCACTGTGTATACCACAAAAAAATACATTGTTCCGATACGCATCACTCAATGTGAGAAAGAAAAGCATATTAATTTCCTATGCATACAAGGTACCGAGGATAATAATGTATGATATTTCGCATGGATCGATAACCTGTCGAGTCCCCTGAGCACATAACAGAACAGTAACAGCCATAAGGATATATGTATACCATCGGTGTGTGAAGTTAACATAATTCCTATACCGTTATATGTGCTAGACGAATTAAACAACAATCACCTATTTCGCAAGTGCTTACATTACTTTAGATCAGAGGGCAAATTGCAATCACATAAGATCGATTGTTGAGGAGAAAAGAACTGCACCATCCGACTACCATCGGACAACCCATAAGTGGCTCCGAATCACCAACTCCAGTCGGAGCGCACGACATCCATTCATTGTAAATGCCTATATGGAGTGTTTATGTTTTTTTAAACTAATGATAGAGTAGACGAGGGTGAGAAAGGACTGACGAGAAGAACGTGGCAAAGGATATGTATCAATATCATGGAGTATTTGTTATTGACTACTACATGTGTTGTTCATATGACGAATCCCTACCATAGTATCAGTCACATCACAGCGCTGATTCCATATCATGATTTGTTGAAGAACTAGAAAAACTAGCGCTGTGCATATAGTACATTTTCTGCGACAATCAATGCTCGTCGTGAGTAAGTTCTAATACGTTGGCGCAATAACAATAATTGTGAATTCAGTCATCATCCATCAGAAGAGGTAGAAGTTGAATTACTTAAGATACAATGGCATATGCTTCACATAATATTAAATGATATAAATAAATTGTCATTACTTCGAATATTGGAAAGTAGGCAATACTTCAGTTTGAGCTTTCGCTTTTGGGGTCATTACGAGTATCCACTGCTACAAAGTGCAACGAAATATTTATGGATCGTACAAGCTGCCATCCCAGCTTGACAAACTAAAATATGTCATTTTTGCGTCATAGACTGGTGAAAAGAATTCTATGGCAAATGGCATTTCATTATTCGTCGACTGCAAACTCACCAGAGTTAAACTTTATCTCAATTCGGAATTGTATCCAGACGAGGGATCGAATTTGCACTTCGACAAAAAAAATTTCGGCCCTCTCACGGTTAATAATTGATTGCATCAGAACGAGCCTGTGAACAAATGCTACCGTAGATGCGTGAATAGAGTTTGAATGCAAGGAAGATTCACCACCGAATACAACTGCATATTGCTTCAATCGTACACAATCGCGTTGATGCATATTGTCCAATGACCGACACTAGCCATACAATTCTATCGATTCGCAAGTACTCCCACTTCTAACTGAATAAATAGTTTAAAAATGAGTTTCTCAAAGATCAACGTCAGTCATGATTGGATCTTGTTATCGACTAGATGACGCTAAGAGATATTCATTATGACTGTGCCCACCTTTGTGGATCTACAAGGATTCATTGTTGGAAGGAACTTTATCGTGAAGGAAGTAGCAATTCTGAGAGCGGGATGCGTACTCTCCCATTACATTTTCGCGAGTCCCATACCATGGAGACTTCTCACAAAATCTGAGAGATACGAAGCATCATGGTTGATTCGCAATCATCATGGTCTCAAGTGGGCCTATGGAAACGTTCCATATAGCATGGCCGAAGATTTAATCACGGCCGCAATTGAAGGTTCAACGGAAGACGACATGTGTCCTATCGTATAAGTTAAGGGTCATGAAAAACGAGAATGGCTAGCTGATATACTAAATATGAAAAATGAGCTAGATATTGAGTCGTTGAATATCGACTTGGATGATATGGATGCGTCAAGTAAATTAGATGGAAGTTCTACTCTTCGATGTGAAAAGCATAAAAACAATTGCGCCTTAAAAAATGTATTTAAAATCTACAATTGGTGGCTGAATCATAAAGATTCGTGCAAATAAAAGAAATGTAACATTATGTATTTTTTTATTCTCCTCACCCCGTACTTCATTATGTCAGCATCATCGGATATCGAATTCTGCAACCGAATAAAATATTTCTTTCGAATGTGAAACCCATTTTTTTGTATGGGATATACAAAAATCGAACACTTTGCGAGGTGTTTGAAGATTTTCGAGAGTCGTTCGTGAGATGTGCAAGAGACTTTCGAAGACATTCATAAGACATTCAAAGACATTCCCGAGACGTTCGAAAACTTTCATCAAACGTTTGAAGACATTCACGAGGGGTACGAAGAGCTTCAAGAGACTTTCTAGGACGTTCATGAGACGTTTGAAGATGTTCGTGAGGCGTTCAAGAGACTTTAGAAAACGTTTATTTGACGTTTGAAGACATTCATGAGAGTTTCGAAGACGTTCAAGAGATTTTCGAAGACGTTCAAGAGATCTTCGACTCTATTCATAATACGTTTGAAGACATCGATGAGGAGTTCGAAGACGTTCAAGAGACTTCCAACGACAATCAAAGTACGTTTGAAGACATACGTGCGGGGTTCAATGACGCTTAAGAGACTATCGAAGACATTTCGAGGTCCTCGAAGACGTTCAAGAGGCTTTCGAAGGCATTCGCGAGACTTTCGAAGACGTTTGAAGACATTTACGAGGGATTTTTACCCAAACAAACTCGAACTAACCCGAACAAATCTAAAACGTCATGAAATCTTCGAATGTCTCAGGAGGATACTCGGATGTCTCCTGAACGTCTTCGCACCCCTCGTAAATGTCTTCAAACGTCTTCGAACGTCTCGCGAATGCCTTCGAAAGCCTCTTGAACGTCTTTGAGGACCTCGAAATGTCTTCGATAGTCTCTCAAGCGTCATTGAATCCCGCACGTATGTCTTCAAAAGTACTTCGATTGTCGTTGGAAGTCTCTTGAACGCCTCACGAACATCTTCAAACGTCTCATGAACGTCCTAGAAAGTCTCTTGAAGCTCTTTGTACCCCTCGTGAATGTCTTCAAACGTTTGATGAATGTTTTCGAACGTCTCGGGAATGTCTTTAAATGTCTTATGAATGTCTTTGAAAGTCTCTTGAACAGTTCACGAACGACTCTCGAAAATCTTCAAACACCTCGCAAAGTGTTCGATTTTTGTATATCCCATACAAAAAAAATGGGTTTCACATTCGAAAGAAATATTTTATTCGGGTGCAGAATTCGATATCCGATGATGCTGACATAATGAAGTACGGGGTGAGGAGAATAAAAAAGTACATAATGTTACATTTCTCTTATTTGCGCGAATCTTTATGATTCAGCCACCAATTGTAGATTTTAAATACATTTTGTAAGGCGCAATTGTTTTTATGCTTTTCACATCATAGAGTAGAACTTCCATCTAATTTACTTGACGCATCCATATCATCCAAGTCCATATTCAACGACTCAATATCTAGCTCATTTTTCATATTTAGTATATCAGCTAGCCAATCTCGTTTTTCATTACCCTTAACATATACGATAGGACACATGTCGTCTTCCGTTGAACCTTCAACTGCGGCCGTTAATAAATCTTCGGCCATGCTATATGGAATGTTTCCATAGGGCCACTTGAGACCATGATGATTGCGAATCAACCATGATGCTTCGTATCTCTCAGATTTGGTGAGAAGTCTCCATGGTATGGGACTCGCGAAAATGTAATGGGAGAGTACGCATTCCGCTCTCAGAATTGCTACTTCTGTCACGATAAAGTTCCTTCCAACAATGAATCCTTGTAGATCCACAAAGGTGGGCACAGTCATAATGAATATGTCTTAGCGTGATCTAGTCGATGACAAGATCCAATCATGACTGACGTTGATCTTTGAGAAACTCATTTTTAAACTATTTATTCAGTTAGGCGAGGGAGTATTTGCGAATCTATAGAGTTGTATGGATAGTGTCGGTCATTGGACAATATGCAACAACGCGATTGTGCACGATTGAAACAATATGCAGTTGTATCCGGTGGTGAATCTTCCGTGCATTCGAACTCTATTCACGCATCTACGGTAGCATTTGTTCACAGGCTCGTTCTGATGCAATCAATCATTAACCGTGAGAGGGCCGAAATTTTTTTTGTCGAAGTGCAAATTCGAGCCGTCGTCTGGATAGAATTCCGAATTGAGATCAAGTTTAACTCTGATGAGTTGGCAGTCGACGAATAATGTAATGCCATTTGCCATAGAATTCTTTTCACCAGTCTATGACGCAAAAATGACATATTTTGGTTTGTCTAGCTGGGATGGCAGCTTGTACGATCCATAAATATTTCGTTGCACTTTGTAGCAGTGGATACTCGTATAGACCCTAAAAGCGAAAGCTCAAACTCAAGTATTGCCTACTTTCCAATATTCGAAGTAATGACCATTTATTTATATCATTTAATATTATGTGAAGCATATGCCATTGTATCTTGAGTAATTCACTTCTACCTCTTCTGATGGATGATGACTGAATTCACAATTATTGTCATTGCGACAACGTATTAGAACTAACTCACGACGAGCATTGATTGTCTCAGAAAATGTATTATATGCACAGCGCTAGTTTTTCCAGTTCTTCAACAAATCATGATATGGAATCAGCGCTGTGATGTGATTGATACTATGGTAGGGATTCGTCATATGAACAACACATGTAGTAGTCAATAACAAATACTCCCTGATATTGATACATATCCTTTGCTACGTTCTTCTCGTCAGTCTTTTCTCACCCTCATCTACTCTATCATTAGTTTAAAAAAACATAAACACTCCATACAGGCATTTACAATGAATGGATGTCGTGCGCTCCGACTGGAGTTGGTGATTTGGAGCCACTTATGGGTTGTCCGATGGTAGTCGGATGGTGCAGTTCTTTTCTGCTCAACAATCGATCTTATGTGACTGCAATTTGCCCTCTGATCTAAAGTAATGCAAACACTTGCGAAATAGTGGATTGTTGTCTAATTCGTCTAGAACATATAACGATATAGTCATCATGTTAACTTCACACACCGATGGCATACATATATCCTTATGGCTGTTACTGTTCTGTTATGTGCTCAGGAGACTCGACAGGTTCTCGATCCATGCGAAATATCATACATTATTATCCTCGGTACCTTGTATGCATAGCAAATTAATATGCTTTTCTTTCTCACATTGAGTGATGCGTATCGGAACAATGTATTTTTTTGTGGTATACACAGTGATGCACCGATTTCTTGGAGATCAATTTTTTTATCTGCTGTCTCTGGGAATCCAATATTCAGTAGATTCAATACCTTTAAATAATGTGCGTAAGAAGATGCTTGCTCACTGTTTCGTTCAGCTGGGTATAAAGCTGTGACAGCCGCCCATGCGCAACGTATATTATCTTTTAATTGCACATCAATTGCAGCCCTTATAATCATTACCTCCCACGGCAATAAGATATAACATTCAACGCGGATTGAATTATACTTCGTTACATTTATTGGAAGATTACGTATTTGTCGTAGAGCTCAGCCACTGTCACGTTATTGAATTTCATCGAGCAGGGGTTGAAGTATGGACCATTACGGGTTCAACCCAATCTCTCGCCATATTAACCCATCATCGCTGTCTCCTGTACCCATGTGTACAAAATGCCTGTGCGTGGAATTCTCCAGCCCTTCTAGATGCGATATTTGGGCATCAATGACTGATGCCGTTCAGTTGATAATCGTTGACGCTTAATTCGGTTTTGCGTATTCAGTACTTCGATGAACCCGTCAATCCGTTGCTCCCACGTAGCAAAGTCTTCGACCGAACTTTCGAGCGCGGCTTGGTCGTGCAAGTCTTGTTCTGATCGTTCGGTGTTGTTCTTCATATTAGCGAGTTGAAAACTCTTCCCAGAGAGTAACTCACTGCTTCATTCAAAGTGTGACGAATTTTGAGCGCTGCCGATGATTAAAAATGGTCTCCCATCATAAATATTTTCGCCGTGCCCTTTTAGCTCGGAACATGTGTAGAATCACCTCCATCGGAGTTTATTTTTTTAAATATCGCGTTGATATCTATTCACGTGGAAAGCATGAAACATAAATACATACACATACACAGAACGGGACAAAAAAATATTATTTCGTGAGTATTTAAGACCTCGAGTGCCTGTTGGCTTCGAACGTCAATGAAGAAAAAAATGCCTTAACCATGTGGCTGATTTGGTAAGAACTGTATAGCCTTAAATGTCACTTCAGTAGGCGTGATGTTGCTCTGCGAAGAGCCCTATGATTCGTGATAGGCTGGACTCCATACATACTGGAACACGTGGCGATAAGTTTCTCGCCAATAACGCACCAATCTCCGTGAGTTTCCGAACATGGGGACTGTATGAATATCCATTGCTGCCTGCCACCTCTAAGCACGTGTGGTCTGTGAAAACCTCGAATCAGCTGGAGAAGTCACGTTATGTAATACTCGCGCTGCAAACGGGGGTCGGGAAAATAAGAAACAACAAGATGCGAGCCACTTTGATCATTGTAGCGTGAGCGACGTCAAACTATACCTCAACTCACAATGTTATCCATATGGAAATTTGAATTTGTACATTGATCAAAATCAATATGCTCTACTCTACGAGATGTACGCAAACTTTCAACCGACCTATTACATCAAAGCGGCTGATCCATTGCTGAGCAGGAATGAACTTTTAGAAAAAGCCCCCATCGTTGTCATTGACTGCTCAGAACAGAACGATTCTCTCAAGTGCGGCCCTGTTGACGTGTATCTTGAGTTCGAATTGAAAAACAATTTTCCGCCGCGAACCTCGGCATACTGCATGATCCTCCATGATCGTATTGTCGACTACAATCCAATTAGTCTTGACGTTAAAAAATTGGTATAAAAACATGCCGAGGATTCGCACCCGCATCAGTCAACATGGAGCTTATCGTCGATGTGCAGGGCTTCAAGAGACCCATCAACAAATTTGTCCTAAATGAGATGTCCATCGTCAAACTGCACGACAAAAATGCTAAGCCGATGACGCTCTCCTTCGACGCACCACTTGCATGGGACTCTCTACCGGCCAAGTACAAAATGTCAAACAAGTGGCTGGAACGCAATTTCCATGGAATATGCTGGGATCATAGCGGCATACCATACGAGGCCGCTAGAAAGACAATTCGAGAAATATTGCAAGGAGCTCCCACCATCTATGCGAAGGGATTCAAGAAATGCGCATGGCTAACAAAGTTCACGGATCCCGCAACAAAGGTCATCGACTTGGAAACTCTCGGCTGTCCATCGCTGCAGAAATTGCCGAAAATAACAAACTCCAAATGCCCCCATCATTCCTTCAACACGAAATACAACTGCGCCCATGACAATGTAAAATCGCTGAAAAGCTGGTTAAGTGTGTACGAAGCGTTGTGTGAGCGAGGGATTTTTTTAAATGAACAAAAAACATTTCGCCAAAAATATATACCATTTGTATTCTTCATTTATTCTCCGACGAAACCACATTGAATTTCTCCTTCTTTTGCATTTCAATAAAACAGTTTTTTTAAATTCACTTTTACATAGTCAACACTAAAAACGTCGAAAGCGATGACGGGACGACTGTGATGCGGACGGCTGTTGCACTCAACGATGCGGCCTAACGAATTTTGTCTTTTCCACCATGCTCAGAGATGACGGAACTTGACGCTGTTGTTTTTTCCGCAACTGCATGTAGAGTTGACCATAGCGCGCCAGTTGCAGCATACTCTCGATGATGCGGACAGCCGTTCGACGATAGTGTTCCAACGAATTTCATCTTTTCCACCATGGGTGCACAGACTTGGAAACAGTCCATGCTGTTGTATTTTCCACCTTTGTGTGTCATCCAGAGATGATGATCACGTGCCGCTTGCCGCATACACTCGAACGTTTCCAAATCTTCGTCGAAGGCCTTCACAAGTCGTGCTGGTAAGAAGACGGTGAACTCATCCGCGATGTCCGCGATGTAGCGTTTCCTAAACTTGGTTTGCACTGCCCTCATGTCGGAGATTCGATGATCCGAGTGAACGCGGAGTTCTGACAGGTTCTTCGTTGGAAGGAATTCCGCCATCAAAAATTCCCGCCATTTCCTGTTTTCAAAAATGTTCAAAGTTATTTTTGGAGATGTTGATGTGGCGCTGGAATAGTGCAGTCTATGCTTAGCCCATGGAATGCGTGGTCCATGAAATGATAGGCTTCCTCGTTTTGTAACCCCACCACTCATATTTTTAAACTTCTTCCCACTTTTCAAATAATGAAAAACGGGTTCAAACACGTTCGTGAAACCCGGTCCTCCTCCCTCGTGGAAAGTTTCCCGCGTGATATTTTTCACTGTCTTGACGTTGAAGACTCTTCCGCCGAATTTATGAGTATAGCTTGTTTTTGTGGTCTTTGTTCTAACACGATGCTACACATATTTATAAGTTTGAAAAAATTGTTGAAGTAAGAAACGATGTTGGTTTGTTGACTGCTCCATTCAAAGTGTTAAAACTTCCGAGCAGCAGTAATTACAACGTTCCACAATTAAAAGAAAAAATTATATTCTCTTTTTATAATTATATTAGAAGTCTAACAGTCTCCCCTCTCAGGCTTTTTTATACCACCATTCGTTTAGAGCCGGGGATAGAACAGAAAAAAATAGAGCGATCAATGTAGGTTTTGTGAGGGATTTTACGAGTTTTTTAAGGACATGACGTGTTGCTGACTGACATTAACCGCCATTCGATATCTAGACCGAATATTCAACATGGTGTCAGAGGCGTGAGTGAGAGAGACATACTATATGTATGCAAACCGACAGGCCTAAACACACACACACACGCACACACACGCACGCACGCACGCACACACACACACACGCACGCACGCACGCACATACACACACACCCGGTATAACGTGTAATACACTGTGATCATTTGTATTTAAAATTGTTCCATTATGGATAAAAATGTTCCATTGTAACCATTCTATATGCAATATAAAGGAGAAAAAAGTATAAGTACTTACTAATTATGATTGTTATCTCGTTCTATTCAACCGCCCACCCCCTCCCCATGCCGCACGGTTGGCGTCGCTGTCCTCCCCCTCGCCTTGTGACGTCACACACTCATGGCTACCTCGTGCTAGACCCCCTCTGTACTGCCTTCCCCCTCCGCAGCGCCTACCCCCTCACCGCAGCGAGACGTCTACCCACGGTCCCACGCGCTGGAGTCCGCCGCCCCGCTCCCCCCTGAGATCCCAGAGTTAGAATCAGTCCTGTTATACTACTATCGTCAGACTTGTCAAGCGAATCTGACCGGAAGTAACATAAAATCGGAGACGAATTCGGGGCAGTAATATCGGGCATGTCCGATCGAGGCCGCGAGAACCATTCCGAGCACCGATTTTATCTTTGTTGAATAAACAAAGCTTTGTTAAATAAACAAAGCAAAGATTTTATCTTACTTCCGGTCAGATTCGCTCGACAAGTCTGACGATGGTGCGACAACGACGGTAGGAGCATTGTTTATTTAACAAAGATAAAATCGATGTTCGGAATGGTTCCCGGGGCCTCGATCGGACATTCCCGATATTACTGCCCCGAAGTCGTCTCCGATTTTATCTTACTGCCGGTCAGATCCGCTCGACAAGTCTGATGATGCTGCGAGAACGCTCTTCGCATATTCTATATTCCGCAATGAACGGCCATCATGAAGTTGCCTAGCCGTGAATGTATATGACTATAAATTATGATATAAAAATCGATCTGAATCAGTTTTTTGCGCGTGCCTTAACATGCACGCGTGCCTAATCCGTACTGAAAACAATTTTTGTGCGGCTGTCAGGATGTACCGTGACGAACATGGCGAGCCTGTTCCTTCGCGACAAAGTTTTACACGGTATGTAGTTGAAGAATTCAAGGGTATAGAAAATATCTTCCATTTTTTACTGATTTTTTCAAGGGTCCGCGAGGTGGGGACATTTTTTTTCATCTACACCAAGACTTATTGCAGTTTGCTTGTTAATTCAGCTTTAATTTGGTTTTTTTGCCTCTCTACGTTAATTTTTCCTTGAGATATCCGAATTAGAATGAAAAAAGTTCTTTTCGTCTTTAATCATCGAAATCTCAGCAACCAATGATCGTACTAAGTCTTAAAGAGCAGCTCTAATTAGATTGGTTTTTGGATTCTTTTTGTATAAAAGACGGTAATTTCAGCAACTCTGACAATAATTTATTCATACTGTCATACATCCCTGGTAATTTTTTCAAGTTATATCATGCATTAATAAAAGTGCAATCCGCTGTGTCCCTTGGCGTGTCCTTACTGTCGTTGTCGATTTGCAGGAATTGTGCAGCTCGCAATTGGCATCTGAAATTGTCCAACAAATTTGTATACATTCTTGAGATGTTTTTGAGAACATAAACCTAAATTTTGAAGAAAAAATCGAGAATTGAATGTTGGAACGTGTTTGATAAAAATGATCGATTTTTAGCATTTTTTCTGTGGCATTTTGCAATAATAAATGTTTTAAACTTAAGTCTAATCTTTTCAACTTTAGGTTCATGTTTCAATAAATTATATTATGTGACCGTGTTTCAAATGTGAAATTATCTATCTATTAGCTTTTGAGATAGGATTGTCGCAAATTGAAAAAGAATGTTTCGATAGAAACGCGGTTGAAAGTTTTAGTATATGTAAATCGTTGCGCTACCTGTTCTTACTAAATCGTCCGTCATTAGTCACTTTTCAATATTTTAACTTGAAATTTTGTTTTCGAATACGTACATTCTGAGAAAAAGCAAAATAAAATCGAATGTTTTGACCCGTCACAGTGGTTGTCACTCAAGTGCTTGGGAGTCGAGCGGAGAGTCTTTATCATTTATATACATGCCGTTAGAAGAAATCCGAATATCGTTTTGAAATTTCCAGGGTGTATTCTTAAGATATTTTGCTAACGATTTATGAAATAAAAACTTGATTTTTTTAAGCATCCTAAGTGGTTGGCCGCCTTAAAAACTTGACGAGATTTCCTACGACTCTCCATTGATGTTTGAGTACATTTTTTTCGTGCTTACCATTAATTTGAAATGAGTACAAAAAAATGACTACGATTTTTTAGTCAATCTACCACTACCTTGCACATATCGATGGAAAGACCAATGTTGCCAAGTTTTTTTCAGTTTATTCGATCCCCAATAGCCCTGTAAATTTTTTTATCGATCCATCGAACCGCTCTCCACAACAGATTGATTAAAGTTTTACAATGCAATGAGAGGAACAACTTCATTGGTCCTAAACATCGTGTAGTCATTATCAAAAAGAAAGGACCATTTTTTGTCGACTTTTTCCACAACTTGGCACTTCTTGCTGGTCAAATTTCGAGACGAAAAATCGTAAAATAAAACAATATATTTCAAACCTTTTTATATCAATTCGAAAAAAAAAATATATTTATTTTTATTTGTAAAACATTTCACGAAACAAAACTGACAAATTTTTGACACGATTCTGATTGACAATAACTTTCGAACTTTTTTCTCATATTTAACAAGTTACTAGTACGAAGTTGTAAAGAAAGTCGACAAACAATGATCTTTTTATTTTCATGATGACTACACGATGTTTACGACCAATGAACTTGTTCTTTTCAATGTTTTGTGAAACTTTGATCAATCTGTCCGAGAAAGGGGTTCGATGGATCGATTTGCAATTTGGTTACCGTTTTGAGGAATGCAAATACATGAACGTCAAGGATTCTTTTTAATATGAAATGAATACTTTTGGAAATGGGTTGCAACGTATTTCATTCTTCCATCAATGGAAAGTAAATTCCATTTCTTGTATTAAAAAAAAAAAATCGCGGCTCCAACTCCCGTCAAATGAAACCATGTACGTCGTGCTTTGGTCTGCCTGGAGCGCTCCACAGCCTTTCCAGTTTATCCGAAACAAAAACGGGTTGAAAATAATGAAAGTAGACTAAATTCGGGCGGCCTTTACGCTTTTTGCTTTCTGAAAAACCCCTGTATGAAAAAATGGCAGCCGTTTGAAAAAAAACCCTCCAATTTTTTTATTTCGACGGACGACAAGACTTTCAAATAATTTTTGCTGCAAAATGCAGCAATTTTGGCTGCAAATACTGTTTCCAAGAAAATGTGAATTCTAAAATACTTTGGGTACAAAAATATCCTTTTACTCACGTGTTCTGAACACTTTCGAGCCTCAAATTATGTATTTAAAAAGAAATCGATTTTTTCATCTTCACAAACCGTAATCTCGCCTTAAGCTGAAAAAACTTGAGAAAATAAGTCAATATTTGCAAAGTGGTGGTGAAAAATAGTAAAACTTTTTTTTTGCACTTTTCCAAAATTAATGTTGAGGGTGAAGAAAAAAAATGCTCAAAAATCAATTAAAAGTTCTTGTACGAACATTGGTTACTGAGATATCGATGATCAACGTCGAATGGAACTTTTTATATTCAGTCAGATATCTTGGCGAAAAATTGCCGTAGAGAGATTCAAAAAATCCAAAATAAAGCTAAATAAACAAGCTAAGTGAACTATGCATTGAAGTACTCGTAGCTGGAAAAAGTTTTTCCTAGCGAGTGGACCCTTAAAAAAAACACTAAAATTTGGAAAAAAAATCTTTCCCGTTATTCCTTATGATTGCGCGTTAACGGTCGGTCACAAAAATTTTTTTCCGCAACATCTGATAACTAGACACTTGAAACTTCAAAATACTTTTTTCCCATTTTGATACAACCATTATTCACGGATATATAGTGCTATTGAAACTACTAAAAGATGGAATAAATATTCCGTTCCTTCAATTTTTTGGTCTACTATGTTTCTATAAAGTGTCGCTAGAGACAATAATTGTAAAATTATGAAATATTTATAGCCTTGCCCATACAATCGCAGAACACGGTGTTCTAAAAGCGCCAAGAAGGCCGCGAACGGCAACAATTACCAGTCCGAGGTCGGCGGAGGTTTTATGGGCAATGGAGACAAACCCGAAGCAAAGTGCACGAGGTCTTGCTCGCGAAATGAGTGAGTATCCACAATTTGCAGGATAGATAAGGTGGATCTCCCCAATATTCGATTTCATTTAAAGCCGTCGTCAGGTGTCAAGATAGAGAAACGTCATTTTTTTTTTTTGAAAAACATCAGACATCAGTCATTTCGGGATTTCGTGGTTTATTAAGCAAGAAATAAAGAAAACGTGTTTTTACAGATTGAAAACTTGTTAATTATTAATAGGTTTCTTCTTAATACTTTAAGGTGAACCAAAACATGAAAATAATCCTTCGTATGTTCCATATTTGCAAAGTTATCCCATGTTAAGCGAAACATCAGAAAGAAGCATTTTTCAACTTATATAAATCAATGTTTTTCAATGGCCATTTTTTTATGCAAAAACAGTAAAACCAACTTATAGAAAATACTTTCAAGTTTTCAGAACACGCATTATTTTCTGTACGACGTTTACTTCGGGACTTATTAATGATCAAAGTAAAAAATGTCATTTTTGCTTTGAACACCGATAACTCGGCGAAAAATCATCATACAGAGCACTCCTACCGCTCTAATTAAAGCAGAAGTATCGAGCTAAAAAATATTTTTCATCAATTTGTTGAAAAAAATGTATTGATGCCGGTGCACCTTTTGAAAGGAGAGCAAAGATTTTGAAACATTTGTTCCCGCTGGTTTTTAAAAGAATACTCGAAAATTTTCAACGATATAAATATTTGATCTCAGGATCTCGATATCAGAGACTTGAAGCATCGATTTGTTTTTTTTTCATTTTTCTCTAGACCATTTTTCACAGAGCCTTTTGGAAATCAGTGAAAATTATCGCATCTTCTTAATATCCTTGCATTTTTGTGCCTAGTGTAGATCGCAGGTGGTACATTCAATTAGTTTTCAAAATATCGCGCAAAAAATTGATAAATATAATTTTGAGAAAACGAATTTAAGTTTGAAGAACGGTACATGCACAAATATGATGAAAGCTTCAAACTTACACTCAGTCTGCGTTCCTAAGGACATAGACCATACCTTCTCATTGCTAAAAGAGTTCATTAATATTTGACGATTACGATTTTCACGCACTTCAGGCCTCTCTTGTTTAGGTTTATTTGGGTTTGGGTTAGGTAGTCGGTTATTCTCGTTGACGCGACCCCTACAAAGGGCCATAACTCGGCTGAATATCGGAATTTTTTAATTGCTAAAAAACGAAACTATTCTTAAAAAATTATACTTTTAGAAAATGCAAAAAACAATTTATTTTTTCGGCTCATTACATTAGACGACGGCCTCAAGGAAGTTAAGATGTTACAGTCATTTTTTTACCCAAAAGCAAGAGACAGAACGTTCCGAAAGTTAAATTGGAAAAAAGAATTTAGGTGAAATGGTTTTTCTTTGTTTTTCATGTGACTTATCGA
Source organism: Ophion costatus (assembly GCA_951751655.1). Classification (NCBI taxonomy): domain Eukaryota; kingdom Metazoa; phylum Arthropoda; class Insecta; order Hymenoptera; family Ichneumonidae; genus Ophion; species Ophion costatus. Next base: position 10,193,912 of record OX632363.1, read on the forward strand.
AAAATGATCATTATTAGGCATTTGAATTGCTAGGAGTCAAAACTGGAGACTTTAAGCTCAAGTTGTTTGGAAGATATTTAAGGGCATATCGAAGATCGACATAACCTCACAAATTTTCGAAATCCGTTTTCTTATCGATCATTAAGGATGTTGAGTCCCTATGAAACATGTTAATGTTAATTGTTCAATAAATAGCTTCTTAATCGTCATGAAATTTTTTCACGACCTCCTGAACACTTCATATAAAAACATACCAAATTTTCAGAGTTCTATCATCATTACTTCGACCTCCTTAAGGGTTAGAATAAAAACTGATAAGAAAATTCTGAAAATTTGGTATGTTTTTGTATGAAGCATTTAAGAGGTCGTGTTAAAATTTCACGACGTTAAGGAAGCTCGTTATTAAAAAATTAACATTTTGTTAAGAACAATTTTTAAAAGAAATAAAAAAAATTTATCAATAAACTTCGTTTTGTTTCTTATAATATTCTTATATAATATATATATATAATATATTCTTTCTTATAATATTTCTTATAATATTATATCTTTATATTATTGTAGATATTATAAAATTGAGAGGTCAAAACAAAACTTATTGCAAAGTTACATCAGTTTCCATGAAACAACATTTAATTTGTGAATGTTAATTGTTCAATAACGAGCTTCCTAATTGTCGTGAAATTTTTACACGACCTCTGAAATACTTCATACAAAAACATACCAAATGTTCAGAATGTTATCATCATTTGCGATTTGGGACTCAACATCCTTAAGTTTTTAATTTAAAAAATGATCATTTTCTGTCGAATTAATAGACGCAGAGCTTGATGCTTTTATTTTACGATAAAAATGTTTCATCTTTGACCGACGCTCGTGGTTCGGGTTTTCGCAGGTGGCCGAGGTTCGGCTTCGGCGGTAAACTGCAGTTCAAAGCGCTACGCACTGCTGATATTGGCAGTGGTGACCGCTTAGCCGTGTACCGATTAGCGCATCGACCAGTGAGCGGAACGCCGATACTTCTGAGACCATAGTGTAGAAACGTTAACGAAAAAGTCTGTGTATGACGGAATCAGAAGTATACAGGGCCGTCTATACCGGCACTTCTTTTCCGAAGTTTCCCCGTGCCCTTGGCAAAGGCGGTATAGTGTCGGGATAGACTGTAACTGTGGACGCAAAGGGGGTTAAGTCGGATTGGCAAAATCCGAGTGGGGCGATGAAAGGGGTGCGTAATCCGAGTGGCTAGGATGGGGTTTATGGTGGCAAAAGCAGAAAATACAATGGGTAAATGTAAAGTAGAAAAAGGAACATGCAGGCGCGAAGGTAAGAAGCGCAAAGACAGCGTGTACTTTGAGGAATAAGCGAGTAACAATGTTAAAAAAGAATATGTATCATCGATGAGAAATCGCGTTTCAAGAATTTTGCCTATCCCTCTCGCACTCATACGTCACGTGGTGCAGCTTCTACTTCGCCTTAACAATTGTTTCTGTCGTTCTCATTGTATAGACATGCATCGAGAAACTGCACGAAGAATTGTCAAGAGTGTCAACTATCCATACAAGCCACAAAAAGTCCAACATCTAACGGTATTGGACCATGAACGACGTCTAGAATTTTGCGTCTGGGGTTTTGAACAGCTTCGAGATGTCCCCAATTTTTTTAGGGACGTGTTGTTTACGGACGAATCTGGTTTCACTAAGCGGGGAATCATCAATCGGCAAAATGTTCGGCAGTGGGCACCTGAAAATTCTGGATGGACCATTCAAGTGCCAAGACAAGAACAGTGGAGAGTGAATGTATGGGTGGGCATCCTGAGTGACAAAATTATCGGCCCATGGTGTTTTGACGGGAATATGAATAGCGCAGAATTTTTAGAAAATATTCTGCCGGTGCTTTTGGAAGATGTACCTTTGGATGCACGACTTAGAATGTGGTGGCAGCAGGATGGTCACCCTGCTCATACGACGAGAATACCGTTAACGATGCTCCGCGAACGATTCCCGAATCGTATCATCGGAATACGTGGAACGGTTCCGTCGCCAACGAGATCTCCTGACCTGACCCCACTCGATTTTTTCGTGTGGGGAAAGATCGTGGAGATAGTCTATAAGACCGAGCCGACGACACGGGAAGATATGCAGGAACGCATCAGGGAGGCCTTTGCGTCAATAACACCGCGAATGTTGCAGCGTACCAGGACCAACATTACGAAAAGATTAGAGCTCTGCATCGACCAGGAAGGGGGCCACGTCGAGCACTTGTTAAAAAGGTGGAACGCCGTCCGAAAAGCTAGCCTTGGCGTTATACGGTATGTTGCACTTGTATGAAATAAATGGTCTATTCGCCACATGTATTATTATTTAAAAAATCTACTTTTTTCTACCGCTGTAGAATATACCAGTTTTTTCTTTGTTTGAATACTTTATTGTTCTCTATGTTACAGAATATGTTAGTTCTGGTACGCTGCAGCATTTGAACAAGTTCCTCGTGGTTCTCACGAGATGTCTTGTGTCATCGGTTCCTTCGATCCCGAACCCCCTAACACATACATTCGTGTACAAAAGTTTGGTTCCATCAGTACGTCTGTACTTTATGATTCGACAAAAGTCTAGAAAATTGTCATATATTCCAGACGTTATGAAGGTCAATGTTCATAACGTCTCGAATATATGGAAATTTGTACCATGTTTGTTGAATGATAAAGCACGGACATACCGATGAGATGAAACTCTTGTACGCGAATGTGTGTGCTATACTTATTCTGATAGTTCGATTCAGCCACCGTTTGTGACGTGGTTTCAGTTTTCTCGCCGTCAGAGGTAACCATCCTGAGGTCTGCACCCTTCGCCGATTATCTGTAGGTACCCATTTTAATATTACACCACAATATTATCTAAAAATCCTTGTATGTATTGCTACACATTATCCCATAGGAAAACTTTGGATGCTTAGTTTTATCATTCAGAATTCGGGCCTATACATTAATTCTAATTCTTCTTTTGTTATGTCAGCACTTTGAAGTTTACTGAGGATTTTCTGGGATCCATACGTTTTGGTGCTTGATCATTCCCTGCATTGTAAATAGGGCTTCGTTCGTACATAGTACATTCCAAACTGAATTGGAACAATCCAGAAATGTTTGATAGCCAAACGTAATAATCTTTTCTGCGTTTATGATGCTTTAAAATCTGGTCGTTTTTTTTTGTCACTTGTATGGATAATTCACTGCTCTCATTGTACAGTTTTTGTCGATTGTATATTTTGATTTCGATTGTACGTAGAAAATTATAGATGGAAAATTGTACAAAAAAATTGTACATAGAAAATTGTACATACAAAATTATACATGAAAAATTGTATCTAGAAAATCGTACATGCGAAATTGTACATAGAAAATTGCACATAGAAAATTGTACATAGAAAGTGGTAGATAACAAATTGTACGTAGTAAATTGTACATAAAAAAATGTATACAGGAAATTGTACATAGAAAATTGTATACAGGAAATTGTGCATAGAAAATTGTACATAAAAAATTGTATACAGGAAATTGTACATAGAAAATTGTACATAAAAAATTGTCATCCCAAATCCCAAATTGTTTTAAAAAATGAAATGTCGAAAAGACGATGGCATCCCAATGTCCCTGAAATCGATGACGCGCAAAAACGCGTCGAAGAATCGAAAATCTGATGACATTTGAAAAGAATAATGTGATTTTATCTTATCTCTTGGTCTAGGTTACTTCTCTATTCGTCAACTTAATCCCCAAATCTCATAATCAGCGGTCGAATTTTCGAGCGATTTGGACATCGGAAAAATTATTCCACGCACGGTATTCTTAGTGGAATAAAGTAAATCCATCATATCGTAAACATCGTACATACATCCTTATGAGTATTTATTAACACATTTGTGAACAGGCGCAAAGCGTGGAAAATTTCGACTCATTCTACACAGCTTCGCGTCGTTTCCCGACAACGTGATACATCCCAAACGTTCAATACTACTGACAGATAGATTTGCGTACGATTGTTCTGCCAGCTTCGACCCCCAAATATGGTTAAAGCGTCAAGGGAGGAAGAAACATAAAAGCGTTAACATATCACGAGAAGATTGTAAGACAACAGACGTTTTGCTTGACCCGATTACTCCCTCCTACCTCACAGTCAAAAGTCCTCCCTGCCGTATAGACCCTCTCGAAGGAACACTGAAGCCCTTCGTCGCAATCACCGACGATGGAAAGAATAAGATTCGGCTCAGTAAACGTCGGATTGGCGGCTTCGGGTGGAGCAGGTTAGTCGTTTTGGGCAAGCCAAATTTTTAAAGAGAACATTGAAAATGATACGAATTTTGGAAAATTTATAATCGTAAAAATTTCAGAAAATAGAAACGGTTTTTAAAAATGTCATAGAAAATTGTACGACGATTTAGAAAAATAGGGAGGGTTTTTAAAAAGATGTTCGATACGGAAGCTTTACGAAAATGTTTGTTGCTTTTTTAAGGGCTTCAAAGTTGGAGGCGTTTCGTGAAAAACGTGCCGAAAAATATTGAAAATATAAACATAAGTATAGCAAAATAAATATTCTTTCGCGTTACTGAAGACGCAGTGCAAAACAATCGCTGTTCAAGCCTACATTGCAATTGAAAAACGTGCCGAAAAATATTGAAAAGATAAAAATAATTATAGCAAAATAAATATTCCTTCGCGTCTCTGAAGACACACAGCAAAAAAATGGCCGTTCAAGCCTTAATTGCAATTATCGATCTCGATGTTTTCTAGATTACGCCACCTCGTTCTTGTATCTCCAGCGAACCCAGGATACCTTCAACGTCAGGCTGTCGTTCGTTCCTAATGTCGTGAAAGAATAATTGCGATTGAAGCGACGCAACTTGGCCGAATCGTTGGGAGAATATTTGCATTCTGTCCAAGCGGACGGATGGTCGACGTCAATCAGAATGGTGCCACTACGATTAGTTAAGACCTTCGATGCTTTGGTGGGCCATTACGGTTAAAGGAGTTTCTGATTTGAATTCCTTCTTTAACGATTCCGCGATCTTTTGCCGACTCTTCAAACGATGCCGTCGAACAGAAGACCTGTTGATATTGAAAACCGCAGGGTCGGATCCAGCACTTTTTAAAGTTGACGTCATGACGATCGCAGCTTTTCTATCACTTAACTTTGCAACATCAAGGCTTGCTGCTAAGTGGTCATTTATTAAAACCCTTCTACCTCGTTTGCGCGGTGGGTGATTAGAAGGTCCGGGAATCACTTGAGGTTCACGGGTTAGAGAAGTAAGTTGACTTGTAGCAGGTGTTGTATTTTCACTACTACTTGAAGAAGAAAGCACACACTTTTCTGTTAACGCTAAGATAGCTGATTTTCACGCTCTTTGCGTTTTTGAAGCACGGATTGTTGTTTTTTGATTTTTGCTTCTATTTTTAAACTTGCTTTATCCACAGCGCCGATTTGACCTTTGCGGTCTTTCTGACGTTGCGCAATCAAAAACTATTTGTCTTCCTCTATAGTTATCACGTCCAAAGCTCGAGCGTGGGCAATATCAAACAAATGTACTAATTTATTTTTCCATACTTGCTCCTTGTTTTTCAGTGTTTCGGAACGTTTCTTTTAGTTTTCTTTATTCTTCTTGAGATTTGCCCACTGTTTATAATAGATTTCTATTTTCGTTATAACATGTTTTTTTATTCTTGTAGGAATTCCTGCTTTAGTCCACAAAGCTAAAACGTCACAGGAAGTAGAATTCGCAGAATCTCGTACACTTTTTTTTCTTCATTTTTGTAGTAAAAAAACACACGTAATACTTCAATAAATGTTGGCAACTTCGACTGAGCCAATTGCGGTGATGGTTGGCCTATAAGCCATATGTCTGTCTTTTTCCGTGTTGATAAATTAGTGCCGGCACTTGTAGACGCCATTATAATAACACGATTGGCCAGAGAACAAAAATGCGTGCGCTCGCGGTAAGTGATGAAAGCGTACTGAGTTGTCACTGTTGTCAGGTACAATCTAGTTTGAAAGTGAGAGGGGCAAGGGGGGTGGGGGAGCGTAGAGGCGGGTCTACGCTAGACGAACCGAGCACGAGCGAAGCACAAGCGGAGCCGTTCTCCGCTTTGTCGTTCGCGGCGTCAAGTTTGGACGTACAATAAACACGTCCACGAGCGCACTGCGAGCGCGAAGCAAATCCCTTTGTGTTCGTCAAAAAACCGACAACAGGCGGAACGCAGCCGAGCACGAACGAAATGCTCGCAGCGCGCTCGTTCGAGGTTTGTAAGTCGGTCTACACTAGACGAATTGTGTTCGGCTCGTGCTTCGCTTGTGCTTCGCTCGTGCTCGGTTCGTCTAGCGTAGACCCGCCTTAGGAAACGCTAACGAGTCTCGGGCATGTTTACTTACATTCGAACCATTAAAATATAGTAAAATATTAACCTTTTTATACTCCTAAATCAAATACTATAATTGTGTGTTTTCTGAAACTTCAACAAGCGGTAGCACCCCCTAAATATTATTTATTATAAAAAAAAATATAAAAAAATCTAGACTATTATTTTCGGTTAATAATCAATATGAAAGGGTGCCGCATGAACTTTTCGAAGGTCAAGAAATAAGAGCCACCCTAACACACACTCGCATACTCACCATGGACATATCACGTTGCGGATATCGGCGACGTGGCGCGATTTCAGAATGATGCTATTCATAATGAGATGCTAAATAGAAAGTCTATTAGAGGGAATTAGAAGACAATTCATGCGTGACTGTAGTCTTTGAAAAAGTGAACTAAATCATGTGTGTGGATGTGTGTGCGTGTTTACGTATAATATAATGTGATCGTGTATAACATACAAAACAGAAAAACTCGTCTCAATCATTGTTCACGGAAAGTTGCAACTGCGTCCAGTTATGTAAAACCTCGTTATATTGTATTCGATGATCAATAGCCGCGCGCTTGTGTATACTTATAACAAAATGCCCACCGCAAAAATTGTTTTAACCAACGAAATTAAAGCTAAAGGTGTCCTTTAATAAATCTTAAATGGTAAGATCATGTTTCTTCAAGTACTGCATGCGATTTTGAAGAGCACAAAAATCGTGAAAAACCGGCAATTTCAAAATAACGTGCCGGGTACAAAATTTTTTCCAAAAGCAAAATGAAGCTCGCTTTGTCATCTTCAAAACCGCGTTTGGTAAGTTGGTGTACGATTTTTTCCCGCCGAGATATTCGATTTTGTGTCCAGATAGAAAATTTGCAGAATGCCTAATACTTTTGGCCAAGGCCGAATTTATTTCGACTTACACATAACGTGTTTAAGTTTTTGTTGCCGATTTTCTGTTTCCTTCGATTAATATGTGTTGATACAGGATCTTCAATGCTGCAGACGTCCCAGGCGGATGAAACCCTGTGAACTATAAACGCTTTTGTCTTCATTTCTTTCTTTATCCAATACGGTGGCAGGTAATTAACTTAAGGAATATGCATAATCTAAAAATTAAAAGATAAGACTTTTTGTTTATATTATTTTCTTATTGCGTATAGTATTGACTCTGATTTGGTTGAAAGATTTTGTAAAAATTCAAAAAATTGACCGAGTTATGACGATTTTAGTGGAGCAGGTCAGAACGTCTCGTTGCGTTATGGCTCTAACGCTGCGCGGTGCATTGTATAGTTTCTAAAGGCATTGATATGACTTTGTCCAACCAGGCTTATCATCCCAAAAGCTCAGACGAAAAAAATATTAAAAATCGATCTGTTATTTTAACTCCAAGGTTATGCATATCTCTTAACGAGTTGTCTATATGTAGAAAGTATTTTATATATAATTAGTGGTTATTCTCATGAACAAAAAGTAATCTTTAAAAAAAAAGGCTATCGCTGTGAGCAATCTTTGGATTCGGATTATTCCCCTCTTTACCATCGACGTTGATCCGATCTTTTGATTTGTTGTCGTTCCTTTGTCCTTGTTTTCCACACGAAAATGCTATCTGGGTGTCGCTGAATTTCGAAAATTTTTGGCTCGCAGTACTTATTAGATTCACGCCGAACGTGTTGCTCAAAACAATGTTTGACGGTGAGATTCGTAAACTAGAGATTTCAAGCTTTGAAAGGCCATTTTTTTGTTGACGATACGACCAATTATCACCAAGTTACAGCTATTAAAAAATCAATGAAAACATTTTGCAATTCTACTGTTCCCTTAATTTTTGTAATCAGTGTAGCATAAGAATCTTTATAAATTACTACCTTGGTGATGTGATATTCGCATCCATTTTGCCTAAAATATAATTTCTCATGGCCCCTCCGACTTCTCCGTAACTGTGACTGTAAAAAAATAATTGTCAATTAATGCAGTCCGTTTTAAGGGCTCTTCGCACTTCAACCGCTAAAAAATACTATTTTCATGAATTTGTTAAGAAGTTTATATCATAGATATTGATATAAAAGTTGTTACACTCAATAAATACACTTTCGAAATACATTTTTTTTAAAATGTATGTATTTATGCAACCGAAACAAACATTAACCGCGTTTTTGTCGAAACAACGTTTTTCGCCGGCTTGTTGATAACATATTCAAAACTACTGAACCGATCCGTATGAAATTTTGATCACATATTCTTTACACCTATAGCTATAGGGCATATCAAGAATTTTTTTAAATTTTGATATTTACTATTTTTCCCAAAAACATAGAAAAAACAGGTTTTGTTTCATTTTTCGAAAAATGTCTGCCATTTAGTCTTTTTGCGTATATAAAAAAATCGTATGATATGCGGAATAGCCGTTAACACACTGAATATAAAATGGTTTGTTTTCTTGGTTCGGATGAGCCATCTCCGAGATTTCATCAACAGCGCAGCCCTACAATTTTTTTAGGAAATGTTTTTAACTACCATTTTCGTCTATAAATAGTGACTTGGATAAATAATTTTTTTCAAATGAATTTCTAAAGTGTATTTAATGAGTGTAACAACTTTTATGTCAAAACATATAATATAAACCTATAAAAAATAGCCTTTGTAGCGTCTAAAGTGAGAAGACCCGTTAATACTGGAGAAAAAGGATACATAACTTCTTACATTTACTTACAATTTGGATCTTTCTGGCCCTTCTTGCCGAATCTCGTGGACATCGATGAAATTGATGATGGAGGTGCGATGTCTGTTCAAGAAGTTTCGCAAATAATCTGAACGTTTTCTGCTTGGTGACGCCACGAAAGCGAAACGTGAAATTTTCTTGAATATTTTTGCCAAAATCCCTTTATCACGTGATTCCTGATCCTCGCACAAACCGACAACAAGACGTCCTAAGATTTCGTCGTTCCAAAGAAGATTTTTATCAAATTTTGTTGGTTTTCCAGATTTGTAGTACGACAGAGCGCCCGAAGCCATCATGATGACAATAACCAATGTATCGGTACGAACTCGTTCGACTGTCACCGTCTCCAACATGAAATTAGCTCACTTCATGTTGGAGACGGTGAAGTAGAAGAGCATTAATTGAACTCATTCATGTTGGAGACGGTGACAGTAGAAAAACATGAATTGAGCGGAGACTAATTCGGCGCAGTAATATTGGGCATGTCCGATCGAGGCCGCGAGAACCATTCCGAGCACCCATTTTATCTTTGTTAAATAAACAAAGCTCCTACCGTCGTTCTCGCTCCATCGTCAGACTTGTCGAGCGAATCTGACCGGAAGTAAGATAAAATCGGAGACGAATTCGGGGCAGTAGCATTGGGCATGTCCGATCGAGGCCGCGAGAACCATTCCGAGCACCGATTTTATCTTTGTTAAATAAACAAAGCTCCGACCGTCGTTCTCGCACCATCGTCAGACTTGTCGAGCGAATCTGACCGGAAGTAAGATAAAATCGGAGACGAATTCGGGGCAGTAACATTGGGCATGTCCGATCGAGGCCGCGAGAACCATTCCGAGCACCGATTTTATCTTTGTTAAATGAACAAAGCTCCTACCGTCGTTCTCGCACCATCGTCAGAATTGTCGAGCGAATCTGACTGGAAGTAAGATAAAATCGGAGACGAATTCGGGGCAGTAATATTGGGCATGTCCGATCGACGCCGCGAGAACCATTCCGAGCACCGATTTTATCTTTGTTAAATAAACAAAGCTCCTACCGTCGTTCTCGCACCATCGTCAGACTTGTCGAGCGAATCTGACCGCAAGTAAGATAAAATCGGAGACGAAATCGGGGCAGTAATATTGGGCACGTCCGATCGAGGCCGCGAGAACCATTCCGAGCACCGATTTTATCTTTGTTAAAAAAACAAAGCTCGTACCGTCGTTCTCGCACCATCGTTAGACTTGTCGAGCGAATCTAACCGGAAGTAAGATAATATCGGAGACGAATTCGGGGCAGTAATATTGGGCATGTCCGATCGAGGCCCCGAGAACCATTCCGAGCACCGATTTTATCTTTGTTAAATAAACAAAGCTCCTACCGTCGTTCTCGCACCATCGTCAGACTTGTCGAGCGAATCTGACCGATTGAGTGGAGAATTTTAACCCGCATTTTGCGAACCTGGGTCATTTTCGTTCTGCCCAAAATCATTTTCTTCGCAGGCTGCTTAATATTTATTTTACAAAAATATTAAACATAAGAAAGAAAAGAATCCTATTTTCCCTTGAAAAGTGCAGTTTAAAGATCGACCATGCATTTTTTAGATGTTTTTCATTGACAATTGTTGGTTTGGTGGTGCAGTAACCAAAACGACCCAGGTTCACGGGATGAAGGTGCCTCACATACCTTCACGGAGTGAGGGTTAAAATAACCGAGTGAAATTAATCGATAGATTGTGAGCTTTATTGAAAATCATGTCCATGTTGTATCCCCGGCTCGAGCACCCGGGATAGGTATTTTTGGGATCGTTGCGAAATTAAGAGTTGGAACTCAAGTTCGTTGAATAGGAATATAAGTTTATTACTGGGCTGGTCTTATAATTGAATTTACAGTGTGTCGGTCGTACCTTAGGACCGAACCGTTCAAAAGCCAACCAAGGACTGACTACTCCCTGGTAACTTCTCTTAATTGTCGACTCTGATTGTCGCAATTTGCCCTAGATCGAACATCATCCGATGCTTCGTCAGGACGTGTCGCAAAGTGTCTTTTTGACGTTTGCATTTTGGCAAAAGTGTGACTCTTTCGCAAGGAGGATGCGAAACGGTCTGGAATGCCGTTTCGCAAATGCTTTCTCGACCGTTCGGTCGTTTCGTTGTATTGCGTAAATCAGCGGATACAACATCCCTCCCCCTTAAAAGATCAAATTCCTCCTGGGATTTGTTTTAATGTTCGGTCCTCCGGTTTACAAATTTCTATTTCCATTTTCCCTTGTGATTATCCCAGATCTATATATATCGTTATTTTTCTTAAAATAATTCTCGCATACACATAGTACATTTTCTTTTGTATACATTTTCGTCTGTTCGTTTTACACGGAATTCGTCGTGGATATGTTTCGCTTGATTTTTAATCTTAATTTTGGCACGGGCAGCTTCCTTTTTGCTGACTGTGCGTTGCTTGATTGCGCCGGCTCGGCGCTGCTTTGGCCCTCATTGTTGACGGGTTTCCACGCGTGGTTCATACGGTAATAGCATATACAGGCTATTCCAAGTATTATCAGCGCGATTGCGCTTAACGAATAATTACCTATTATATGTCCATATGTTCTAGAATCGCTTGATTCCGCTTTTAGTTTATTTTTTATGGTTTTTAAACGTTCACCGATCCTGTTTAATTCTTTTGGATCGTTTATAATTTCGTGCGGTAATACAATTCTTGTCGATGTATGATTGAGTATGTGCATGTCTGTAGACAAGAATGATAAATTATATTGTGGTAGGAAATCGGCGTGTTCGTTTTGTCTTATTTCGCCGACTGTTTCTAGTCTAAAACTAGGGGCGGTGACGGAACATTTTCCGTCCAAAGCCAGAGTCCCTGCACCCGTAAGCGTTGCGTATGCGGTTGGTTGTTTTCCGCAATGGACGAGCAGTGTTTCGGGCTCTGGTGTAACGTATAGCCACCTACCATGGCGTTCTAACGCAATAAATAGAGTGCTATTTATCTGAGCGACTCTTGGGTCGCAATTTGCGTATTTATCTTTAGATGCGATATATAATGCCACCTCGCACGATGCGCAAGTATGAGCGGGACGCGCTGCTTGCTTTGGTCGGCAATAATAGTGTGACGCTATAGCTTTACAATTTCCTAAATAATTTTTTGTTATATGTAGGCAAGATTCTCTCGTGGCTTCTACCGCGACGAGGTCATTTGTTATTTCTATAAATTGATAACTATGATTTTCTATTTTGGTGGGCAGGGGATAAGCTTTGCTGATTTTATATTCCTCAGTGCCAATTAACGGTATTTTTATTACAAGTACAATGTATGTTTTTGTACTATACGCGCCTACTTCTGATAACTCCAATAACTTTGGCATTTCCGCGTAATTTATCGCGGTAGGGAACGTATGCCCTATCGGCACATTGGGTAAAGCGTCAGTCAAATAGTTCGTCAATTGTCTTGGCGATAATATGCTTGGGCTCACCATTCCTCTCGTGACTCCTATTAAAAAGTTAACTACTTGTCGTACGTCACTTAGTAAAGACTCTACAATGAGGCTCACGGCCATCATTCGTTCATCCAATTGTTGCCGGACGTTTTGGTCGTTGTACTGGTTGACCACTCTTTGTTTGATCTGTTGCACGAGAGCTTGTAGCACCTTTTGATTTTCTTCCAAACGAATTGTTGATCGATTAAAAAGATCTATTGTGGAGTCCAAAATTTGCACATTTCCTTTTAAGGCATCTTCTACTGTTTTTTGCCTTTTATTTATTTCATTTATTTCGTTGCTGATTTCGGATGCGTCTTGTGCATCCATATTTCCTGTTATTGCTCTTATTATTCCCCCAATCCGTCTATCAAACCTCGTCGATAACGACTTTTTTGGTTTCCTGTTATGTCGTATGCGGCTTGTAGTTCGTTGTTAATTTTTTCTACCATGCGAGTCGTTGTTTTCGTGACCATATGGCAGAGTAAGTTGGCTCGCAGGTCTTGAGCGCATAGATCTATTATTTTCTTCGTGGCTTCGGTGATCTGCGCTTCCTGTTCTGCTATTCCACTCAGATCCATTTTTACTGCCAGTTTCCATACGTCGCGGGTTATTGACATTGTCCCGATTTCCTCATAGAAAATTCCGGGTGAAACCGTGAACCTTTCTATCCGGTATGATTTTTCCGGTGTATCAGCCTCACCTGGGCTCGACCCTAGGGCCAGAGCTAGTATCCTGCGAAAATAATTCGCGGGGTTAAATTCTTTGGATCCGACGTGTTTTTTTTTCTTTTTTTTTCCTTTGGGGAATTTATTTCCATATATAGATATACATATAGGTTTACGATCTATTTTTAGAATTTCAATTCTTTTTCATTGAAGACTTTTTGTATTCGGACTCGTTGCTGGGTATTGAGTTTAATGCCCTCTTTCTCTTCATTTCTGCAATGTTCGCGTTTTTGTGCTTCGACAAGTCGCTCGTTTAATGCGTGAACGGCGACATTTTCATTCTTGTTTCGACTTTTGACGGAAGCCGATCGCCTTTTAATTATTTCTTCTCCTTCTCTTCTCACCCCCTTTTTTTTGATGACGGGGCTTTCGTGCGGTCAAGCCGCGGGCCCCTCCTGTCTCCGCGCCTACCCGCTGGCCATCGCGACGGCTAGTGGGTGATATATTTTTTTATGCGATTCACGTGTACGCGTGCTTCCTTGCGTCCGCGGCCGATACGGTAGGTCTCACCTGCCTCTCGGCTTCGGACCGTGTAAGGCCCTACCCACTTCGGAGTGAGCTTGGCCGATCTGCCCCTCCTCACGGTCTCGTCGTAAAGGAGGACTTGATCGCCCGGGCGGTACTCTATTTTACCGGCCGTGTGATCATATTGATGCTTCGATTTCTCCTTACCCTTTTTCAGGTTTTCTTGTGCTTGTTGCCATGACGCCCTCAGGCGTTCGCGTAATTCCGCTGCGTAATCGTCGTATGAATATGTCGCTCGCGGAATTTCTCTCAGTGCGGTTGGTAATTTAGCCTCCTTTCCGAACACTAATTCGTACGGCGTAATACCCGTAGCCGTGTGTGGCGTGGTATTGTATGTGAACATAGCGTATGGTATCCATTCGTCCCAGTCCCTTTGATCCTCTCGTACGAAATTTTTCAGGTATTCTGCAAGGGTCCTATGTGATCTTTCCAGGGCTCCATTAGATTGTGGATGGTATGCCGTGGTTTGCAATTTTTTTATTTGTAAGAGATCACACATCTCTTTAAATATTTTGCTTAGAAAATTTGTGCCTTGATCCGAGAGGATTTCAGACGGGGCACCAAATTTACAAATAATTTCCGTTACAAGGGCCTTTGCTATTGTATTGGCTTCTTGATTTTCTAACGGAATTGCTGCGCTATATTTTGTTAGTAAATCCTGGAAAGTCAGAATATATTTGTTGCCTTTTTCGGTCACCGTCAAGGGACCTACTATATCAACAGCACATACTTCGAACGCTCGGCTTGGCGTGTCTGTGATTATCATCGGTGCCTTCTTAATTTTTCCCGATTTATTTCGCTGACATTTGTCGCACTCTTGTATGTGTGCGGTGACGTCTCGTTTCATTCCCGGCCACACATATCGTTGACGTATTCGCTGCAGCGTCCGTGTGATGCCTTGGTGCCCACCTAGAGGGGCATCGTGATATTCTTGTATTATTTTTGCTCTGTCTGCCTTGCTTGGGGTGGATACGCCAATGCTGCAGTTTTCTTCGTCGCTCGCGCTCGTGCTCGCGCATCGCGACTCTTTTAACTCATGGGGAGATTCCCCCTGTGCCGCGCTTCCCCAGGCGGCCTCTTCTTCACGCGCTGTCTCGTAGCACGGCGAGTGGTATACTCGGCCTCTCCTCTTTGTGCGGACATTCGTAACGCTGTCTTTCTTTTCGTGCTCTCTCTCTCGGGTGCTCTCGCTCGTGTTGTCATTGTCCGATTCCGTATTGTCGGACTCGGTTTCTTCTCTCTCGCTTTCATAACGGCTGGCGGCCATACTGTCTTTCTTTGTTTTCTCTCTCGCGCTGCCGCGCGGAGTCTTCTTTCTTTCTCTATTTAATTCTTTCTTTGTTGTGCTACCATGCTGTTGTGTACTTTTTTCTACCTCTTGTGCCTGAGCTCGTGTCAAGGCATATATACGACTTAACGCGTCTGCGTTTGTGTTTGATTTTCCCGTTTTATATTGGATTTTATAGTTGTATTCTTCCAATTTTATTCGCCATCTCACTAGCCTTGATCCTGGGTCCTTTACGCTGAATAACCATGTCAATGGCTTGTGATCCGTTATTATGGTGAATTTTGTGCCGTAAATATACGGTCGAAATTGATGTACTGCCCATACGATTGCAAGCAGTTCTTTTTCTGTAGTCGAATAATTGGTTTCGGCCTTGTTGAGAGTTCTACTTGCATAACATATGGGTAAATCCTCTCCAATTTTCCCTTGGGACAGGATTGCACCGATTGCCTTATCTGAGGCATCCGTTGTCACGATAAACGGTTTCGTGAAATCAGGATACTGGAGTATGGGTGCTGTGATCAGGGCTTCCCTTAAATGGTCAAATGAGCTTTGGAATAATTCGGACCATTCGAATTTGACACCTTTTTTGATCAAATTCGTCATTGGTTTTGCGATCTTGGAAAAATCTTTAATAAATCTGCGGTAGTACCCGGCAAGTCCCAGGAATGATTGTATTTCTTTTACATTTCTCGGTATTGGAAAATTTTTTACCGCTTTTAGCTTTTCGGGGTCAGGCTTTACCCCGACTTCTGTTATTATATGACCGAGATATTGCGTTTCTTTTCGCAAAAATTCGCATTTCTTTGGTTGTATTTTTAAATTAGCTTCTCTTAGCCGCGTCAGCACTTCACGTAGTCGCTTGTCGTGCTCGGCGAGTGAGGCTCCATGTATTACAATATCGTCCAGATATACGTAGCATTTTAGGCCTTGCAAACCGGCCAATACTGCGTCCATTAATCTTTGGAACGTAGGAGGTGCATTTTTTAAACCAAATGGCATTCGATTATACTCGTAATGCCCCAACGGCGTTGAAAAAGCCGTTTTCGGTTTGTCTTCCTCCGCCATTGGGATTTGATGAAATCCCGAAGCGAGGTCGAGGGTCGTGAAGTACTTTGCCTTTCCCAACTGGTCCAGTATCTCTGCGATATTGGGCAGTGGGTAAGAGTCACCTTCCGTAGCCTCGTTTAACTTCCGAAAGTCAACGACCACCCTCTTTTGGACTATTCCGTCCGCATCTGGTTTTTTCGGCACTACGAGCAATGGAGCATTCCATGGGCTCGTGCTTGGGCGGATTATATCCTCTTCTAGCATTTTTTGTGCCTGTCGTTGAATTTCTTTTTTGTGCTCCTCCGGCAGTCGATAAGGTCGCACCTTTATCGGCATTGTCCCGTCCTTGAGCGGTATCCGATGCTCGACCGCTTTTGTACAACCCGGTAGTTCTCCTTCGAGATGAAATACGTCGGGAAATTCCTCGCAAATTTGTCGCAAAATCGTTTCTTCTTCCGCGTTCAAATGCGAGTTCCCCTTAATCTCGCGTCATAATTTTTCCAACCTTTGCTTTCGTAATTCTGCGATTTTTTCGACGTCCTGATGCGTTTCCTTTTCTTTCTTCTTTTTGACGCATTTTTCTTTTCCCAGGCTAATTTTGTCGATTTCCAATTTTTCCAGTTCGACCGTAGGTCTTTTGATAATTTGCTCTTTCTCGAGCACGTTCATTATTGTTACCGGGCAAGTGTTTGCCTCTGCCTTTACGACGGCTTTTCCCATCGTAACACCCTTTTGGATGTGTTGTTCCCTTGTAACTCCTTGGCCTTTTCCCATCGTCCTCGCCTGCACTATACATTCTGTGCGGGCGGGTATTTTTAAGTATTTCGTGCCGTGTACAAACGGTATCTTGTGCCCTCTAACTTCTATCATTTTTCCTTTTAGTATGTTTATTCCTTTTCCGACTATACAGTCCATTCCAAGGAGTCCGTCTACTGCTAACGGTACTTCCTTGCCGACCACGTGGGACTTGTGCGTTATCACAGCGGCCGGGGTGTCCAGTTTCACCTCAGCTGTGCAGAGGGTGCGGAACGCCTTGCCCCCGAGGCCGTGGAGTTCTATGACCTCGTCCCCGATGGGTGTATCTGGATCCAACTCATTCACCTTTACAATGCTGCACTGGGCCCCTGTGTCACACCGGAGCGTCAGCATTTTTTCGCGAGCCTGTTTTGACGCTATATGTAGGTCACTGGCGTGTACTCGCGGCAGCTGAGTGCTGACGTGGTAAATTCTTCTTGGTGCCTTGTCGTTGTGTACATATGGCTTTCCAAGTAGAATGTCCATTATTTTTCTTTGCGGTTTTTTCCGCTTGTTCACTTGAACGCTTTTTGTTTCCTTTTCTATGGAAAAAACGCCGACTGCTAATGAACTGACGGTTCTTTTGGGCGTATTTTCTTGGGTTCTTTCATTTGGCCTATATTCATTTTGTTTTCTTGGGAACTTATAGTTTGGCACATAATTGTAATGCTTCTGTGGGTTACTCGGGCCTTGCCATCCTGGCCTTCTTCTACAGTCGTTATATCTGTGACCCGGTTTTTTGCAATAATTGCAAATTATTTCTGCTTGATTAATTGTTTTCATTGGCACTGGCAAGCTACAACGCGCTTGCGTATGCGCCTGATGCGACGCGGGCCTTTGGAATGGGAACGATTTTCGCCCCTCGTGGGCGTGTGACGGTGCGGACTGTCCGCTACTGTGGGAGACGCTCTTCGCGATTGTTTTGGTCCCTTCGACCGATTTCTCCTCTTCGATTGCTCCGCGGATGGCTTCGCCCAATTCGCGGTACCCTCGTGACCTTACTATTAGCTGTAAGTCCTTTCGAAGTCCATGTTCGAAATTATTCAGGGCAAAATGCCTAATTAACTGTTCGATTGCTCTTCGACCAGACTCCGAATTGACCATGGGCGTGCAACCCGTGATTAAATCCATCATTATGGACTCGACGCGGTTTGCGTAAGCTTGTACAGTCTCGTCATGTTTTTGTCTACAGGAATTGAATTCGATTTGTAGCGCGGGGACTGTTCGCTTCGCCTCGTACAGTGATTTTAATAATGTCAGCAAATCGTCGAACGTCTCTACGTCTTTGTAACGCAGGTCTGCCGCGGCCTTGCCTTGCAATTTGAGATGCAATATAGCCTGTAATAAATCCGCGACATTTTCTGCGCGGACTCGAGTCGACGCGTATTTTATTGCTCGTATAAAATCTGTAACGTCTTCTGGTTTGGAGGCGTCGAATACGGGAATGCTCATTCGAGCCTCTTTCATTGACATATAGTCGTCGTGTTCGGCCATTATTACTGTCCGTTGATTTAATAACGTAAAATCTCGGCGATTCAATTCGCGATTTCTTTCGATTTCAACTGGATTAAATGTTTCGTCAGCACTGGACGACGCGTCTGACGAATTGTGTTCCGAAGGCTGATTATGTTGTCGCTTCGGATTTAAATATTTCGCGTACGTTACGGGAGTCAAATCTAATTTTTCTGTGCTTGGATTTTCCCTACGACGCTTTCGGCCTAAATCACTTTCACCGTCGTAAATGACGACAGTGTTAAAAAACGAATCTAACGATCGCGATAGTTCGTGTCTCCCGGGCAATCGATACCGGTCTGCTTTTTCTTCGTCCGACATAGACGAATTCTCTGGCTTTGGAGGATTTTTTATTTACGAAATGTTCCGTCACTTACAGGTAGATGATCGCAAGATGCATGCTGGTTGATGAACTGCTGATCGTCCTGTTCTTCGTTCCTTTGTTTCGTACACTGCTTCTGGGTACGATTTCTCCGATTGTTGAGTCCTTCTTCCGTTGATCCGCGGGATCCGGGTTTTCTGGGATTGGCTCTGCTTGGCTGTAGCCTTTCCTCTGTATTCCTCTTCCGACTCGGTCGGGCTGGCTCACTCGAGCACACGGGTTGACTCAGTCACTCGTTTATGGTGCTTGAGTGGTAGTTGTGCGTGTCCACACACAACGAGCGAACTTTTCGGCAGATCCCACCGCTGCCACCAATGTTGTATCCCCGGCTCGAGAACCCGGGATAGGTATTTTTGGGATCGTTGCGAAATTAAGAGTTGGAACTCAAGTTCGTTGAATAGGAATATAAGTTTATTACTGGGCTGGTCTTATAATTGAATTTACAGTGTGTCGGTCGTACCTTAGGACCGAACCGTTCAAAAGCCAACCAAGGACTGACTACTCCCTGGTAACTTCTCTTAATTGTCGACTCTCATTGTCGCAATTTGCCCTAGATCGAACATCATCCGATGCTTCGTCAGGACGTGTCGCAAAGTGTCTTTTTGACGTTTGCACTTTGGCAAAAGTGTGACTCTTTCGCAAGGAGGATGCGAAACGGTCTGGAATGCCGTTTCGCAAATGCTTTCTCGACCGTTCGGTCGTTTCGTTGTATTGCGTAAATCAGCGGATACACCATCCATTTCGAAAAGGTTCGATAATTTCATGCTCCGCAAATAATATTTTAAGTCGTATGCGTTTCGCTAACAACTTTTGGAATAAATAATTCTAACATTACATTTAAAAATAATGTGTCGTGACATTATTAGTTTTCACCAAATTTTGTGGTTATTTTCACTGTTTCATAAATTATCTTAAAATTCTGTAACTACAGAATGTTGAGATAATGTATGCAACATTAAAAAACAGAAATACTCGTAGTATTCGGCAAAAAATAATAATTTCACGCCAAATTACTTTAAAATGTATTACTAGAATTATTTATTCTCAAACTTATTAGCGAATCCTCGAACATTTTTTAAATTGACATTCATTTCAATAACGTTCTCGGATAGGGACACAATCAGATTTCTCTGTTCGACCGCGTGTTATAAGACCAACTTCCTGTGACAGCCGAGCATTCGGAAGATGCAGCTGTGACGTCAGCAGACTAGCACTTCCTATAGCGCGCCCGTGTCTGATTTGGATAATTTGTTCCACTTATTGAATGCCGATCCATCGACTTCAAATCGTATGAATGATAATTTATTCTCCATGATGGGGGCCTCAAATAAAGTTTTTCTGGAGTGTTCCGTATTCGGAATTTTCCAGCCTTCATTCTCCTGCACGCAAAATGGAATTTCCATGTTTTCCCAGAATACACTATTTTCTCTGGCAAATATTGTTCATGACAAAAATACGGTATATTTTTTTCAAAGAGAGCCTGAAAAAACATTGAAAGTCATATTTTTTTCAGTCGCAAAATCACCTCGCAAGACCGTTAAAAAACGTGTGCCCGCCTTATAAAAGTCACCCTGTGTGTGTTGCCTATTCAGCTCAATTATAAAATCAGGTAAGTGGGAAAAATTTATGGAAATGCTGATTGATTATTATTATTGACACAATTTCGAAAAATTCACTTGAACAGATTTTTTAAAAAGTATTATGCAATACTTTTTGTTGCGTCAGTCATCATATGCCAAGTATTTTCATATCAATGTGATTGAATGAATTAATAGTACATTGTGTACCAAGGAGGCAAAGTGGGACTTTTCAACGCCGAGCGCGAATGTTTCAGGTACAGCAGCCTCCACTAAACGCTCCACAGTAGTAATAACAATCACATTGATATAGAAAACCCCTCTAAGAAAGGAAAATATATGTGTACCGGTAATGACATAATTGGAATAAAATCTGGCCTTTCCTCACGATTTACAGAAATTATTTTTAAAAAAACAATTTCATACCACGAAATAATTAAATGGCGGACAGCTCATATGATCTATAGATAACATAAGCGCTCATAAAGAATGGATAATAAAAGAGATCTTAGAGCTGCGATGTAGGAATCACAAAAAATTAAAAGAAAAACACACATTAGGTGAAACCATCAAAATATATTGCACAGCCGACCTTTTTCGGTGATTTTCGAAAAACTGTAACGTGGTTAAATTGTAGCGTTGTACCAAAGATATAGAAATCGATGTTCCTTTTCGTTTATTGCTTGTTATCGTTTCGCGAACGGCTCCCTACTTTTGATTTTCAAAATAATTCGACAAATCCTATTAATTTTTCATTTTTTCATCAACCCTCTTTTCCTCGAATCTTCAAAACTACTTATCGCATTCCTTTTCATTGTCTTCTTTAACCCTTTGTTATTATTTTTTGAGTCCCTCATTCATCTTTTCTTCGCCACCTCTTATATTCCTTTCCGTCATTTCTTCCTCTACTACATCCTCCTTTTTGAGCCGATCCAATATTTATTGACTTTTCTTTTATTGATTATTCAATCTCATGTTGCCTCTGGTTTCCTCTGACCCTCACCTCATCTCCTTCTTTCGTTTATTCATTTCTCGAGTTTTTTTCCCATTCAGTTTCTTACTAGCTAACAATATTCATAAAGTTGTACCATTTTATCTTACCTTTTTCATTCTTGTAAAATTGAACGGCCATCATTTACTAAACTATTACATATTGAACAAAATATCTTGCATGTTTTTTTTCCTTTGGCTTAGTGCATATAATTTAATGGTTGTTTAATTAAATTTTTCTCCATTGCTAATAGACGCTACAAAATTTCTACTTAAAGCCCAAACATGCAATTTTGCAATTCATCACATCGATCAGGGGTTGTGGCCAGATTTTAAGTCACTGTATTCGAAATTTACTAGAGTCTCAAGAAAATTTCGCAATGATATTATAACCTTCTTCTTCGATGGTTTCCAGTTGATTCGCTGCTACCCGAAGCTGGTTTTGGGCATCCTGAAACTGGGCTTGTAGTCTCGAGTTCTCGGCAGCTACCTCTTCCCACTGCCGTGCCTGGGCTCTCTTTTTCAACCCTGTAATTTCACAAAATTATTGTTTTTTCGTATTCCCCCCCCCCCCCCCCCCCATAAAGATTCTCCAATTCTTACCTTTCCTCCTTTTATTTCTTTTTTGATTTTTTTCGGAGGCCCTTGCTTCGAGAACTGCCGGATTTTCCCGTCTTCTTTTCCATCTCCTCCTCTTTTTTTTCCTACTCGGACCCACTATAAAAGTAAATTGACATTACTTTTGGTTACAAAGAAACACCATAATTAATCTTATAGAGTGCTAATGAGATTCAGGCATTGCGAACGTTATTTAGTTGAAATTCATAAAAATTACCTGCACTGCCCATGGGCTGCTGTTCGCCTCCGACTTCCAAGGATACCTCTGCCTGATCATCTGAACGGTTTAAAAAACGATCGATTAATTCATAATTACAGTAATTTCGAAACGAATTCCAGCACAATATCAAACCATTGATATCGAGGTCCAGCGATGCCGTTGGTCGTTCGTCATTCGGCCGGTCCTCGTCAGAATTTCCAAATGAAGGTCCGGGTAAGTTGTTCTCTGTACACCACGAGTTCATTAATATAACAATGTTAAACATTAAACTTCAAAAAAGGTACGCCAATTTGAACATTATTTCGGGGAAATCAATAGCAATTACCATCGACGTCATGCACCAGTCCAAGTTGTTCCTCCTCGTCCATCAAAACCTCTTCCGCTTCGGCCGCGATTGGACGGTCGATGGTTCTATTAACGACTGACTCATCGGAATGAGAATCGTTCTCGTAAGCGACTGAAAACGAAAAATTATATACATATTGTGACGTGGTATTTTTGGCCCGCGTCACAAAAGCGGCGTGAGACAGGAGAGATCACGTCCTTCCTCGTATGTAACCCCTCTCGTGAGGTCCCATACCACTCGGCTCGATTATCGTTTTACTTAATTCCTTTATTTTAATGTATTTCGCGCCCTTACATGGTTACGGCGAGCGACAAAACGGCAACATCGTCATCACCGTGAGAATCCACTTCGTCGCGTTGGTTGGGAAGGAGAGTCGGCCATATCGAGAGACAGGCAGAGGGATCGACTTTGTCGCGTTTCTTCCAAAATCACGGAGAGCGCGAAATCGCAATGTCCAGCGGAGGGTCACCATCGCGAAGCCTCACCATGGCCCGTCCTATCAAGGCCTTAACTCGTGAGAGTTCCCAATAGTCCGGAGGAGACGAGCAGGCCGTAAAGGTGGCGGGATATTCACCCCGTCACTCGCGGTGTGCCGTATCGTCGTCAACCACGAGTTCGAATTCGCGCGGAGAAATTCTCTCCTGCGCGAGCAGTTGATCATCGTTCCTCCGGGTCTACAGCGAAATTGTCACCTGACAGTGAAAAGGGTGGGAGCGACGGCACCCAGAGCCGTGAAGACGGAGATTACCGGAATCATCGGTACTCTGCGCTCGACCAACAACGAGGAAGGACGAGGTCTCTCCCTGTTGCTCGTCAACGCCGCTCAAGAATCGACACCTCCGATCATTAAAATCAACGGACGAAGCCGAGATTTGTTCCGGGCTTCATCTCGCGGAAAAGAGAGCCGGTAGGATTGTCGCGTCGCTCGTAAAGGCATTTTTGGGTTGTGAGTAGAAATTAGTTTGTTTAGAATTATGTTTGTAAAAGTAGAGCGATATTGTCGCGGTAGTACGAGTCGCGGAGCAGAGCAATAAATTTAATCGACTCGCTAAAATCTCGCGAGAACTCTCCCGTTCATTGGTCGGCAATCACGTTTTCGATAAACTGCCGAAAGGGGTTATATTTTTATTGGGAGCCAGAGTCAATAGATTAAGGTGTGTTGTCTGGATGGGATGAGAGTGGTTCACTTTATTTGTCGGTATTCGAATTGGTAGTAGAGAGAGAGAGAGAGAGAGAGAGAGAGAGTGCGAGAATAAACGGTCGACACCGCGTGTTACCTACGTGGTGTCCTTTTTTGTATCGAGTCACCGTGACCGAGAATTTGTGTGCCCAGAAATCAACGTCTATTGTTTCGAATAAATAGTTCAAATTCCATATCGGTTATTTTACCATTCTAAGTCATCAGCCTACGCCCCTCTATCGTGTCAAAAAAAACTGAGTCTCGCCGGACACACGATTGACGCGTTAGCGAAGGATCAAATAAATTTGCTGTGGGGACGTGCACACCTCGCGGCTGGCGCCCAATTCCTTCGGCTAACGCGTCCTTAATTTGCGGAGCGACAGGACTCGACGTGGCCAGAGAGATCGAGTAAAAATTCGAGAAAAGATCTCGCGGGAAAAGTTCGCGTCACAAAATATTGGCGCCCAACGTGGGGCCCGATGTATGGAATCTCTTTGCAATTTATTTTCTGGCATATAATAAAGTTCAATAAAAATAAAGCTATGGTCCATTAATAAAATATATTTCCGAATGTATGAAGGGAATTTTTTATTATAAAGTGGAATTAAAATATTCGAACAAATTACTGGTGGATTTGGTTTCGGTAATAGCGGTGACGACGCATGTGTGAAAAAAAAAAAAAAAAAAAAAAAAAAGGTAACAGTTGCCTTATTCTCTCAAATTGGGAAAGTGAAAGTAAGTGTCTTTGTGAAAATCCAAGGTGGTTTGATTACATTAAGAGTGGAATAGATTCTTCGGAAAAATATCCAAATATTATTTGGTGTAGCGTGTGCTCGTCATATATATATTTTTTTTTGTTGGTGCGTAACGAGAATAGCGATAATTTCTACCGCCTTCTGAGAGGTCTCGAGAGGACGGCGAATGTCGTTATTTTCCGTTTTGTGTAATTCCGTTTATGTGTGGTATGACAGAGAGCCTGTCTGTTTTTTTTGTTTCCTCACTTTTTTTTTGTCTCTCGTGACAATTTCGATTCGAGAGCGGCCGAGTGATAACAATTGGTATCGTGGATCATAGGAGAAAGTATGTCAATGTCCTGATAGAGTACCCTTATTTATTTGTTGGCTGTTTTTTTGTTTAAATAATATTTCGAGTGTGAGAACTCGATTAAAATTGTTTTTGAATACTCTCTCTCCCAGGGTTTAACCCAACAGCTCTTTTTGATAATTCTTGTGAAAGTTACAATTTTGATAAATGTAATAGAATCAATTTTAAAGTAGAATATTACCCGTAAGATCAGAGAAGCCTTATAAAGTGTACATTTACCGAGGACAGTATTATATATATTTTTTTTTTGATCCCGTATTGTCTCCGTGAGTCGATCAGCGCTGGTCAAGGTTGACCAATTCGTCGCGCGGTCGAAAATCGTCGCTTACCGGTGCGCTATAAGGTAGGCGAGACGTAGCGAAGCACTCGCTCGCCTCGTATAAGATCTATAATTGAAACTTTGAACACAGTGGCAGTTAACCAGGAAATAAGATAATTTCTGTATTGTTCGAGTCCGTCATTTATTGAATCATTTTTTTTTTGTTTTGTGTTTTGTAGAAAATATTTTATTAAATTATTAATTTATTATTATTTTTTTTTATTGTTTTTTTTGGCGATTTATTTATTCGTGGAAAATTTATTAATTTTATTACTTTTACAAATTTATTAATTTTTTTTATTTGTACAACTCTTGTAAATTTAATTAATTTATTAATTTATTAATTTTATTAATTTTACAAATTTATTAATTTTTTTTTCTGGTCAGCCGTTTAGTGGGAGTTTCCTTTCCTTCGCACTGTATATCTGTATTATTTTTTTTTGTGTGTACGCGCGGACAGATTGGATAGCGTTCGGCCGGAACCTCGATCCCTGTGTAAGTCGCGGGGAGGTACGGGTCAGTTATTATATCGTGCGAATACTGGCGGAGTAATTCGCGATTATTATTATCGTTTTTTTGTCTGACCAGGTGATCCGGAATTTCTTGTGTATACTTTTCGAATATTATTTTCGGGAACTTCGCGTTTTACAATTCGGACTTTTGGATTTCCTTTTATTTATTTATTTTTTTTGCATATTTTTTTTTCTGGACTTCTCGGGTTTTTCAGGTGGAATTTTTCGCGAACGGAGAAGAAAGCTACGTCTCCTCGAGAATAAAATTTTTGTTTGTTTTTGAACTTACGGAAATTATTTTGAAATTACCATGGGCTTAGGTAGATCGCCCCCGAAACAACAAGAATCGCCGGGTATAGCCTCGCTCACGCTCGATCAGCTGAGAAGTGAACTCGTTCAAAGAGGATTGCCGGATAGTGGCATAGAGAGCGAATTGCGGGCTCGTCTGTCTACCGCTATACACGACACGGAGTCAGGGGAAAATATCCGTCGAACATCTGTAGAAAGGATTCGGGAATCGTTTGAATTACCAGTAGGACGGGATAATGCACAATGCTGTAGGGAAGGAGCCGCGGGGGGGGGGGTCAGCGTGAAACCTCCAGAGGTGCGATACCGCGCGATTCGGAGTATCGCGGTCCTTTTGGGCTAACACATAGAACTCGGGAATCTAGTCGGTATATTCCTAATCGGCCTTCGACCGGAAGCCGCGCAGCAACAACAGATTATCCGGACCTGCCTCCGCATTCATCGCCGAGAGAAAATCATTCTTTCATGATTTCAGAGGCAGAAGCGATGCGGAAAACGTACGATACCATGTTTAAATGGGGTTTGAGTTTTTCAGGAGAAATAGGGGAAGACGGTGAGAGCTTCCTACTCCTCGTTAAGCGAGGTAGGCCGATGCTCCCAGCATCTGATGCGGGAGTGCTAGACTGTCTCGAATTCTTTTTGAGAGGTATCGCGCTATGGTGGTATCGCACCACGCGAAAGACCCTCCGTTCGTTCGATGACCTAGAAAAAGCATGGAGAGGTCGCTTCATCGCCCCCGATTACCAAATCCGAATACGCGAGGAAATTATGAGACGCGTTCAGGGAACTCACGAGCCATTTGCCGTCTTTTTGGCGTGCATGAGAGCTTTGTTCGATCGCCTCGAACCGCCTCTTCCGCAGACGGAACAAATGACGTATGTGCGACGCAACATGCATCCGCATTTGCGTCGATGCATAGTCCGAAGGGATGCCGAGACTTTGTCCGAACTCGAGAGTCGAGCGGTGGAAATCGAACAAAGTTATTTGGATGTTAGGCGTCAAACACCCCTTCTTCCTGAGGAGTCAGTGATTCCCGGATTAGCGTACCATTCGCCAAAAGTAGTTTCGCGTGATACAAATCGTAATTTCGCAAATATCGGTGCTGTAAACGCTCACTATTCATCGGGGCACTATAATCAGAATTCGGCACGATACAGCAGTGATGCGCCAGTACTGTCGCAAGCGCGAGAAATAGAGCCACCTCGGGTGGAATCGCAACCACCGATTGTTGCCCCGAGAATGTCGCACGCCGTGAAAACATCTTTGCAAAATAACAATTCTCGCCCATATACTCGCGAGCGAGTAAAGCAAGACCGTTGTTGGAATTGCGGGGGCGAAAATCACGTCTCGATGCATTGTATGGCTCCAAAGACGAAACACTGTTACCGTTGCGGTAAAAAGGACGTAACCACTCGAGATCCTCATGATTGTTCGGGAAACGCCTCAGGGGGCCGTTAGGTAGGGCTGAGGTGACCCCTGAGGGCAAAAACCAGGCCCTAGATAAACACCGTGATTTGCCATCGCATATTACGGAATATCTGTGCACTCCTCTCAATAGTCGACATTCCAAGGTAGTGCTATTGGTCAGAGTCGCGATTCGCGGTCTCGTTATACCGGCACTAGTCGACAGTGGTTCAACCAGTACGTTTGTAGGTACTGAGGTCTTACTAATCGCAGCTCGTCTCGGAATATCGCGAAGACAAACGCCTGCGAGGTCGAGTACAGTAGCCAACGGCCACAAGTTAGTTAGCACAGAAGAAATAGAAGTTCCTGTAACGCTAGAAGGTCGTGAGCGAACCATAGTAGGGAGGGTGTACTCCGAATTGCCTGTTCCTCTCATTTTGGGGCTAGATGCACTCGAAAGTTTCGGTATGGCCATCGATCACCGGGAACGTCTATGGCATTTCAGTGGGGAACCTTCCCGGAAATTCGAGTTTTTACGCGGTGATAGCCCTGAACACGCAAGCGTGCTTCTGGGAATTTCGGAATTAGCTCGCAGTGAAAGCTCGCGATTAACGAAGTTTCTCGAAGTTGAGCTTGGCATTTTACGCGAGTCCCCCGGAGTAACGAATTTGATAGAACATCACATCGAAGTAGGTGATGCAAAGCCCATAAAACAGCGTTACTATCCAGTCACGCCTATTATTCGTATTGCCATCGATGCAGAAATCGACCGCATGCTCGAGGAAGACATTATCGAACCCTCAAAGAGCGATTGGTCCAGTCCAATCGTAATGATTCGAAAACCGAGTAACACATATCGTTTCTGCCTCGACTTTCGAAGGGTAAACGAAGTCTCGAAAAAGGACGCGTACCCATTGCCATACATGGCTCAGATCTTAGATCGTTTACGATCTGCGAAATATATTTCCACCATCGATCTGAGCCAGGCGTTTCATCAAATACGTCTTGACGACGCGTCGAAAGAAATTACGGCCTTTACAGTCCCGAATCGCGGATTATTTCAGTTTAAGCGAATGCCATACGGTCTTACGGGGGCTCCCGCGACCTTCCAACGTCTTCTCGATCGCATAATTGGTCCAGAAATGGAACCGCATGCCTTTGCGTATCTTGACGATATTATTATCGTCACAGAGACCTTCGAGGATCATTTGAAGTGGCTTAAGACCGTCTTTGACAAAATTCGTGCCGCAGGGCTAAAAATAAATCCTGAAAAATGTGACTTCTGTTGTCCTGAGGTCAAATACCTCGGATTTCTCGTAAATCGTGATGGTTTGCAAGTAGATCCGGGCAAAACGGCATCAATCAAAGAATTTCCTGTCCCAAAGGGGATGAAAGAGTTGCGTCGCTTCTTGGGTATGGCGTCATGGTATCGGCGATTTATCCCGCGATTCGCGGAGATTGCTGAGCCATTGACCTATCTCACGAAGAAGAATCAACCGTGGATCTGGAAATCGGAACAAAGGGAAGCCTTCGCAAAGCTGAAGGATGCCCTTGCGAATTCACCAACTCTCGCATGTCCCGATTTCGCGACGAAATTCACGTTACAGACGGATGCGAGTAACACCGGTATCGGCGCAGTACTGACGCAAGAAGTAGATGGTGGAGAACATCCGATCGCCTACGCGAGTCGTACGCTTTCGCGTGCAGAACGAAACTATTCCACTACCGAGCAGGAATGCCTAGCAATTTTATGGGCTATACGAAAATTTCGAGCGTATCTCGAGGGGTACCATTTCACAGTAATCACGGACCACCACAGTTTGAGGTGGTTACAAACACTGAAAGAACCAACGGGCCGATTAGCCCGTTGGGCACTTCAGCTAGCTCAATATGACTTCGAGATAATGTATCGTAAGGGTGCACTAAATCATGTCCCCGATGCATTGTCGAGAATGTTTGAGAGCGAAACACCGATAGCTGTGGAGGCACCGGATAGTCCTCTCGGGTTGGTTTTTCTTAATCGTTCCGTGGTAGAAGAACAGGGAGAGGTTGTTCAACCGGTAACGGAGAACGCAGATCCGTGGTTCGCAAAAAGAATGCGCGAAGTACTCGCTCTGCCGAAACGTTATCCGAACTACAAGATCCAGGAGGGTCGCCTTTACGTGTACCGACGTACTACGCGACGGATACGCGCGGAAGGGGACGATTCCGATTGGAAATTGGTCGTTCCACGTTATTCACGTCGAGAGGTATTGACCGAATGTCACGACACGACCCAGGCCGGACATCTGGGAGTCCAAAAGACGTATGAACGGGCTTTCCAATCTTATTTTTGGCCACACATGTTTCGCGACGTTTTGCGTCATGTGAGACAGTGTGAAGTATGCCAGAGGACGAAGGTCGAACAACGTCCGCCGCTCGGCCTCATGGGTCGTCGGATAATCGAGGAACCGTGGGCCGTGGTGGCTGCCGACATAATGGGACCGTTTCCTCCGAGTCGTGCGGGTCACGCGTATGTTCTGGTGATAGAAGATCTTTTCACGAAGTGGGTCGAAATTTGTCCATTGAGGAAGGCGACCGGGAAAAAGATAGGAGAAGCGTTGGTAGACCTAGTTTTTTCGCGTTGGGGAACGCCAGAGGTTTTGCTCACCGATAATGGAACCGAATTCAACAACCGAAGTATCCGAGCCGTAGCGGAAGAGCGTGGTATTTACCATACCACTACACCACCGTATCACCCACAGGCAAATCCGGTAGAGAGGGTTAATCGCGTGTTAAAAACTATGATAATTTCGTTCTTAGAAGGAGACCATCGCGCGTGGGATTTACATCTGGCGGAATTTCGCTTCGCGATAAATACCGCACACCACACGTCGATTAAAAATACCCCGGCTTTTCTGAATTTCGGGAGAGAACCGAAACCACATAATTTTTATCGCCGACGAGAGGAGGGTAATCGCGAGATAATAATATTAGCCCCGGAAAAATGGTCCGAGAGAGTTAAGGAACTCGGGAAATTACACGAAAAAGTACAGCACGATTTAGAAGAGGCTTATCAGCGTCAAGCGGCCCAATTTAATCAACATCGTCGCGATATAACGTTTCAAATAGGGGATTTGGTATTAAAGAAACAAAGAATATTATCGTCAGCGGCGCAGAATGTCGCGGCGAAATTAGCGACAAAATATTACGGACCGTTCAGAATAGTCCGCGTGCTTTCCCCCGTGGTTTATGAGGTTCAGGAGGAGAGGGGAGGCCGAACACAGAAAGTTTCAATAGAAGATTTGAAACCGTATGTAACTCCCGGTTGAAGTCACGAAAGCGTCTGTAAGTAATAATGTATGGTGGTAATATCGCATGTTATGTCAGTGAAGTTGCGTAATGGATCGAAGAGAATTTGGTGAAAGTGAAACGGGTGAATTGTTTGATTCGGTATCAGTCTTCTTTTTCTATAATATCGAGGCGAGAGGTATGAGGAAAATCACGCGAGGAAGTGATATTGCGGCAATAATAATACCGCTAATGAAAACCCAAAATCCGAGATAAACGTGACGGTCTTACGCGGCCGGGGCGTCCTTTTTATAGGGGGGAAAGAGTTGTGACGTGGTATTTTTGGCCCGCGTCACAAAAGCGGCGTGAGACAGGAGAGATCACGTCCTTCCTCGTATGTAACCCCTCTCGTGAGGTCCCATACCACTCGGCTCGATTATCGTTTTACTTAATTCCTTTATTTTAATGTATTTCGCGCCCTTACATGGTTACGGCGAGCGACAAAACGGCAACATCGTCATCACCGTGAGAATCCACTTCGTCGCGTTGGTTGGGAAGGAGAGTCGGCCATATCGAGAGACAGGCAGAGGGATCGACTTTGTCGCGTTTCTTCCAAAATCACGGAGAGCGCGAAATCGCAATGTCCAGCGGAGGGTCACCATCGCGAAGCCTCACCATGGCCCGTCCTATCAAGGCCTTAACTCGTGAGAGTTCCCAATAGTCCGGAGGAGACGAGCAGGCCGTAAAGGTGGCGGGATATTCACCCCGTCACTCGCGGTGTGCCGTATCGTCGTCAACCACGAGTTCGAATTCGCGCGGAGAAATTCTCTCCTGCGCGAGCAGTTGATCATCGTTCCTCCGGGTCTACAGCGAAATTGTCACCTGACAGTGAAAAGGGTGGGAGCGACGGCACCCAGAGCCGTGAAGACGGAGATTACCGGAATCATCGGTACTCTGCGCTCGACCAACAACGAGGAAGGACGAGGTCTCTCCCTGTTGCTCGTCAACGCCGCTCAAGAATCGACACCTCCGATCATTAAAATCAACGGACGAAGCCGAGATTTGTTCCGGGCTTCATCTCGCGGAAAAGAGAGCCGGTAGGATTGTCGCGTCGCTCGTAAAGGCATTTTTGGGTTGTGAGTAGAAATTAGTTTGTTTAGAATTATGTTTGTAAAAGTAGAGCGATATTGTCGCGGTAGTACGAGTCGCGGAGCAGAGCAATAAATTTAATCGACTCGCTAAAATCTCGCGAGAACTCTCCCGTTCATTGGTCGGCAATCACGTTTTCGATAAACTGCCGAAAGGGGTTATATTTTTATTGGGAGCCAGAGTCAATAGATTAAGGTGTGTTGTCTGGATGGGATGAGAGTGGTTCACTTTATTTGTCGGTATTCGAATTGGTAGTAGAGAGAGAGAGAGAGAGAGAGAGAGAGAGTGCGAGAATAAACGGTCGACACCGCGTGTTACCTACGTGGTGTCCTTTTTTGTATCGAGTCACCGTGACCGAGAATTTGTGTGCCCAGAAATCAACGTCTATTGTTTCGAATAAATAGTTCAAATTCCATATCGGTTATTTTACCATTCTAAGTCATCAGCCTACGCCCCTCTATCGTGTCAAAAAAAACTGAGTCTCGCCGGACACACGATTGACGCGTTAGCGAAGGATCAAATAAATTTGCTGTGGGGACGTGCACACCTCGCGGCTGGCGCCCAATTCCTTCGGCTAACGCGTCCTTAATTTGCGGAGCGACAGGACTCGACGTGGCCAGAGAGATCGAGTAAAAATTCGAGAAAAGATCTCGCGGGAAAAGTTCGCGTCACAATATATATATACGCAGTTCGTTTGGTTTTGGGAAATAATCTATCCAGCAGGTTAATGAAGCATCTACTTCTGAAATAAAAAATTGATAAAATTACTGTCTTCTGGAGCTGTTGGTGGTACATCCACGTTGTCGATGAGCCAATCTGGTCTGTTGTCAGCAAAAATCGCGGTTTGGTCGTCCGGATCTTGTTCTAGTAAGGAGAAAAATAAATTTCATATTAAAACTGTTGCAAGCACCATAAGTAACAAGATACAATAATTGCATCCCTATTACTACAACTAAATTGACCGGACCCGGAACTAAACGAAATTTCAACTGCTCATACATATTCACTTGTTTCCCGTTCTTTTCACATAATTAGCTCCAGATATAATGCTAGACATTCAAGGTACTACCTAACGGTATGACTACCGGGGGCTCCTCCAATTCGAAATCGTCACCCTCTCGTATATTGCTTTCCCTGGCAATGAGATCGTCGACGTTTCCCTTGAGCGATGCAGCTCTTTCAAGGAACTCCCCGGCCGTAATTTCGCGAAAGTGTAACTCTCGCCACGCTAAAAAATATATGAAAATATGCATTCATAAACTTGTAGTGAGCTGCATCCTCTACTCCACTCATTCCACTCATTATCGGAAAGCTATCCTACACTATATTCCAACTTCAATACATTTCCCTTATGTAATTTTTTGTTACAACGAGTGATGATTTATGCAATTCATACCTTATAAGTATATAATAGCTTCGAAGAAAAAGTACTATTCCGAACAAAATTGCGCCGCACTGCAATTATTTGTTCACATATCCTACGTATTTCAATAAGAGTGAAACCTACCTCTGAAGAGATATTTTTGCTTAAGAACTGTCGAGTATCGCGCGCGCCGAGCTACTCTGCAGTTGTTTTTCAAACGCTGCATATCTGTTTTAACATCGGCTTGTAATTTCAGGAGCTTGCCTGTACAAAAAATGTAACAATTATGGGAATGCTTCATATGAACTGGATTCTTTTCGTAACTTGTAACAACATCATAATACTACAATCGAGACTCACCGACGAAATCCCAGGGCGCAGGGCGATTCTGCATTCTGTGCCCCAGTAGGCTGTGGTACGATTCGATGACGTTATTAGTTCGCCGACCGAGTCCATACACACTGAAACCCGCCGGCGTGACAGTCCGAAGCCAATAACGCTCGTATTTCCGACAAAAAATCGCGAATTTCGCCTTCTTCCTTGGCGATAAATTATCGACAGTCGTGCGATACAGGCCCTCGATCAGGTCTTGCGGCAAGTAGGCTAGTGCCAAGATCTTTTTAAAAAAGTCTTTGGCTTCGGCGTCATCCCGAAGCAAGCGCCGCAGACCTTGCGCTTTGGCTTTTCGATAAAGCGCGTGAAAAATAATAATTTCTTGTCAATTATTGGTTCGTGTAGCTCGCATTACATGCTTACACGTTACAGGTATGTTTCGTGATAAAAAAAATTTATAAATATTTGTTAAACTTCAAACGTTTGCAGAAAAATGAGATCTCAGGCTTGCTGGACATCTTGGACATCCAGTAACGATATAACCTAGTACATACTGACGGTTACCTACACGGTCGTAGTGAGTATTGCACCCGGTGCTATGAGCAGTGGCGAATACGCGGGTTACGGCATTTCGCAATCCTCTTTCGAAATCGCTCATCGCCGGTTTTATGGTATTGGAGGGAATTGTGGCGTTCCTCACAAATCGCAAAACTGCTTCGTACGCTACTTGCGTTTTCGAGGACATGACTGTCCAGATGAAAGGGAATCCCTGAAATGCATATCAATGACATAAAGTTGTAAACACCGAATAGGAAGCAATAAGAGAAAGCATATGGGGTATTCCATGCCGATTCGACCTGGGTCTGACCCTTCACCTCTTCGATTTGACCCACGATTTTTCACGTTATCGTAGTATTGCAGAAATACACTCAGAGAGTTTTCAGATTTTCTTGGGACGATTGAACTTGGAAATAGATTTAATTTACGAATAAACAGTATTGGCCACATTTAAAAATCTGCAAAAAAAAATCACAAATATCATGCATCAAATATAATACTTACATGGTTCATTTTTATGCCTATTATCGTGAGCAGCTGGTATACTCCTTCGATTTGGGGCCTCGATCGGAACGTCGCATCAATGAACAGTTGCGTGACCTCGCTCATTTCTTCGCGTACGAAACAAGGATCATAGAAGATCGCGTGCTTTGCGTTGTTAGCGTCGATAATGACGTTCACCGAGAAACGACCTGTACCTGTATCGTAGTACCTGTATCGTAGTACCTGAGAAAGTACCTGTATCGTACTCCAAATTTCGGCCGAGTTCAGGATTCGTTAATTGTTCGACGAATTCCTCAATGGTACGTGGGCACTGAGGGTAACGTTTCCTCCTCCACTCTTGCATGCAGCTCCGGAGCTCCGTGTTGGAGACTTTTTCGGCAGGATCTGGATGACTATACAGGAAAACGATTTATAGTTATGGCATACTTTAATTTAGATGATAATTTTATACCTTATACCTTAATGTACTTATTGAGTGTGGTGATGAAAAAAATGGGACCGACTTTTTTTTGCATTAAGATTGAAGAACAAAATCGACGATTTCAAAATAACATGTTTTGAGATTTTTTTTCACATTCTCGACAAAACTGGTACCAAATGAAAGATTTTTAATACTAGTTTTATCTTCATTATATTTAGGCACGGTACTTGTTCTATGTTCTTTTGTAATTGGAAAAAAGTGCCGCACCAACCCAATAATTACGTTCATGTCAAGAAATGACTTTTGGCGTTAAAATTGGAATGGTGCGGTACTTCGATACATAATAACCTTTTTTCTTCAAATTACAAAAAAAAAATAGAACAAATAGCGTGCCTACGATAAAACTAATCGGAAAAATCTACAATTTGGTCAAAGTTTTGTTAATATCTAGAGAAAAAAACTCGACATATGAGCTCATTTTGAAATCGTCGATTTTGTTCTTTAATCTTAACAAAAAAAGAAGAAAAATCGATTCCATTTTTTTCATAACCACACTCAAAAAGTACATTAAGGAACTAACGTTTTGGAAACAACAATCAAATTCGGTCCATTTTTGGACGAGTCATGATGAACCGAAAAAATTATCGAATTTTGGGAAATACAAATATCTCGTTACTTAATGAAGCAATAAATTTGAAAAAAAACTAAGTAACATTCTTTTGATGCACAGACCACAACAATAAACTTTGAGCCAATTGAAACAATGCTAGGTTCTGAAGTGGTTGAGTTGACATGGAATGCCCCGTATATATTTGACTGCAGAGTGCATCTTCATTTTTTTTTGGTATATTGTTACGGTTTGTTATATTGTATCAACCGATCGGTCTCAAATTCGTGAATCTACGTGTTGTTGTAAACAAAACATCGTCCGCTTAGTATAACGGATAATACGATACCATGTCGAGTTTGTATTAATCTTCGGCAAGAGCAAACGATTTGAGATTCTCGATTTGTATTCTTGATTCGTCTGTTATAACATTGTATACATCAACTGGCCACACAAAATGCGCTTTTGATTTATAATACTCACACAGCAGCCAAAGTATCGTACAGTGCCTTCAAACCGTACCAATGGTGGGACAGCGCCTCTTCCAAAGACTGCTTGAATCGCGCCACATCTTCAACACTTTCATCCGGCCAACAAAATTCTGAATGGGGATTCAGATCTATAATCACGCCGTTCATTATTTTCGCCGTGCCGTGGCAAATGGTTTTATTCTTGCAGCGGACATAACTGGAATATGGAATCAATTTTCACAATTATTTACAAGTACAGAAAGTTTAGGAAACCTGGTGAAAACGCTTATACAAGACATTATATTATAAGTTACAGCTTGTTTAAAAAGTGACTCTACATATGGCCGGGGCTACGAATAATATTTCAGTGTGAATAAACGATACTACATTGAATCGATTGTGAAGTATTACAAAATTGCTAAAAGGAAATTAACAAATTCTGCAATAGGCACAGAACTGCGAAAACTCATTGGAGCGAAAATCATATTTATAAAAAGTTATAGATATATATAGTGATAAATAACAAGTTTGTTTGAATTCTTCACAGTATATCCTGGCACTTATACGCTGGAAGAAATATTCATTTTTTATTTATTCTCTACGACCGTTCTTCTTGGAACTATATGACTGAACGAAAAAGGATCCTTTTT
>OX632363.1:10230874-10353374 GCA_951751655.1 Ophion costatus
AAAGATCAACGTGCTGACTAATTTAGCTCTTAAATCTGTGGGCAGGGAGTTTCGATGGTATTTCAACTTGTGAAGAATTCCGTGCACGTCGCGCGAGATTCTGGCCACATGCCGCTTCAAGACAGTGACCCCGAGAGAGTTAAGCCAAGATTGCGATGCTCCGAAACAAACGGTAATGGGGTGTCGCCAACGAAGATTTGCGGCAGGTCCCTCATCATCAGCGCCCTTGTGCGGGCATTACTGCCCAGAATAAGGACCTTCGACTTTGGCAGACTCAAGGATAGCCCATTTGCAGTTGCGTACTCAAAAATCGCATTGACATCCTCACCAATCAGCTCGAGAGTTCGATTTAGCTCCGACGGAAGGCATCTGCGATAAATCTGAGTGTCGTCAGCGAATACCATGTGGCTCGAAAACCTTAAACATTCGGAGATGTCATTGACAAAGAGAGAGAAAAACAGGGGACCCAATACAGAGCCCTGAGGAACGCCTACGTTCGTAGAAAGCCACGATGAGCTATGTCCTTGCTCATCTACTACCTTCTGCACGCGACCAGTCAAATAAGAATAAATCCACTTAAGGGCCGAGTCTGAAAACCCCAGTTTTTTCAGCTTACATAAGAGGATTTGATGCGGCATCATGTCGAAAGCTTTGCTAAAATCAAACATGACAAGTACAGTTAGCATTCCTAGGTCAATAGCTTTCCTCGCATCCTCACAGATTCTTATCAAGGCCGTTTCAGTTGAGAACCCTACCCTATAGGCGGATTGTCTGGCATCTAGTAAGTTCTTGGACTCCACAAAGGAGACTATTTGATCCTTAATAATGCGTTCGAAAAGCTTGGAAACTTCAGGTAAATTGGCAATCAGCCGAGTATCCGACGGCGATTTAGGAGTGCTGACCTTAGATAGAGGTCGAATATGTGCTCTCTTCCACACTGCTGGAAAATAGCTAAGGCTGATCGAATTGTTAAATAAGTTTGCCAAATGATCCACAACCACAGTTGAGGCATGTCGGAGACTGAACACTGACACTCCATCGGAGCCCTCAGTGAGAGATGACGATTTCAGTAGGTCAAATTGACGGCGGATGGTATCACTACCAATCGGCAGGAACGAAAAAGTATCTGCTTGTCCAGGAATTTCAGAGAGAGAGCGTTCTAAGTCACTCCAGTTCAGACTAACATTTGTCGTAGAGACCGCTGCATAATATTCATTTAACGACTGAGCTGAGAAGAAATTAAGAGGCGAAGTCATGGTCGTTTTGATCAGGCCCAGTCTCCTCAACTCGCTCCAAAGGGCCACAGGGTCAGTTATCTGAAGCAACTTTTCACGATGAAAGTCATTTTTTGCCTCCCTAATATCATGCGTGAGTTGGTCCCGCATACGCCTATATTCCGCAAGACCGAGTAAACTGTTCGCCCGCCTCGCCGTCAGGTATGCCCGATCCTTGCATTCAATACGTTGCTTGAGTTCTTCAGTTAGCCACGGAGCCGGCGGTCGCGACACGGGGAACGATCTCCAAGGAGCGTGGACGTCCATGACTGAAGTTAGTACCGAAGAGAGACGATTAGCATCTTGTTCCAACGCGGTTTCGGAGGACACATGAACAATCCCACTGAAGATGGTAGAAACTGTATGAGCATATGCATGAGTATCGAACGACTTAGTACAGCGGCGCCGAAGAAGGCCAGTGTTCAACTTCTCGAAGCCTATTGAGTATGCGAGATCAAGTAGATTATGCCCATTGATAAATGGAATAACCGACTTGGAGTGTTCTATGACTTTATCTAGCTCATCAACTACTATTACATCCAGCCAGGAACTGGAAGAATCAGTGTGGAACGTAGCACCCGTATTTACGAAGTTTAACGCTGACGAGAGGACGAAGTCCTTTAAGTACTTTGATTCGAAAGACTCACGTAATAAATTACAGTTAAGGTCTCCAGTTAATACGATATTTTTGTAAGCGTGGGAGAAACTAAAATAAGACTGTACAAAATTGTCAATGAGAAGCCCGTGCGGCCTACGGTAGATTGAAGCGAATAGTACCGGGTCCGCGCCATTGAGTGATAATTTCAGTAAAATAAATTCTGGCAAGTTAGAGAATGGACTAGGGGACATAGCAAGAACGTTAACTTTAAGGTGATTTCGTATGAAAACTGCAACCCCACCACCTTCCTTTCCCTCTCGATCATTGCGAATGACAAAAAAACCATCAATGTTTATAAGTGCATCTACTATATGGGAGTGTAACCAGGTCTCAGAGACAGATATCACGTGATAATAGTTATCACAAAAAAACAGTCGAACCTGGTCAATATGAGCAAGTAGCGAGCAAGCGTTAAAGTGGGCAACTCTTACAGGAGCAAGCCGCGAGGAGGGAGCTGACTTATCTGTGTGACGACAAGCTACAGGGGATGAGCTCACTCTCGGTGTCCCCGCAAGTCAATCTGCACCCACGAGGTCGGCCTCAGATCGAACCTCGATACGCGGCTGTCCTTCTGCTTTCCTCACGTAGATTCGACCTCCTTTGGTCCAAGTGAATTTGTATCCTGCAACTGGGGCCTTGGCTTTAATACACCGCAGTAACTTATATGTATCAGACGGTAGTAACTCGTTTACAAAAATATTGAAATTTTTAGTTGCGATCGAACAATCATCATAGACCTCAGACCATTTCAGTTCACGCTTTTCACGTTTCTTGTCGATGAGTATGTCCCTCACAGAGTTTGATGTCAGTGTGACGATGTATGAGCACCTTACGATCGAGGCAGGATCACCGATAGCACCACTCGGCTTGATCGGAAGTTTTCTCACGGCGAGTATATGCGTAGATAATTCTGAAGCTCCAAGAACGTCGAAGATCTTTTTTATCAAGACCATCGCGTTGGATGCGTCACGAGTCGGCATTGCACTGACCACCAATCCACCCGTATCAGAAGTAGCCGCGGCAGCGGCAACCGGGGTACGGTCACGTCGGAGTGCAGCGATCTCCTCCCTCAGAGCATTGTTCGTCTTTTCGAGTTCCTCCCTCAGAGCATTATTGGCCCTCTCGAGCTCCATAACACGATTATCACGCATAATGTTGACGTGTTCGATGTCCACAATACGGCCGCCATGATCAGCAAGGGTATTATTTATTGACGGTATCTGTTCAAGCAAAGCACGAAATTCATTATTGAGAGAGAGAGAGAGAGAGAGAGAGAGAGAGAGAGAGAGAGAGAGAGAGAGAGAGAGAGAGAGAGAGAGAGAGAGGGAGAGAGAGGGAGAGAAATGTCACGTTTTTCGTTGTTTCAGTACATCGATCGCACATTTACAAATATCGATAGAGTGACTAATATTTCCAGGTCGTTTCACGGTTAAGTGTACCCCCAACA
Organism: Ophion costatus; assembly: GCA_951751655.1. Classification (NCBI taxonomy): domain Eukaryota; kingdom Metazoa; phylum Arthropoda; class Insecta; order Hymenoptera; family Ichneumonidae; genus Ophion; species Ophion costatus. The sequence goes on from OX632363.1 coordinate 10,234,254, forward strand.
GTCATGGACATTTTTTGGAAGCTGATCAATTTTTTTCATCAGTCAGTCCGACAAAGTGGTTCCGGAGATCGATTAAAAAATTGCCATGGCTGTGAGGGGTACAATCAATTGTAAAAGGACCTAGAAAAATTACTTATCCTATTAATATTTATGAATGTGCGATCAATTTACTAAAAGGCAGAAAAAAGTCACATTTTTCACTCTTCAAATCAATATCAGATGAAAAAAGTTTGTTTTCAATAAATAAGAAATCGTGTAGGCAAACTCATCCAGTTTTCGAAATTGCCCTTTTATTCTCTGTGCGGGTATTGGGTGTTGAGATATCGATTATGAAAGACAAAAGCATCCTTTTTCATTGAAAGTCAGATATTTCCGCAAAAATTGATCATAGAGGAAAATTTAAACAAGTAAATTGACGTTGAATGGAAAGGCTATCTGGTATACTATATCTCGATTTGATTTTAAAAAATTTGCACAGTCCGTGGGTCTCAAAGGTAAGTTGCGACAATGAACATAACTTTTTTTTCGCGCGATTCGTCAAAATTTCTAATAACCTTGGTTTTTAACAAAAAATCCGCCACGAAATCTCAAAACTAGACATTTGAAGCTTCGAAATTCTTTTTTGTTATTTCGATACCACCACTTTTTATGGAAATACAGCCTTTCAAAATTGACCAAAATTTTGGCAAATTTTTTTGTTCTCTTCACTGTTTGCTGTATTGTGTCATACTATTTTATCATAGAAAACTTTCTGGAATCTTTGACTGCTTCAAGCCAAATTTTCATAGAGCTGGCGCAGTGGGGCAAAAGACATTTTTTTTTTACAGCGTATAGAAAAGATTCCTCAATATTTCAATATAGAAAACTTCCTGAAATCTTTTACTGCGCTAAGCGCAATTTTCACAGAGCTAGCTAGTGCAGTGGGGAAAAAGATGAAAATGTTTACAGCGTATAGAAAAGATTCCTAAGTATTTCAATATAGAACAGTTTCTAAAATCTTTCACTGCGCTAAGCAAAATTTTCACAGAGCTAGCGCAGTGGGGAAAAAGAAAGATTGTTCACTGCGGATAGAAAAGATTCCTCAATAATTCCTCACTGCGTATGGAAACGATTCCTCAATATCTCAATATATAAAAATGTGGGGACTCTTCGACTGCTACAAGTAAAATTTACCCACAGCGAGCCCAGTGAAGGTTAAGTAAACAAATTTCACAGCGCATCGAGAATATTCCTCAAAATATTTTAATCCAAATTTCCTACACAAGCTCAGTGAAGAACAAGACACAATTTTCACAGCATATAGAAAAGATGCCTCAATATTTTTATCTAAACAAGTGTCTGGGATCTTTTACTGCTATAGAAGCTGAATTTTTCCATTACCTCTTCTTGTAATTGTACAAAAATGATTTTCATGATTGTGACTAAAGTAAATGAAAGTTGGATCAATTGTACATCGTTCATATTTCTTTTCTGCGTTTCATCTCGAGAAGGACTTTTTGCAGGCCCTTTTACGCGCCCAGGCATCCGCTGTCACCTTCAAATGAATTGTAAACAAACTTCGGTGTAAGGCAGCCACGCTTAAACTCGTCGTATTTACCGCCCACTGCGCCGTTGCCGCATGCGACTATATCTTCGATAACAGCATCTCGCACGAGCCCCACAATAAAGGATCGTCAAACACTCGCTTTTCTTTTTCCTTTTTCACTCTACCCCCCCCCCCCCCCCCCGCCCCACTTTCTCTCGCTCTCTTTCTATTGTCATGCATGTTTCATATACTTTTCTACTGAACTTTAGCAACATTTCAATAGAATTATTTGTTACTTATGCATGTAATGGCTGAAGGATCGTTTTGACGATGAGACAACTACGATGAGAAATAATTTTTTTCATACTTATGTTACGTCGTGGGTCCCAGTTTTAATCGATAATTAAACGTCTTTTAATTTACCTTTCAGGATATGAATTTACGAATGGGAAGTGTGCCACGAACGTACGGATTATAATGAATCAAGTCGTGTATGACTTATTTGAAGGTAAGTTACCGTCGGAGAAGAAAAGCGCCACGCTTAAGCGGGATTGTGCCCACTTGGGATAGGCGCTTGGTAAAGTCGTTGGTGTATAATTTGACGCATTGAGCGACAGGTAAGCAAATAAGAAAGTAGCGTGAAATGGTGCTTACCTTGGTGAGAAAGAGCGGCGGTGCGTAGCGGGTCAATATTACTCGACCGTGTGACGGAATTGGTCAAAGAATCGCCGAGATGTTCCAGCTCGATCCGACCTGTCGTTGCCCAGACGGGTACCCGGTGCTCGTACGAATGCGATGGCCCGGGGATGCCGATGTTTTTGGGAGCAGTCAGGGACTACGAGGACTGGATTAATTTTATGAGGGATACGTTCGCTTCGAAATAAAAATATACATATATAGATTTTATAATTATTTGAACCGCTGAGTGAGTGCAAGACGTGCCAGGTTACGGCACCATCGACTCGCTACGTCTGGCTCCACCTCCGGCCGGTTACGGCGATTGGCGGCCAGCCGCGAGAACAAATGTTGAGAATGACGGAAGACGACGCCCGAACACTAAGCACCGGTGTGACCGTGCCAGTCGCTGATCTACCGAATTACGGCGGGTCGGCGGGTGTGGCGTGTTCGTGCGGCAACTCTTCCGAATTCCTCGGAAAATGGTATTTTATTCGCTGAGCGAATGTATCGAGAAACGTACTCGTCTAACGCATAGGTACAGATTAATATGAAACTAAATTTGGTTCGCGGAGCGAGTCTAGTGCGTGCCAGATTACGGCACCGCCGACTCGCTACGTCTGGCTCCACCTCCGCCCGGTTACGGCGATTGGCGGCCAGCCGCGAATACAAATGTCAAGGTCGAGGGAAATCGACGTCCGAACACTAAGCACCGGGTTAACCGTGCCAATCGCTAACTTGCCAGATTACGGCGAGTCAGCAGATGTGGCGTGTTCGTGCGTCAACTTTCCCAAGCCTCGTAAAACACTTCGAGATTTGTCCAATTTTGGACAGGTATGGTTTTATGGGTGAGACGAATACGTGCGTAAGGAAAAATGGCGTGAGCGAGAGGAAGAGAGAGAGAGAAAGAAAAAGAAATGCACTACGATGATTTGTTGGTTGCGTGGTTTCACGCACGAACGACAGGCAAATATATTTTAATTATTTGCTCGAAAAATGTTACACGTTTGCACGGTCGCCGTATTTTGCGTGATTTTAATAGTGCGAAGTTATCAAAGGTGATATAGACTGTGGCGTCCCGCCGCTCTCTTTTGCGTACAACGCGCTCCTTCGCCGTTTTAGTAGCGAAAAGCCCCAGAGTATGGTCCTGGCTAGACAGTTGCAAATTTCTTGCCCTGTCTAATCATGATTTTTGTTCACGCTTTTCATGTGGAACGAGCCACACGATTTGAATAATCGCGCCCCGCTAAGCGCGAAGGGTCAGTAACCATGCGCGGAGAAGCGCTAGGCCGCCGTCCTAGGCGCACGCAGTTCACGCACTCCGTTGACCCCACTTATCGATTATGGATTTTCCCCTCGCCTGCGATCGATGCGGAAGGATTGGAACAAGGGATCGAGAGATTCCTCCGCCAGACTTTGAGCGAGATAGACGTCCGAGCATTTTCCAGAGTCGATAGCGCAATATCGATTGCGATCCAGTTTTAAGTCCTCAATTGAGATTACGTCGAGGCATTTACGCGCTTTAGGATTATATCGAGTCCTTTGGCCCCAGCGAGATAGCTGGGTTGTTGTAACAGCGCTTCCGTCGGAAGAGGTCAGATTGTGCGCAGTAGCGCGACCCTAGACGCCGACGAGGATCCAAATTAGTTTAGTTTTATTCGCGCAAAGACGCATTAAATATTTTATATAAAAGTACGCAAGTGTGAGACCATTCATTCGTCCCAAACCGAGGACGATCCTGGGAGAGATTCCCCGAGCCGAGAACCGCGACTCAGGCCGAGAGCGTGCGAGAAAGAGACAGGAGGAGGACGTACAAGCCGCGAGATCGAAGCACATCGCAAAGGTAAGTTTGAAAGCCTTATCCAGTCCGGAATACTTCTGTGAAACGCCTTGTACGGTGCTCGCATGTTTGTGGTTGGGTGACGGTTCCCCTGGCTTCGAGTTGCGCAAGCGCGAGGTGTTTTCCGCGTCCTAAGCCGCATCGGTTAAAATTTGGGAAAAAGATAATTGTTCCCATATGTCGCGCTAGCCAAGTTCTTGAGCAAAACCGGGTTAGGCGCGACAAGACAATTGTGTATTTTATACGTAAATAAGCGTAGTTACATTCAATAAAGAAAATACTATAAATTTGGTAAGTTATTCGTTGCAGTGTTTGACTTGTTATGTTTCCTTTTAGTTTTATTTTTATTTAAACAATTAATACCAGTTTTACAGAGACTTATAGTTACACTGTCGAAGAGACCGCGGTAAACTCGAAAAGAATATAAGATAAAATAAATGTACCGGTTTTCAGAGCTCCCGGAGCGCAATATGTACCCTCGCCCTCTTTGTCTCTGAGACAAAGGGCTTGGCATCATTACCCTCGCTCTCGAGCTCGGTCTCCATGTAACCGAATATTAGCACTGATAACGTTATTTTTCTCGAACTATACATGGGCAATGAAATGAATATGTTTCGTTATCGGCAGGATGTGCTGATTACGTGGTGACCAAGCTCCGAGGAGGTCTGTGAGAATACTCGCGATGAAGCTGACCGCTTGGCAACAGTTTCGCGGGTTATTCGAGGACTATCGCGGCCCCAATATATACATAATATAGATATGACAATATTCCTTATTTCTAGGACCATTGGGTTATGGCCAACACGAATATACATATATATGTTGGATACTAGTTCGGGGACTCGTCAATGTCCCCGAAATATACACGAAAGTATAGGTATTAATATTGTCATCCGTACTCCGGAGACTCTCTTAGATGTCCCAGGAGTTTACCGAGTATGTATATATATATGTATATTTATGCGTGTTACTTTCAGGATTTATGTCCCCGAAGTATGCATGAAAGTAGATATGTATCGATTATTGCCTCGGGACTCTGGTACATGTCCCTGAAGCGTATGGAGTACGTATATGTATATATATATATATATATGTAGAGATATTCGTTAAAGTTATTCCGAGGACTAATGCCTTCGAAGTATGCATATGATTATACAAATGGTACATGAGGACTTTGAGGTCGTAGAGTATGTATATATATATATATATATATTCTTTGAAGTTAGGTAGAGGACTTACGTCCCTAAAGTATGCATCGAAATAGACATACGGAATTATTATAGGAGGTACTCCAGGGACTCTCGTATATGTCTCTGAAGCATGCAGGTTCGTGTATATGTATGTATATATGAGACATCATGGTATGGTACTCCGGGGACCCATGTGCGTGTCCCAGAAGTGTACAGGCAAACAGATTTGTTCGTGTATATGAGGCTATTTGTAAAGTTAATCCGAGCACCCATGTGCTCGTCCCTGAAGATGTGGTAGTAATGATACGGTAAGGTTATTATGGGAACTGTTTGTCCCTAAAGTATACGTGTAGATATACGCGTGCTAAATTTAAAGATATGTTTATGAATATTTTATATAACGGGGTTTCTGAGTGAAATCGACCATATATGGGTCGTTCTGATTAATATGTACCCCAAGAAAAACATAAATGAGCGCGTTTAGCGCGAGGAAAAAATCTCAATAATTATTACAATTCGTACCAGATATGAATATTTGGAGGGCGAGAGTGCTAGGACGTAACACTTACACGACTGTACCGTCGCGAGATGATCCACTCTTGTGGCAGACTCTTCCGTCTTTGATTTTTGTCATCAAAGGTAATCGGGATTGCTGCCTACCAACGCGGTCTCCCGGCATGTCGATGCACAATATTATCAAAAAAGAAACTAAAGTATACAAAAAAAAATTAAGCAAACACACGAATCTAAGACTACACAAACTAATAAACTACGAAAAAAACTACACACAAAGACACAAATATAAAACTAATACTAAAAATTGACGTAAAACAAAATATGAAATATAAAGAGAGTTTTACAATTGAAAAATATGGAAAATAAAGCGTCCGTCAACGAGGCCCTTATCTACGAGCGACAACCGATACTCTTGCGAGCGAGCGTACCTACACACTGATACACTCACAAACACAGCGACCAATGTAAGCGACAAATTTCATTTTATGTTCATCCGATTGTTCCCCCGGCTTCATAGTTATCTTCCTTGTCAATTGTATTTCACGCCTCTTCCTCGAGATCAACATGGTAGTACCTCCCCCTCATGCCGATGTCGCCGCAAGTTTATAGTAAAAAAGATTTTTTTTTTCTATTCTCCACCACGGCGCGCGCGTCGCGCGTCCCGCAATTCATTCTTTTTTCTTGTGCCGAAAGCCACGGACGTGTTTTTGACAGTGCTCCAGAGATTGGTGCAAAGATGGGAAAGAAAAGAAGTCGCCGGAATGATTCTGACGAAGTAAATAAGGAGAATCGCCTCGAGAAACGATTGAGGCGTCTGGAACGTCGCGAAAAGAAGAGAAAAAGGGAGCGACGTAGAAAACGAAGTGAGTATGTTTGTCTGTTACAGAATATCAAGATGGCGGCCGTTAGCAACCGTTTCGTTTTGACACGTAAGGGCTAGGCCGTTACTAAAATCGAGCGCAAATCGACTCGAGACAGTCGTTGCATCTTCCGCACAGGCGGATTATGAGAGATTAGGTCTCTCTAAGCGAGCGGGTGAGGCCCGCTCGTATAGGACAAGGTCCGAATAACACATTTCGAGCGACACACATGTCGAGAAATGTCGAGATGTCTGAGGGACATTTTTCGAAAACGACTCGCATGGCGAGGTATAATTAGAGTCTACATCTTTCTATAACGAACAATAGCCGTAAAAATGCAACATGACCTAAATTGTCTCTAGGAGATATTTATCAAGAGGGTTTTTTTGGCTTGTCCTTGTTGCCATAGGACAGGGGCGTTCAAGTTCGTAATATTCTTCGAGTTCAGAAGCCAGTTCGACGTCAGGCTCGAGGTTCAAATCGAGATCAAGATCGAGATCGAGGTCAGCTTCAAGGGTACGAATGCAATTGAGAGACAGATCGCCAGAAAAAATCGGTGAAGCACCGACCGACGCGAACCCTGCGTTGCCACCGTATGCGGATACTTCTCAAAAACAAGTACACATTATAACGGCACCAGCGGCGCCAGTAGACGCATCGAAGAACTCCGAAAGTGACATTCCGAAGCAAGCCATCGGTGAAAAAGCGCTCGAAGTCCTCGGGAAACATTTGACGATAAATAAGCCGGCGGGACCGCCGATTTGTGAGAATTGGTGTCGCGTTGGTCCGAGGTTTTAGCAGTTGGGCTTCCCAAAGAGGATCGGGCGGCCTTACTCCTCAAGTATGGAACACCGGCTAATTGTCCGGCTGTCAATCCGCTAAAGCTATACCCAGAGGTTAAGGGTTCACTCACAGAACCAGTCACTAGCAGAGATGCTCGCCTAGTGGCGAAACAAGACAAAGTGACTGTCTGCATCTCGGCGCTTGGGGCTGTCCTCTCGAAACTGCTATGCGGACAGACAGTAGAAATACTTGCACTGATAGAAGTCTTATCCGACAGTGAAAAGCTTCTCGTCGACTTACAGCGAGAAGAATCTATGACACGCAAGGCGCTCATAGTCGGTAACCTGAATGCCTCGATCAAAGATGCGCTCAACGCTACGCCAATTGATGAATGGTTGTTTGGAAATCAGTTGGACGAAAACATAATGTCTGCCAAAACTTTGGAGCGTTCATCCAAACAAATCAAGGCGGTTACTAAAGGATCAACTAGTTACCCCGCAAAAAACTTCAAGAGCCCGCTCCAACAACGCAGCTACAAACAACGGGGTTCATCGTGCGGCGGGCAGAGGAAGCCGTACTCATCGAAGAGTTCAGCGAGTCATCGCAAACCCGAGCCGAAGAACGACAAGTACTCGCGAAAGAAACGCCAGTAATCGCAGTTCTCGGAGAAAAATAACTACCGACGACAGAGTCTTGGGCTGGACCCAAGGGATGAAAATCCTGTTCGAAACACCGGTAGTTCAGCATTCGGTTCCTCGGGAGCCGCATTGGTCACATTTTGAAAGATCTCAAATCTCAGAGCAAGTCAATGAACTGGTCGATAAAGGGGCTGTGTCTAAATGCGAGCGAACCAAAGGGGAGTTTCTATGGCCAATTTTCCTTACTCCAAAACCAGATGGTCATAGTCGCCTTATCCTCAACTTAAAGAGTCTGAACAAATTTATTCATACCGAGCATTTTAAATTAGAGGATTTGCGAGCAGCTCGAGACTTAGTATCTGAAGGGACGTTTATGGCTACACTCGACTTAAAAGACGCGTATTACGTAGTTCCAATTGATGAATCGTACAAGAAATACCTTCGGTCACTGTTCTGCGGCGAGTGTTTTAAATTTTCGTGCCTGCCGTTCGGCCTCAATATAGCGCCATACGTGTTCACAAAAATGATGAAGCCCGTAGTCGCCTTTTTGAGAGAACATGGGTATATGTCCGTTATTTATTTGGACGATCTCTTACTGATTGGTAGTACAGTCGATGAGTGCAAAACCAACGTCGAAATAACGAGTGCCTTACTACGCGAGCAGGGATTTATAATCAACATTGAAAAAAGTCGAACTAAGCCATCGAGACGTTGTAAATTCTTGGGATTTATACTAGATACAAAGAGCATGTTAATCGAGCTTCCCGATAAAAAGAGAGAGAAAATGCTCGATACGATCAACAAAATTCGCGTGGGTCATGCGTATTCGATATGCGAGTTCGCATCTTTCATTGGTAGCCTCGGCGATAGTTGCAAAGCCTCCAAATATGGCTGGGCGTAGATGAAAGACCTGGAACGAGAAAAGATATTTGCTCTTCGAGAAAACGGGGATAATTTCGAAGCAATTATGAGGCTATCGGACAACGTCCGAGAAGACGTACTCTGTTGAAAATCTCACATTATGACAATAACGAACCCGATTAAGAATTTCGAATTCGAGATGGAGATTTTTTCGGACGCGTCGCTGTCTGGTTGGGGCGTTTGTTGTATTGGCAACAAGACCCATGGGTTTTGGAGTACGAAAGAACGCGAAAATCATATTAACTATCTCGAACTTCTCTCGGCCTTTTTCGGGATCAAGTGCTTCGCGTCTCACTTGAAGGACTGCGATATCTTACTCCGCATTGATAATACCACAGCGATCGCCTATATCAACCGCTTGGGCGGTATTCAAAAGTGAAAGTTAAGTACGCTCGCGAAAGACATATGGAAATGGTGTGAACAGCGGAACCTTTGGCTTTTCGCATCGTATATTCGCTCCGAAGAGAACTCGGTAGCGGACGCTGAGTCGAGAAGGCTAGAGGTCGAAACGGAGTTCGCGTTATCAAATGCTGCCTTTAATGAGATTACACGGAGTTTTCGAGCTCCCGAGATTGATTTATTCGCGAGCGATTTACTTCTACTCGCGAATCCGGGGTCAATCGCAGTGGACGCATTTACAATTGATTGGAAACAGCAATTTTTCTACGCGTTCCCACCCTTCTCGATTATACTAAAAGTATTTAAAAAAGTACAGCTAGAAAAGGCCAGAGGTATTATAGTTGTCCCCCAGTGGCCTTCCCAAGTCTGGTTCCCGTAATGCATGTCTATGTTCGCAGAAGAACCGATTTTTTTTTAGCCAAATATCAATCTTATAAGCTCTACGAACAGGGAACCTCACCCGCTGTGGCGAAGACTTACCCTGGTGGCCGGAATTATATCAAGCAAGCGTTTGCGAAGAGAGGAATGCCAAAAGAGGCATAGGACGTCGCAGTTTCCTCGATAACCGCATCATCGTTGCGACAATACGAAACCGGCTTCAAGCGCTGGTGGAAATTTTGTGAAGAGAAAAGGATCGACAGGCTCACAGCGGGGATTCCCGACGTATTGGTTTTTCTGGCCAGCGAATTCGATAACGGAGCGTCGTATGGAACTATCAACAGTTTTCGGTCAGTGACAGCTTTACTGTTGGGGCTCCAGGTCGGGCAGGATGCAAGAGTAAAGCGGTTTTGTAAGGGAATCGCGAAAAGACGGCCTCCTACACCGAAGTACGAGTCTACCTGGGATCCCAAGGTTGTTCCCGATCTTTTTTCGTGCGGGCCGTCAAATAATGAGTTATCACTAGAAAAATTATCGTTGAAGTTAATAACATTGCTTGCATTAATAACTGGTCACATACCTCAAACTCTATCGCTCATTGACATCCACAATATAAATAGAAAGGAGAACATATTCGAGATAAAGATACCCGGGCGCATTAAGACTTCGCGCATAAACAGAAAGCAGCCGACCTTAATTCTGCCGTTTTACCCGGAAAATGAGAAAATATGTGTAGCCGCCGCATTGCAAGCATATTTAAATAGATCGGGAAAAGTAAGAGAGACCAAAACGGCTCTATTTATCGCGTTCAGAAAGCCCTATAAGACGGTTGGAACTCAGACCTTGAGTCGTTGGATGAAATCCGTGTTAAAGATGAGCGGGGTTGAAACCGAGAATTTTTCAGCCTACAGCACTCGTCACGCGGCAACGTCGGCGGCGTGCAAAAAAGGCGTAAGCATAGAGACTACCAAAAAGACCGCGGGATGGACAACAAATTCAAATACGTTTGCCAAATTTTATAATTTGGAAGTAACTGAGTCCAATGATGTTTTCGCAAGAGCGATTTTAGAGTCATAAATCTTATATCCTGTTGTTACTCTGAATCTTCTATTATTACTTAGTTGGAGTAAAGAACTCTGTCAAAAAACGTTCACCCGCCGTAACTAACTTTCAACATCTATCATGTTGATCTCGAGGAAGAGTCGTGAAATACAATTGTACGATTAAACGAACTTACCTGTAAGTGAAGTTCTATCGGAATTGTATGAAGCGCCTCTTCCGAAGAGATCATACTCCCACCCAAAACCCGTAACTAAGCAATGTTAGTCCCAAAAACAGTTACGGCAGCACTGTAAAGAAATGAATTGCGGGACGCGCGACGCGCGCACCGTGGTGGGGAGAATAGACAAAAAAAAAAACTTCTTTACTATAAACTTGTGGCGCCATCGGCATGCGGGGGAAGTACTACCATGTTGATCTCTTCGGAAGAGGCGCTTCATACAATTACGATAGAACTTCACTTACAGGTAAGTTCGTTTAATCGTACAATTTTTCTGTATAAGTAACTTTATTAATCCGATCACTTATTTGTAATAAACCTTTAGTTAAGTTTGTACAAATTCATCGGATTATTTCTAAATACCAATCACTCCTTGACTTCCTAATTTTTAACTCATTCCAAGCACTACCCCTTTTTACCCTCATCCTGTGCTATTGCGCTTGTCGTAGGCAAAAACGGAGGGAATTAAAATATACATGCCCACGTCCCTTCCGGACGTGACATATTAATTTTTGGGGGCTGGTTCGGGATCTTAAAAGGGAAATGTGCCGATTAATCCAATGTCCGGGGACGAACTAACAGCTAGTTCATAAAATTTAAATATTACTGACGACTTAGGTGATCCATCGGGTTATTCTTTGAGGAGTTCTGACGCTCAATTATTACCCGGTCTCGAACCTAGGAAACGACCAGTAAACAAATTGGAACTGACTCAAAAAGTCGATAACAGGAACACAACAGACATGGCGCTAGGTACGAATTCGTCACTCGCTTGGGTATCTTTAAGGGAAGCTATCGAAATGGTCCCGGATTTTGACGGGAAAGGTAGCTCCTTCTCAGATTTTGTAGCCGGATGCGAAGACGGTTTGTGAGAGTAATTCGAAACAAACTAAAGGGTCAGGCTAAAAAGGTCATCCGTTCATGCACATTCGAAACGGTAGAATCTCTTTTGAAATTCTTAAAAAAACTACAGGCTCCATATAAAAATGAGGTACAACTGCTGGGAGAACTCCGTCACATATTTTAAGGAAGCGGTAAAACCGTAATCGATTTTTCCACTGCAATTAGGGATAAAGCTAGGGAAATACTCGACGCTCAACCAGCATCCCAAAACGGGATGGAAAGTGCTGCTCACAGAAAAACATTGGACGGCTATTTCCTCTCGTGTTTTAAATGCGGGCTAAGATTGGAGATAGAACAGCGTCTCCCTCAGTGCGACGATATTTCGACCGCTATAGATCATGCGATCGAAATCGAACGCGATCTCGAAGCCCGTACGGAACTTCTCTCGCCCTCTATTAGATCCGTTCCGAATAAATCGGTAAAAACCTGTAACATCTGTAAAAGGGACGATCATTCGGGCGAAGTTTGTCGATCTGCGGCAATCACCTGCCCAAAATGTAACGGTAGAGGTCTCAAAGCCGGTCAATGTGGAAATAATCGAAATGCGCAAAAATCGTTCACGTGTCAAATTTGCGATAAACCCGGTCACATCGCGAAAAACTGCTACGTTAACCAGAAATCTTCGATTTTTTCTGGTAATCCATCACACCGCTCGCCCGGTCCTCAATGCCGGCTCTGTCATAATCACGGTCATACCGCAGATCGATGCTTTACATTTCGAAAGAACCCCCCGAATTCTAATCCGCCTTCTTGTTGGTATTGAAGGAAGGTTGGGCACACTATCGAAAACTGTCATGCTCGCGTAATGAGTCGGGAAACGGACCGAGTGCCCCTCGAACAGACGCGCCGAGTGGCCCGCCCACTCAAACGCGTCAAGCGAACGCCATTTCTCTCGGGGAACCGAACGACACTATCTGACCTACGCAATATAGGCGGAAAATTTCAAAAAATTACCCTCGGTGTGTATCGGAGCACGACCGGAAAAAGGGGCAATTTCGATGCTGTTAGACAGTAGTGCCATCCGCAATTTGATCGAAAGGGAATATACGAAAAATATGGTGAGCATCGACGGCGAAGATATCATTAAATTAACAGGTATATCCGAATTACCGGTCTTTGGGCTAAGGAGCGTGCTACTCCGCCTATTCGACTTCGAATCGCTATTTCACACTATACCCGACAATGTGCCGCTTCCCTATCCCGGTCTGCTGGGGTCTTCATATTTTTATGAAACCAAGTCCAATATCAATTACCGAACGGAATGTCTCGAGTGTGGGGATAAATCATGGCCGTTTGAAAAAAGAACCGAACCCGACGAGGTGATAGAAATCCCCGCCCGGTCAGAAACTCTCTTCTTTGGGAAGGTAAAAGACAGCACCATAAAAGAGGGATACCGCTCGCCTTTGAAAATCCATGGAGGTGTATACGCCGGCGATTGTCTGGTGACAACCATCAACGGAAAGTCTCATTTGACGGTTTATAACATCACAAATGAAGTTGTCAAACTGATCGTGCCAGTTGTTGAAGTGCAGGAATTCGACGCTATCGAAGACCTGTCAGAAAATACTCCCAGTTCGGACTGTCCGATAGTTTCAAATTCTCGTTCAATCCTTCGTGACCCTCATAATCCAAGCGTAAGTTACACAATGATTGCGCCAGTCCAAAACCCGAAGGTAGCCGACTTAAAAATTTCGATGACAAACGACGTAACAAAATCTTAACGTCGCTCGAACGAGAGCGATGACCAAGAAAAATAAAATAAAAAGTCTTGTAGCCAGGAAAGAACGAGAACTAATATCAATAGAAATAAAAAATTTAGTCAAATTCAGGGCCAAAAATAAAAAACAGACAAAAAGAAAAACGCGAAAAACACGAAAGTGAAATCGATCGGAAATTCAAAAATCGAGGTCAATTGTAACGAACGGTTAACGGAGACTGTCCTTGATTGAGCAGCGGGAGATGTTAGCGGCTCAACATGAGCAGCTAGAAGAGGAGGAGGGATGCCTCTATGGACCAGGTATTGCCGATTAGCGGTAATTATAAACACATTTGTGTAAACCAGTGCAGCCAGATCGCGCGCAAAAGTTACCCCCTCTCTAGTCCCTTGCGCGCCCATCACACAATCATAGTAGCGCGTGTCCGTGAGCGAGCGACGCTCGGGCATCTTCGGAAAGAGCCGAGCACCGTCGAAGTTTCCCGACCGCGCCTTCGGCAGCTACACCAATACATGGACGCTGAGCACGTTCATGTGCGGCCAAGCCAAAACGAAGGCTTCGAGGGAAAAAGCGTGACGTCACCCGATGGCACGGGCGAGGCTTTTAGATGATTACAATGCTTATTTAGCTCTTGGTACTCTGCGTTATGAATGTATACAAAAAAATGTATCGCGCACTCTGATCGCTAATTTTTTTAGTTTATACGTTAATTTAAATATAATAATAAATCTAAATAACAACTTATTTCTCTTCTAAAAAATTGTTTACGCTTTACTCACACCTGTTCTTATGCCAAACAAATTATAATTCATAAAAGTAAGCGGAAATATATTTATCTCCGTATTATTATGTTAATTCTCATACTTTCATCAAGGGATAAAGCATTATCCGCAAAAACAAGGCAATCATCCATTCGACCGCGAATCGTCAGTACCAGGAAGCGCACACGTTCTACAAGCGATACGATGGTCCCGTTGGTAGCGTTCCTGGCTTCGGTTCGCAGGGGCGCAGGATCGTTCCCGCGCTCAGGGCTTTTTTTAAAATTATTATTACTATTAATTCTTATTTGATTAGTTATGTTTATTAGTTATCATTATTATTTTAATTAGTTATCTTTTAGTGTCGGAAAAATTTATTGCGTACCCCGACCGCTTATTTTATTAGTTTGTGAGTTAATTTAAATGTAATAATAAATCTAAATTACAACTTATTAATCTTCTAAAAAATTGCTTGCGCTCTATTCACACCCGTCCCTATGCCAAATAAATTGTAATTCATAAAAGTAAGCGGAAATATATTGATATTCGTATTATTACGTTCATTCTCATACACTTTCATCAAGCGATAAAGCATTATTCCCAAAAACAAGCCATTCATCCATCCAGCCGCGAATCGTCAGTAGCAGAAAGTGCATACATTCTGCAAGCGATGAGATGGTCCCGTTGGTGGCGTTCCTGGCTTAGGTTCGCAGGGGCGCGGGATCGTTCCCGCGCTCAGTGCTTTTTTTTTTAATTATTATTACTATTAATTCTTATTTGATTAGGTATTTTTACTAGTTGTCATTATTATTTTAATTAATTATCTTTCACTGTCGAAAAATGTATCGCGCACTCCGAGCGCTTATTTTATTAGTTTGTACGGTAATTTAAATGTAATAATAAATCTAAATTACCAATTATTTATCTTCTAAAAAATTGTTTGCGCTTTACTCATACTCGTCCCTATGCCAAATAAATTGTAATTCATAAAAGTAAGCGGAAATATATTTATATTCGTATTATAATATTCATTCTCATACTTTCATCAAGCGATAAAGTATTATCTCCAAAAACAAGTCAACAATCTATCCGGCCGCGAATCTTAAGTGCCAGAAAGTGCATTTTTAACACAAGCCATAAGATGGCCCCGTTGGTAGCTTTCCTGGCTTCTATGGGGCGAATTGTTTATTCGAGAAATTATACAATGTATCCAAATGTAAAAAAATCTGAACCTGGTACTTTTTTCCCATGAAACGTCGCTCGCTCGTTTTTGTTTTTATCTATCAATTTCAACGCCTCATACGGGAAAGCATGCTGTTTCGTCGTTATTCGACGGGATTGTTTCGTCAGTCTCGTATTTCGCATTGTCTTCGCACCGATCGGTATAATAAAAAAATTTAAACGTACGTAATTTGCGATTCGAGATTTTCGTGATACGCGTTTCGGGATTTTTGTGAACCGAGATCCGGGATTTTTGGTCCAACGCGATTCGTGATTTTCGTGATACGCGATTCGGGATTCTTGTTAACCGCGATCCGGGATTTTTGTGCAACGCGATTCGGGATTTTTGTGCAACGCGATTTGGGATTTTTGTGCCACGCGATCCGGGATTTTTTCGCAACGCGATTCGGGATTTTTGTGACATACGATTTTTTGTACTCTGTGCCTCGTAACATTGGTGTTTTTTTAATTATTTTTTTCTCATTTATTCGACATTTGGATCGTGTTTTTTCAACTCTTGATTTTTTTCCTCGTGGATGAGCCCGCGGTAAAAAAGCCGAAACTGGCCAAAAAGAAACATTTTCAACATCAATGGTACGATCAGCATCCAGAGTGGAAACAATGGGTTCAGGCTGTTGCATCGCAACCTGATAAATTTTATTGCCTTGTGTGCGGAACAACGCTGTCATGTGGCAACTATGAGATAGAGAGGCATTCCAAGTCAGAAGTGCATGTGAAAAACATGAGTGTATTGGGTGTAGAATCGCTCGATTCGGGGTGTCGATTCGACACTACGCCTTCTGCGTGCGTTCCGGAAGCAACTTGTACTCAAGAGAGTTTTTCAGCTGCCTCTGGTGCTGAATTTGACTTCAATGATCGAGTACAAGTTGCTGAGACTCGTTTCGCGACTTTTTTGGCTGAGCATAATATTGCGATGACGGTCGCACCGGATATGCTCAGTCTATTTAAACTCATCGGTCAAGAGCCTGCTGTGTTGCAGGCTATGACAGTCGGCAAAACAAAAGCAACAAAGCTAGTCGACCGGATTGTTAGCGTAGTAGAAGCCGACCGAATAACGCGAGTACTACGCGAAAACAAATTTTCAATTCACGTGGACGAAACATCAGATTGTACAAACGATAAATGGGTGTTGTTAATGGTCCGTTACGTAGAGCCAAGTACGATGACGGTAAGGACAGAATTGTTGACGATGCTTCATTTGAACGCGGCGAACTGTTCGGCCATTGAACTGTTCAAAGCGTTCAAAAATGAGCTTTTCCGGAAACAAATTCCCTTGCGCAGCATTCTCGGTCTCGCGTGCGATAACGCAGCCATAATGGTCGGTAAACATTCGCCGTTTCATACATTTCTGTCGGAAAATAACCCCGATCTCATAACGCAGCCGTGTATTTGCCATTCTCTCGCGTTGATTGCTAGCGCCGCACTCTCCGTGATTCAAAAAGAAATTGATCGTTTTATCAGAGGTATCGCGACCTTTTTGAACAACAGTCCAAAACGAACAACAGTTTTTCGCGATTTCCAAGATAGCTTCCAGGATCGTCCGGCTAAAATCACGAGATACGCAGAAACGAGATGGCTCTCACGCCATTCCGCCGTCGTCAAAATGATCGAAAATTGGATGACGCTGATAGCATTTTTGGCTGATCAGTTATTGGAGAAGGCCAAACAAGCAGAAGAACTTCTCGAGGTTGCGAAAAATCCGGTAACCAAAGCTTATCTTCTTTTTTTGGGATTCGCACTCGAATCTTTCAACAAATACAACGCGTACTTTCAAAGCGAAGAAACTTTGATGCATCGTCTGCAACCTTCTTCAAAGACTATGCTTGTAAAGATCCTCCAGAAGTTCCTCAAACCCGCTCTGTTACAGCCGGCAATTCTCGACGTTCACCCTCGCAATATCAAGTTCGATAAGTGCGCGAATCAGCGCGCAGTGATTGATATTGATATTGGGGATGATTGCAAAGAATATTTGGCGGATGTACAGAGCAGAGGGACTCCACAAGCCGAAGTCGACACGTTCCGCCAAAACTGCCTTCGGTTTCACGTCACGGCTTCGAGTCAAATTCGCGATAGACTCCCTTTCGACAACGAATTTTTGAAGAATTTAACGGAATTCGAAAAGGACCCCGCGTTATTAGATGCGGATCACGAGTCGACCGTTGCGCGCGTATTGTTCGTTTGTCGTCAACTTCGCGTTTCCGACGAAATAAAAATTCGCAACGAATGGCACTCCTTGTACGAAGAGAACAGTCATCAGAAGGAAGAATGGTGTAAATTGTCATTCGACGAGATGTGGATGGCAATTTACTCTGTTACCAATTCTGATGGTATTCTCCGGTACGAAACTTTGCGTTTGTTGCTGGGTATGGTGAGGACATTGCCTCATTCGAATGCTGCGGCTGAAAGAGCGTTCTCGCTCATCACAGACACAAAAACAAAGAAAAGGAATTACCTCAGTTCGAGTATGCTCAACTCAATCTGCGTCGTAAAGTTGGCTTTGAGAAGTAGGGGGGGGGGGGGGGGGGACAGCGCGACCACAATGATTATAACTCAAGACCATCTGTCTCTAATGAACCCGGAAAATTTGTACAGTAAGGCAGGAAAGAAACCAAAAGAAAAGCTCCAAGTCCGCGCATATGACCAGGACTGGGACGTTTACAACTTTCCGGGGTAAATGAATTTTTTCTTACAGGAAAATAAGAAGTGATCTTAGTGCCATATTGGCGAAAAATGTTAATAAAGTGTTCATTTCAATAATTTTTGTGCAATCGATGAAAAACTTGGACTTGGAGGTTTCTTTAAGGTTTTTTTTCGTCGCGGATTATACCTCCTGGGGACACCACGTTAAAAAAAATGCGTACCATTGTACTTTACCTCATGGGTGACGTGGAAAAAAGTACAAAACGTGGAAATTTTGTATGTTTTTACGTTTACAGGTAATTTTCATTGTAATGGGGTGAATTGTTTATTTGTGAACACTCACCATGGACAGAAAAAAAATTTTAATCGTAAAACATCATGAGCTATTTCAGCCTATTTTCAGAATAATGTTCTTTCAATAGGCGTGATTCACGAATAAACAATTCGCCCCATACAAAAAGCAATTAATAATTTTAAAAAAAAACAGAAAAGTACTGAGCGCGGGGGACGATCCGGCGGCCCTGCGGACCGAAGCCAGGAACGCTACCAACGGGACCATCTTATCGTTTATGTGAAAAATGCACTTTCTGGCACTACCGATTCGCGGCCGGATAGGTGAATGGCTTGTTTTTGGGAATAATGCTTTATCGCTTCATGAAAGTATATGAGAATGAACATAATAATACGAATATCAATATATTACCGCTTACTTTTATGAATTACAATTTCTTTGGCATAGGGACGGGTGTGAATAGAGCGCAAACAATTTTTTAGAAGATAAATAAGTTGTATTTTAAATTTATTATATTTAAATTAACGTACATACTAATAAAATAAGCGGTCGGAGTGCGCAATAAATTTTTCGACACTGAAAGATAACTAATAAAGGGGGGATTGTCTTTTTTTTCGCAAAATTTACCGCTTTTTGGGAATTTTTTTGTGAAGAAAGTATACAACGGAAAACTTGTGAAACTTGGCATATAGTTTTATTGATCTGTTTACTACATACAAAAATTTTTTTAACCAATTTCATCAAAAAATCCGCCTCCCACCCCCCTCGACGCGCGATGGTCCTTTTTTGATGGTGTGCACGATTACAGCCTTCACGTTCATCCTGCAACAAAAACCCAAAAAGCATTTTACTTTAGACACATATAGCTATCGTTCAATGAAGGGAAAAAAAATTGACGATTTGGTGACGTTTTGAACTTGAAGTATCGATTTTTCGAAAAAAATTGATCGATTTTTTGTTATAAATAAAAAAATATTAAACGTATTGCTTTTTTGCTTCATCAAACGATAAAAGGATGTCAGCTGAGCATTCTGTCCAAATTTGAAGGCAATCCGTTGAATAGTTTTTGAGAAATCGTGCACACCATCAAAAAAGGACCATCGCGCGTCGAGGGGGGTGGGAGGCGGATTTTTTGATGAAATTGTTTAAAAACTTTTTTGTATGTAGTAAGCAGATCAATAAAACTATATGCCAAGTTTCACGAGTTTTCCGTTGTATACTTTCTCCACAAAAAAATTCCCAAAAAGCGGTAAATTTTGCGAAAAAAAAAGACAATCCCCCCTTAAAATAATAATGATAACTAATAAAATCAACGAATCAAATGAGAATTAATAGCAATAATAAATTTAAAAAAACCACTGAGCGCGGGAACAATCCCGCGCCCCTGCGAACCGAAGCCAGGAACGCTACCAACGGGACCATCTCATCGCTTGTAGAACGTGTGCACTTTCTGCTACTGACGATTCGCGGCTGGATGGATGAATGGCTTGTTTTTGGGAATAATGCTTTATCGCTTGATGAAAGTGTATGAGAATGAACGTAATAATACGAATATCAATATATTTCCGCTTACTTTTATGAATTACAATTTATTTGGCATAGGGACGGGTGTGAATAGAGCGCAAGCAATTTTTTAGAAGATTAATAAGTTGTAATTTAGATTTATTATTACATTTAAATTAACTCACAAACTAATAAAATAAGCGGTCGGGGTACGCAATAAATTTTTTCACACTAAAAGATAACTAATTAACGTAATAATGATAACTAATAAAAATAACTGATGAAATAAGAATTAATAGTAATAATAATTTTAAAAAAGCACTTACCACGGGAACGATCCCGTGCCCCTGCGAACCGAAGCCAGGAACGCTACAAACGGGACCATCTTAACGCTTGAGAACGTGTGCACTTTCTGGTACTGACGATTCGCGGTCGAATGGATGATTGGCTTGTTTTTGCGGATAATGCTTTATCCCTTGATGAAAGTATGAGAATTAATATAATAATACGGAGATAAATATATTTCCGCTTACTTTTATGAATTATAATTTATTTGACATAAGGACGGGTGTGAGTAAAGCGTAAACAATTTTTTAGAAAAAAAATAAGTTGTAATTCAGATTTATTATTATATTTGAATTAACGAATATACTAAAAAAATAAGCGATCAGAGTGTGCGATACATTTTTTTTGTATGCATTCATAAGGCAGAGTATCAAGAGCTAAATAAGCATTGTAATAATCTAAAAGCCTCGCGCGTGCCATCGGGTGACGTCACGCGCGAGTCGTGCTTAGATTGCTTTTTCCCTCGAAGCCTTCGTTTTGGCTTGGCCGCATATGAACGTGCTCAGCGTCCATATATTGGTGTAGCTGCCGAAGGCGCGGTCGGGAAACTTCGACGGCGCTCGGCTCTTTCCGAAGATGTCCGAGCGTCGGTCGCTCACGGAGACGCGCTACTATGATTGTGAGGTGGGCGCGCAACGGACTAGAGAGGGGATAACTTTTGCGCGCGATCTGGCTGCACTGGTTTACACACAGTACAAAACTTGAAACGCGGTTTTCTCGAAAACACGTTTATAAAAATGGCTGACATTCTCTTGACCGCTGTAATTAACATATCAACCTGAAATTTGGAGAGCATACTCAGAAAATATGTCTTCACGGAATGACAGATCGTTTTTTCGATAGATACATTTTTGCATTTATTATTTATCTTTTTATGCGAAAAAACGCGAAAATTCTATTTTCTTTAAATCGCCGCCATTTTCCGAAATTTGTACTAAACGAAAAACCCATCCGTCATTCCATGACCAGAGGGTCACAGATTGACAATATGCTTTGAATTTGTGTTTCAGATCTACAAAGAGGGGGCAGTGATGTCAGCCGTTTACCTCTCGCGATTTGAAGACCTGTTTTCGCGGAGCTGCAACGGCCGGAATTTTGTTTTTTTTATAAAAAAATTTTTTTTAACGTTCTGTATATCATTAATAAAAGCAAGAAAAAAACCGCACTCAAAAAGCTTTACTCGTTTCCTTTAAAAAAAATAAAATGTAAACACCTGAAATATGGCACTCCAAGGACAAAGTCTCCAAGGACATTGCCTCCCTTAAACAATGAAACAAATCGAAAAAGTAAAAAATCGAGTCAAAATGTGATCTGCGTTACTGCGCCTGAATCAACATCGCATATAAAGAATAATAATTCAGAGCGCTTGAAATTAATAAAAAGTCTCTTGCGACTCGATCACCTCGCAAAACACGAGTTAGAGCATGACGAAAAAATAATCGAAGAATATTCGGACAGATTCCATGTAAAGGGCGAACCTCTAGATGCCACACATGTGCTTCGACATAAGATACCGACGGTCAACGACCTGCCGATAAACACTAAAAAGTATCGGTTCCCCCACGCGCTCAAGGGCGAAGTCCAGCGTCAAGTGGACGAGTTACTCGCAACAAAAATCATAAGCCACTCAGAATCTCCAAACAACAGTCCCGTCTCGATAGTCCCGAAAAAACCAGTCTCCAACAGTAATAAACGTTGGCGAATGGTAATTGACTTTCGTGCTTTGAACGAAAAATCAATCGGTGACTCATATCCGCTACCCAACATCAAGGATATTCTTGATCAAATGGGACGTGCGAATTATTTTTCAGTGTTCGATTCAGCATCCGGCTTCCACCAGATCGAAATAGCTCATGAAGATAAACCGAAAACTGCTTTCTCTACCCCATATGGGCACTACGAATTTTCAAGAATGCTATTCGGACTTAAAAATGCCCCGGCAACGTTCTAGCGCTTAATGGATATCGTATTGAGTGGACTCCAAGGAGAATCCCCCTTTGTTTATCTCAACGATATCGTAGTGTATGTCAGGGACCTCAAAAAGCACGGTAAAACGATTCATTAACTGATGGAACGATTGCGTAAAGCCAATCTGCAACTACAACCGGATAAATGCGAATTTCTCAGACCAGATGTCAGGTACCTAGGGCACATAATCGGTAAAGATGGACTTAAACCAGACCAGAGCAAACTCTCAGGGGTCAAAGATTTCCCTGTACCCAAAAACGTTAAGAATGTTCGCCAATTTTTGGACTTACCCTGTTATTGTCGTAGGTTTATCAGACTTCTCGAAAATCGCGAAACCCCTAACTCGCCTCTTAGAGGACAAGGTCGACTTCAAATGGACTGACGAAGAGCAAAGAGTTTTCGATATCCTGCAAGATAAATTATGCGAAGCATAATTTTCTCCATTTTCTCAAATTTCCCAATTTTCTCCTTTCAAAATTCTCCAATACCCCAATTTCGAAAAACCGTTTATTATAACAACGAGTGCTTCTGGCTACGCCTTAGGCAAAGTCTTATCACAAGGGGAAATAGGAAAAGACAAACCGATAGCTTACACGTCGTGCGTACTGCGAGGAGCGTCCCTTCGGTGCGACACGTACGAAAAAGAAGCAATGGCAATCATTCATAGCGTAAAAGCCTTCCCACCGTATATCTATGGTGGGAAGTTCACGCTCGTAACGGGTCACAAGCCTTTGGTTTGGTTCAAGACCGCCAAAGACACGAATGCACACGTTATCAAATGGCGACTCAAGCTGTCCGAATACGATTACGATGTCGTATACAAACCGGGCACACTAAATTCAAATGCTGACGCATTGTCGCGTAATCGAATTGAACAATCAGAAGAACCCAAAATCGCCGCCTATTGCAAACACAAGGAAATAAAAAAATCTAAAAACACTACAGGAGATAACTCGTTCAAAAACGAAATCCAGTAGTAGCGAAAAAGAAGGTGCAAATCCCAATAAAATCACGACACGGGTCGAAATTCATTCCTTTCTGGAATCCGACAAAATAAATATAGTCACCCGTGCTCAGGCAAGGGCGGGGTCTACCATTCGGTCCGGATGGACTAATACCAGCAAACGAAACACTTGATAACGTTAGTGTGCCAAGTGCCGATGCGCCTGCTCTCAAGAGGGCTGACGCACGCTCCGCGTCTCAGCACCGTACACCACGACCTCGCAAGGCCGTGAACTACGAGGAGAGTAGTGACGACGAGACGGAGGCCGACGTAATGTGACCCGCAAGCGTTACACGACCTAAGAAATCTCTCCTTCATCTCCTCCTCCTATCTCTCACTTCAAAATCTCCACCGATTCCAATTCCGATAATTCGACAAATTCAGATTTCAGCTCTCTCAATTCAGAACTTTCTGAAAACGAGATCCCTCCAACGGAGGAAAGAAAAATATCAGAATTTCAAATCGCTAATTGTATCACAACTAAGGAATTGTTCCATTTCCGAGACGATCACCTAGTCTATTTTGTCGATTCAGCTGGCAAACCATGTGACTCTGGAGCACAAAAGTTGTTAGAATTGAGCAAACTTCCTCTCTGGAAAGATTTGTCAGTTGGCCAAGCTTACAGCAAAAAGGTTGGAAAAAATATCACATCGCCCTTGTTATCAAAGGCGAAAACTCAGGATCATTATCGTTCATATCAGAGAACATTGAAGAAAGCGTAGAAGAACTACGAGATTTTTGCGAAATCCTCAAGCTTGAATGGTGGAGTATTTGCCAAGCGAATCATGTGGAACACATAGTATGGAACGACGTTATGAGCATCATGAAAGTATCTTTCAAGAATAGTCGAATGGAGATAATCGTTTGTTTGGGAACTCTACGCTACACGCCAATCCAAAAACGAGATTTGATTTTTTATGAAATGCATAAGTCCCGATTCGGAGGACACAAGGGTGTCTCAAAGACGTACAATAGAATCAAACGTGAATATTTCTGGGAAGATTTAAAATCCGACATCCAAAGAAGAGTGAGGCAATGCTTAGAGTGTCACTTGAAGAAATTGGTCCGAGTCAAAACCAACCAACCTATGTAATAACGGACACTCCCGGAACCGTTTTTGAGAAAATATCAATGGATATTGTTGGACCTAGCAACGCACGTCAAATCAAAACGAGTATATTCTTACGATCCAAGACCTCCTTTCAAAATATTGTGTTGCAATTCCGCTTCCAAATGCATTGGCGACTACGGTCGCTGATGCATTCATAAAGAGATTCATTTGCGTTTTCGGTGCCCCAAAGGCGCTACTAACAGACCAAGGAAGCAATTTTTGAGCGGTCTCATGAGAAGGGTCGCGAAACGTTTTCGACTTAGGCAATGTAGGACAACGGCATTCTACCCGTAGTCAAATGGTGCCCGCGAAAGATCTCATCACGTATTAGGCGATTTTTTGAAGCAATACACAGACAAGGATAATGAGTGGGATCAATGGTTAGAATTGGCGATGCTCTCGTACAATACTAGCGTTCACGAAAGCACGAAGTACACTCCATACGAGGTAGTCTTCGACAAAGATGCAAGAGTCCCATCAAGCGAACGGCTTCGGGAATCAGATCAGCTACCGACATATCGCGGTTGTTTAATTGAACTGATCACTCGTATAAACGGAATCCGAAACATCGCTTATGAAAATTTGGTCTCGTCCAAACATCGTTCAAAAAGATATGACAGAAACGTGAATCCGAAATATTTCAAGTTAGGAGATTTCGTCTAGCTGCAAAAGGGTCCTAAACTAGGTAAACTCGGAAATCAATACACTGGACCGCATAAGGTCTTAGAAAAATTTGCAAAGGGCAACGTAAAAATTCAACACGATAACAAAACGCGAGTAATCCACGCAAATCGATTGCGGTACTCTCATATTAACGTTGAAGCCAAACCCAATAGAAAACCCAAGTCGACTCGAGTCGGTGAATCCGATTTCAACTCTAATTAAATTAATAATGATAATAATTACCCTGTTTTTCAGGTGGCCGTTATCAACCTACTCCGTAACGTCTAATGAAATCACCTTTGCACTTGTAACCAGAGAAACGAATCAAAATTTCGCTTACAGTATCCAGAACACAACACTGGAAATTATTCATATTCAAAACACGTCGAACTGTTTCACAATTGAAAAAGATTTCCAGCCGCGAACCTAGATATAATCGCTCGCGTCAATTTAAAATTCATATACGTATTCATTGTCTTATACACTAGTCACAAAAATTAAGAGCTAAAAAAAAATTCCACATTTTTGGGTGATTTTCAACAGGCTGTAACTCGGAAGAAAATAGTCACACAGCAAAAAAAGCAAATTGTAGCTCCAAGTGTCTAGTTTTCGGATTTGGCCATGCATTTTTTTTATAATGGACGGTTTCGGAGTAATCCTAAGACAACTACCAAAAGAAAATTTTCCAAATGTTTGCTTCTCTTCAAAAAGGCCTACGGGCTTCAACAATTCGTTTGTTGAAATTCCACCACAAAGCTCTCCTAGTAAATTTAATCCCCCTTAATTTGACGTGCTCAAAAAGTGTGTACGATGATTTGCTGCGGAGATATCGTCGATCAAAGCAAAAAAGTCCTATTAACTTTGACAATCAATAAGTCGGAAATAATGATCGTACAGAGAATCGAAGTAGGGTTTTGAAAACTGCAAAACCTTCTGTATAAGACTAACAGTCGCTTTTGATGAAATTTTTTTTTTCGAAGCGATACTTTGGACTGAAAAAACGATCAAAATTCGCCTCTTTAAGGATATTTGAATAACTTGGCATAACTTTGGATATAATGGATGAACGAAGGATATCGTCGGTAATTTTTCAACCTTAAAGTGTCCCGGAAAAACCCTGAAAATTTCAAAGCGCTGCGATTTTTTTTTCTTACAAGGAAACGTTGCGAGGTCGATGTCTCTGATTTCGATGAAATTTGGCATGCATGTAGAATGGGTAAAAATAGGCGACACTGTTACGTCGTGGGTCCCATTTTTAATCGATAATTAATCGTCTTTTAATTTACCTTTCAGGATTTGAATTTACGAATGGGAAGTGTGCCACGAACGTACGGAATATAATGAATTAAGTCGTATATGACTTATGTGACGGAAAGTTACCGTCGGAGAAGAAAAGCGCCACGTTTAAGCGGGAATGTGCCCACTTGGGATAGACGCTTGGTAAAGTCGTTGGTGTATAATTTGAAGCATTGAGCGACAGGTAAGCAAATAAGAAAGTAGCGTGAAATGGTGCTTACCTTGGTGAGAAAGAGCGGCGGTGCGTAGCGGGTCAATATTACTCGACCGTGTGACCGAATTTGTCCAAGAATCGCCAAGATGTTCCAGCTCGATCCGACCTGTCGTTGCCTAGAC
Source organism: Ophion costatus (assembly GCA_951751655.1). Lineage (NCBI taxonomy): Eukaryota > Metazoa > Arthropoda > Insecta > Hymenoptera > Ichneumonidae > Ophion > Ophion costatus. Next base: position 10,261,033 of record OX632363.1, read on the forward strand.
GGGTACCCGGTGCTCATACGAATGCGATGGCCCGGGGATGCCGATCTTTTGGCAGCAGTCAGGGACTACGAGGACTAGATTAATTTTATGAGGGATGCGTTCGCTTCGAAATAAAAATATACATATATAGAATGTATAATTATTTTAACCGCTGAGTGAGTGCAAGACGTGCCAGGTTACGGCACCGTCGACTCGCTACGTCTGGCTCCACCTCCGCCCGGTTACGGCGATTGGAGGCCAGCCGCGAAAACAAATGTTGAGAATGACGGAAGACGACACCCGAACACTAAGCACCAGGGTGACCGTGCCAGTCGCTGACCGACCGAATTACGGCGGGTCGGCGGGTGTGGCGTGTTCGTGCGGCATCTCTTCCGAATTCCTCGGAAAATGGTATTTTATTTGCTCAGCGGGAAACGTACTCGTCTAACGCATAGGTACAGATTAATATGAAACTAAATTTGGTTCGCTGAGCGAGTCTAGTGCGTGCCAGATTACGGCACCGCCGACTCGCTACGTCTGGCTCCACCGCCGCCCGGTTACGGCGATTGGCGGCCAGCCGTGAATACAAATGTCAAGGTCGAGGGAAATCGACGTCCGAACACTAAGCACCGGGTTAACCGTGCCAGTCGCTAACTTGCCAGATTACGGCGAGTCAGCGGATGTGGCGTGTTCGTGCGTCAACTTTCCCAAGCCTCGTAAAACACTTTGAGATTTGTCCAATTTTGGACAGGTATGGTTTTATGGGTGAGACGAATACGTGCATAAGGAAAAATTGCGTGAGCCATAGGAAGAGACAGAGAGAGAGAAAGAAAAAGAAATGCACTACGATGATTTGTTCGTTGCGTGGTTTCACGCACGAACGACAGGCAAATGTATTTTAATTATTTGCTCGAAAAATGTTACACCTTTGCGCGGTCGCCGTATTTTGCGTGATGTTAATAGCGCGAAGAAATCAAAGGTGATATAGACAATTGTGTATTTTACACGTAAATAAGCGTAGTTACATTCAATAAAGAAAATAATATAAATTTCGTAAATTATTCGTTGCAGTGTTCGACTTGTCATGTTTCCTTTTACTTTTAATTTATTTAAACAATTAATACTGGTTTTACAAAGACTTATAGTTACACTGTCGAAGAGACCGGGGTAAACTCGAAAAGAATATAAGACTATAAGAGAATGTACCGGTTTTCAGAGCGTCGACTCTGCGATGCGCGCTGTTGGAGAGACCGGACGGAACTGACTGGCCAGCTCCCGGAGCGCAATATGTACCCTCGCCCTCTTTCTCTCTGAGACAAAGGGCTTGACGTCATTACCCTCGCTCTCGAGCTCGGTCCCCATGTAACCGAATATTAGCACTGATAACGTTATTTTTCTCGAGTTATACATGGGCAATGAAATTAATATTTTTCGATATCGGCAGGATGTGCTGACTACGTGGTGACCGAGCTCCGAGGAGGTCTGTGAGAAAATTCGCGATGAAGCTGACCGCTTGGGAACAGTTTCGCGGGTTATACGAGGACTATCGCGTCCCCAATATATACATAATATAGCTATGAACATATTCCTTATTTCTAGGACCATTGGGTAATGGCCAACACGAATATACATGTAAATGTTGGATATTTATGTTGGATTTCGGGGACATTCACGAGTCCCCGAACTAGTTCGGGGACTCGTGAATGTCCCCGAAATATACATGAAAGTATAGGTATTAATATTGTTATTCGTACGCCGGAGACTCTCTTGGATGTCCCAGGAGTTTACCGAGTATGTATATATATATGTATATTTATGCGTGTTACTTTGAGGATTTATGTCCCCGAAGTATGCATGAAAGTAGATATGTATCGATTATTGCCTCGGGACTCGGGTACATGTCCCTGAACCGTATGGAGTACGTATATGTATATATATATATATGTATATATGTATCGATATTTGTTAAAGTTATTCCGAGGACTAATGCCTTCGAAGTATGCATATGAGTATACAAATGGTACATGAGGACTCTGAGGTCCTAGAGTATGTATATATATATATATCCATTGAAGTTAGTTAGAGGACTTATGTCCCTAAAGTATGCATGGAAATAGACATACGGAATTATTATAGGAGGTACTCCAGGGACTCGTATATGTCTCTGCAGCATGCAGGTGCGTGTATATGTATGTATATATGAGACATCATGGTATGGTACTCCGGGGACCCATGTGCGTGTCCCAGAAGTGTACAGGCAAACAGATATGTACGTGTATATGAGGCTATTTGTAAAGTTAATCAGAGCACCCATGTGCTCGTCCCTGAAGATACGGGTAAGCTTAGCGGTAAGGGTATTATTCGAACTGTTTGTCCCTAAAGTATACGGGTAGATATACGAGTGCTAAATTTAAAGATATATTTATGAATGTTTTATATAACGGAGTTTCTGAGTGAAATCGACCATATATGGGTCGTTCTGATTAATATGTACCCCAAGAAAAACATAAATGAGCGCGTTTAGCGCGAGTAAAAAATCTTAATAATTATTACAATTCGTACCAGATATGAATATTTGGAGGGCGAGAGTGCTAGGACGCAACACTACCATCGAACCCCACCTAATTTTCATATCAAGTAGGACTTACTTCCTGAAGTCAGTCTTGCAACAATTTCCAATCGCCTTCAGATCAAGTCTCCTGACCGATTCCGTTGCGATCAGATCGTAGTCTTTCAACAATTTCCATCGCGTTCAGATCAAGTCTCCTGACCGATTCCGTTACGATCAGATCGTGGGCTCGCAACGTTTCCGTCGAATTAACTTCACTTCTTAATCTGGTTCTGGCAGAATTCGAAGTGTAGCACAAATATCATAGAGTTTTGAATATTATACATTTTCGTGTTTTGACCGAAGGATCGTATAATCACTTAGTCTACTCTCGCGGCCTCGAGTTCATAAAGTATTTCAAGTACGCGTAAAAACATAAATACGCTCAGCGCCCGAAAGTCCGGTTCTGGTGACCGCTTTCCGAACGCTAAGCGTGGCGTCCGTCAACGAAGCCCTCATCTACGAGAGACAACCGATACTCTTGCGAGCGAGCGTACCTACACACTGATAAACTCACAAACACAGCGACAAATTTCATTTTACGTTAGTCCGATTGTTCCCCCAGCTTCATAGTTATTTCCATTGTCAATTTTTCTGTATAAGTGATATAATTGATCCGATCACTTATTTGTAATAAACCTTTAGTTAAGTTTGTAAAAATTCGTCGGGTTATTTTGTTACGTTCTAGCACTCTCGCCCTCCAAATATTCATATCTGGTACGAATTGTAATAATTATTAAGATTTTTTCCTCGCGCTAAACGCGCTCATTTATGTTTTTCTCGGGGCACATATTAATCAGAACGACCCATATATAGTCGATTTCACTCAGAAAGCCCGTTATATAAAATATTCATAAATATATCTTTAAATTTAGCACGCGTATATCTACCCGTATACTGTAGGGACAAACAGTTCCCATAATAACCTTACCGCTAAGCTTACCCGTATCTTCAGGGACGAACACATGGGTGCTCAGATTAACTTTACAAATAGCCTCATATACACGCACATATCTGTTTGCCTGTACACTTCTGTACAGGCTGTATATATGATGCCTCATATATACATACATATACACGTACCTGCATGCTTCAGAGACATATACGAGAGTCCCTGGAGTACCTCCTATAATAATTCCGTATGTCTATTTCCATGCATACTTTAGGGACATCGGTCCTCTAACTAACTTCAATGAATAGATATATATATATATATATATTGTAACGGTTCACTTGGACAGGTAAGCCACCGTCACACAGAACGCGAGAGTAGCTACTCACGTACGCAATACTAGGGCATTCTGACCAGCGTCCGCAGCGACCGGCCATAGCGCCGGCCGGGCGGATCACCTACGTGACGAATTTGGGCGAGCCCGCGACACCTCGCAAGAGGCTCCGCCCAGCGCGTTGAGCTAGACCACCGCGGATTCACTCGCCGGAGTACCCGCCCTCAGCAATACCGATCGCGTAGCTCGTACCTTGACCACTCCTATCACCGAGAGTACGACGAAGAGTCATCGCGACGCCTCTTCACACCGAATGCGCGCCTAATATCCTAAAGAGGAATAATCGGGCATATCTTACCCCTCGAAATGAGTATAGTATGCGAACGTCCTGGAAATTACCAACGCTGCCACCCCACCATCGGAGAGTTTCTCGGCGGCGTGATTCCCTACCTAGCTCTCCGGATCCGCAAGAGAAATGGAATTTCTCCTAACGGGCCTGGGGCTATATAAGGGCGTACACGAATCGGAGCGGCACTCTGTCGCAAATTCACACTCGATATTTTACGTAGAGTCACCATCATCCGGAATCCCGGATCATCGGATGGGAACCTTGCTGCCTTCGCCCTGGTCCCCTATCCTTGGATAACCCCAGCTTCGGGTAGAAACTCTATTTCCTTGGGAAGCCCCAGCATTGCGCTGGAAGTCCTACCTTGGGAATAGAGTCGGCGTGGTGATTGTAGTCAGGATTTAGATAATCATCCGATCGCTCGTCGCTAGGACGAACGATCGCCTTTGCACTCTTCCAACGCCCGCATACTCGGAGTGTGTAGTCGGGAAGCGCCGAACGCGCTTCGCTGCACGTGAGGGAAACTCCACAACCAGCTTCCCTGGTTTTTGGTCCTCCTCGCCTGGCACCGAGGAGGTCAGCCGTCCCTCCTGGACGGCCCCGCTATGTGCACCCGAGGAGCCCGTGTTTTCCTCGAGTCGGCGCATTATTATAACGCTAGCTCAGCTAGCGCATGAGCGTCACGGCTTGGCAACCGTGCGCTTTGTTGCATTTGGCAACTCGTGCCACCGGAATTATCCGCCATACCCCAGACGAACTTCATCCAACGTGCATACGCTCTCTTGTTACAGAAGCGGGCACGAAAACGGCTTTTCGCGTACCAACGACGCTCGCGGTCGACTCGAGAGCGAGCGAGAGATCAAGATAAGCGAGAGAGAGAGAGCGACCGTGGAACCGCCCGCGCGCTGCGACTCGCGTTAATCACGTACTCGTCAAATCCACCAGGACAGACTTTCTCGCCATTCCTCCTTGACCGTCGTAAATGTTGCCTAACCCGACCAAGTCATAAAGTTACCATGGAACTAACATATAACAAATTTCATTTTTTGCACCACTCAACGACAACACAAAATCCGAAACCTATAAATGCCGATGATGACGGATTACGATGGCGTCTCTGAGACCCTCAATAACTACTGAGGCATCTCCAAAGAACCACCTTAAAGTCCGCTCCATCATTCCTGGCACCTTAAAATACATCGTCCTCCTGGAGGCTACGGGAACCCCTTAAATTTTCCAACGGCGACGAGTTCGCCGCATATCCTCGTTTTCCCGAATGACCGAAAACGAAAGGTTAACTCTCGCGTAAAATCGCGAAACGTTACATTGGCGCCCAACGTGGGGCCCGAAAGCCTTATAAATTTCTGGGAAATGTATAAAAATAACGAGCGGATCAAGCACGCTCCAGGCGAAAATAAAAATAGATAGTTAGGCGTATCAATCACCACTAGCTCGGTTAGCCAGCGAAAGCTGAGAAAAATACCTCTTCCAGCACACTAACCGATAAATATCAAGAGGAACGAGCACTCGCACGCGGGGTATGCTCGTTCTCTCTCAGGGAAACCGAGAAAAAAAAATCTCGAGCCAAATTACCTACAATAACGTCGCAACATCAAAACAAACGAGCATAGGCCGAACGAGTATTTCGCCGGTACTTGCTCTTTCTCGATCGCTGGGGAGAGGAGATAATATCCCGCGGCAAGCGACGAATATTTCGTCTATCTCGCTCGCACACAGCGAATAATACAAATAGGAATATCGAGCGCGCTTGGGAAAGGCTACGCTGATTGCGAGCGAGAGCGAAAACAAAAAATTGTTTTCGTCACTCGAGCGTCGCAGGTAATAGCAGGACTCACGTACGCCTCGAGCTCCGAAGAAAAAAATTGTTTTCGTCACTCGAGCGTCGCAGGCAATAGCTGGACTCGCGTACGCCTCGAGCTCCGAAAAAAAAAATATAGAATAAATACCACCTCGAGTCTCTCGTCTCGGATATCCGAGAAAGCCACGAGAGATAACGAGGTAAACATTGCGCCTAACACGGGCGTCCAAACATTCCGAGTTAAGTCGGAATAATTCGGGCGTACCGCTCGGTGCGCGAGGAGTACCGCCCCCCCCTTCTCGGAGAAAGTCGCGCCCGAAATGAGCGAGACCCGGAAGGGGAACCCGAGTCAGGAGGGGCGGGCACTGAACCTCCCGCTCGGTGCCGGTATGAACTTGCCCCCCGTGACCGGCCCACCCGCCGAACCCAACGCCCTCGCATCCAGCGTAAGGTGCGAGCCGAGGGGAGGTGAGAGGGGGACGCTTCGCAGGGACGACGGCACAGAAAAGGGAGCCAGGGGGCTTCCCGCTTGGAACCCCCAGCTTTCCGAACAACACAATCCTGGCGAAAACGCGTCATCAGCGCCCAACGCTTATTCCCTACCGGAAGAATCCCAGCTATCCCTATCGGCAATAAAAGAGTTAATGTCCCGAATCCAACGCCGAGTCGACGACGACGCAAAGGCACTGACGGCGACTCTTCTCTCGATCAATGAGAACTTTGAGAAGAAACTCGAGTCATTAGAAGAGGCGGTGAATACCCAGGTTAGAAGTGCACTCCAAAGACCCCCCGATGCAAACTCCACCATCGAGCATTGGGGCGCCGAACCTCTGGCCTCGACACGCCACATCGCTCCCACGTCTAGGAGACTAGGCCCCCCCCCAAGGGAAAGGGGAACCGATACCTGGAGGGAGAATGCTTAACTTAGGCAACCTAGGTTTACCGGAGCAGTATGCCCAGGAGATCAACCTCCGTCATGGGAATCCCAATAGGACCCAACACCCTACTGATCCACCATCCACCCTACCAGCACCCGGCGAAGACAATCCTCCAGGGACAAGCGCAGGGGTGATGAAAATAAACGCCCCCACTTTCGGAGGGCAGGATCATGAACTGCCTTGGCAATTCCTAACTGACCTCAGGGATTTCCATCGAGTCTTCTCGGCTCGATACGAGTTCAAAATCATCATCTCGCAATGTTTCACCGACCTCGCCCTTCAGTGGTGGAAGATCGCGAGAAACGACATCCGCTCGTGGGAATCTTTCGAACAAATGTTTCTTGAACGCTTCTGGAGCGAGGATCGGCAATACCGCGTCAAGAACCGGATAGAATATGGATGGTACAACCCTCAGAAAAAGGAAACCCGATTTGGGTATGGTCTCTCGTTAATTGGGCTGGCCAAAGATCTTCGGCCGCCCCTCTCGGACAAAGAGATCATCAACAAAATGAAAAGACACTTTCCCGAGGAGGTCAGAATGATTGTTCGGGCAAAATGCATTGAATCCATTCCAAGCCTCCTCGACCTACTGTCATCACTGGATGAAGAAGGGCCGGGAAATCGAGAGCGCGAAGGCTCAGGTCGCCCCGAACGGCCAACCTTCAACGGATTCTCACGAGAACCACCGCGCCAAGAATCACTTCAGGGAAACAACCGAATTCCCCGATCCGGTTACCCCAAAGGCCCGCCCGAAAAGGGACAAACTCCCGACAGTCGACGTGACTTTCGCAAGGCCATCCAAAGCCTCGAAATCACAGAGACCCCCGCGGAATCGAGCTCCGATCTAACCGACTCCTCGGAGCAGGGAAACGAGCAGACGTCACCCCCGCCTGCCTCGCAATGAGGGAGGTGACGCTCGGCCTCGGCAGGGATGTGAGAGGTGAGCTCCTAGCAGAGGACGACGAGGAGGAAGACGAAGCAAAAGAATGCCCCCTTATTGCGGCATTAATAGCAGGCATCCCGGTGTGTGCCCTGGTAGACACTGGGAGCCAAGCGTCCGCGATAGCGTTGGACCTCTTCAACCACCATCGAGCCCTTCAGGCATGTCCCATGCTACCACTCACGAGAACCTCCGTGACGGGAGCGACGCGGGGGCGCGCCACTCCTGTCTCCAAACAAATATATGCAGAGATCGAAATTCGCTCGATAAAGGTCCCGCATACACTATTGATCGTCCCCAATCTCACGAGCCCATGCATCCTGGGAATAGATTTCCTCGTGAAAACACGGTCGACAATTGACCTGGGACAATACACCATTAACCCTCAATGACAGGGAGGAGGATGGCACTCATCCATCCATACCCCTGCGAAACACGCACTTCGACGAACACATCCCCGAGCACGGAGCTACCCTCGCTACCGAGGAAGTGACCGGCCAGGAAATCGACCTAAAGGTCGCAGAAACAACGGGTCTCGGGGAAATCGAGAGGAAAGCCCTCCGAAACCTCCTTGAGAAATACAAGAAGGTCTTCGACAAACGACCAGGCCTGCTCCTATCGTACCAACACGTACTGAAGGTAAAGCAGCACGAACCCTTTAAGGCGATGAGCTACCCTGTACCCCTCGCCTACCGACCGGCAGTAGACGAGGAGATACAGGTGCTCACCCAGCAAAGGATAATCCAACGCTCTACGAGTCCCTACAGCAGCCCACTCCTGATATCCAAGAAAAAAGATGGCGGAGTCAGGCTGTGCCTGGACGCGAGGCGCATTAACCAAATATTAGTACCGGACCACGAATGCATGGAATCCGCTGATGAGCTATTCCAGGAATGCCGCAGTGTGACATTTCTATCCACCCTCGACATGCGTGCCAGTTTCTGGCAGGTTCCTCTACACCCGGAATCACGGAAATACACGGCCTTCTCCCACCGAGGGAAAGGGTACGAATTTCTCGTGACGCCCTTTGGTCTCTCCACCAGCACAGCCAGTCTGGTGCGAGGACTTGAAAAGGTCCTTCAGGGGCTGCACGACGTGACCAACTTCGTCGACGATATCCTATGCACCTCTGAGACGCTAGAGGAGCACCTTACCAGCCTTGAAGAGCTATTCCAACGCTTTTTGGAACATGGACTGACCCTCAGCCTAGAGAAGTCTCACTTCTTCAAAAACGAAACCAAGTTTTTGGGGCACATCCTATCGAGAGAGGGAATAAGACATGATCCGGATAAGGTGGAGGCCATCCAAGCCCTCCCTTCACCCAAGAACATCAAACAACTCCGTGGATTCCTTGGATTAATCAACTATTACAGCAAGTTCACCAAGGAACACAGCGAAGCAACGGCGCCCCTCTTACACCTACTAAGGAAAGGGGAAAAGTGGGCATGGGGCATCAACGAGGAAAATGCACTAGCCAACGTCAAAACAAAATTTTGCACGAGCGTGGTCCTCGCATACCCCCTAAAGAACCGTCCATTCTATGTACAAACGGACGCCAGTGATCTGGCGCTCGGGGCCGTCCTATCCCAAAAATCGGACAACGATGAGACCATGGTCCTCCACTTTGCGAGTCGGACCCTGAAAGGAGCCGAAATCCGGTACACCGTGACAGAACGGGAGCTGCTAGCCATTGTGTGGGCACTCTCCAAATTCCGCACCTACCTACTGGGGGCCCGGGTGATCATCAGGACGGACCATGTCGCCCTGACCTTCCTCAAGGAATGCCGGCTGTCCCATGCACGGCTAACCCGATGGATCCTGGCCATCCAAGACTACAACCCCACCATAGAATACTGCGAGGGAAAGAAAAATCTCGTCGCAGACCTCCTAAGTCGCCCCGACAAGGAACGACCAGAGGAGCACATCCGCATAGCCTTACTCGAAGAGGACCAGGTAGATGCCCTAAATGCAGCCATCGCCCGCCTGAAAGAATTGCAACAGGGGGACCCGGCGTATGAGAAACGCATCGAGCAGGCCATGAAAAACCCGGACAACCCCAAACAGAAGTTTAGGGACGGGCTGCTCTTCAGGATAACAAAGGGAACTGAGCGAGTGTGGGTGCCCGCAGCGGGAGTACGGGATCTGATCCTGAACTGCCACTCCACTTATGGCCACGCTGGGGCAAAGAAGTGCCACCTCATGCTCAAAGAAGACTTCTACTTCCCAAGATTCCACCGTGTAATTCGCCAAACCCTTGCCAGCTGTGACAGCTGCCAAAGAAACAAAATTTACACCGTGGGGAGCTTTGCACACCAGCAAAACATCTTGCCGACCAGGCCCAGAGAACTGGTGTCCTTGGACTATTATGGCCCTCTTCCCAAAGGACGATACGGACTGAGTTACATCCTGGCAGTTATCGACGTCTTCTCCAAAATCACTCGTCTGTACGGGCTACGGAAGGCAACAACAGACGCCACGTGGAGAGTCCTGGCGGAGGACTACTTCACGAAGTTTGGGAAACCCGAGGCGATTCTCAGCGACCAGGGGACCCAATTTACCGCTAAGAAATGGGAAGCATACCTGCGAGAGAATGGGATAAGAGCCATATGGACCTCGATCCGTCACCCACAAGCCAACCCCATCGAGAGGACAAATCGAGAACTATCTCGGTTCTTCCGAACACTGATCCGAGGCAAACATAATGAATGGGTCAAATGGCTACCCGTCGTTGAGGAATGCATCAACACCACCCATCATGAGAGCACCGGCTTCACTCCCTGGGAACTACACTTCGGAAAGGAGGTAGATCGCCCCTGGCAAAAGATTCTGGGCAAGCGTCAAAAAACACCAAAGACGCTCGAAAACCTCATACTGGCGGCATCGGGAAGGATGCGAAAGGTACGAGGCAAGCAAGCCGAAAGATTCAACCGGCACCACAAAGCAAGCGAATTTCGGGTAGGCGACGAAGTCCTTGCTCGAGCACTCGCCGTATCACAGCCATCAGTGTGCCTCATCGCCAAATTTCTGCCGGTCTACGAAGGACCCTACGTCATCTCGCAAAAGGTCCACCAGACATCATAGATTCTCAAGCACGTAGGTACCGACCGGGAGCGAGGATTATTCCATTGTAGTGATCTGCGTCCTTATCGACGCCCACCGGAAAACCCCCTCTACTAGAACATCGGGACCGAAGACGAGATAAGAGCAAGCACTCACGAGCCATCTCCAGTTTTTGGCAAAACATGGAGAAGGCAACACAAACACGCAGCGACAGTGAGGGTCACGAGGTCTCCCCGCGACCCTACGCACCGGCGGAAAAAGGGAGAAGAAACGCGCATCGCCCACTCACGGGGAAGAGCCACCAAACCCAGACCGAGCCGTGGTTCTTCCAACATCTGGAGGAGGACGAAGCGCGGCAACGAGAGGCGCTGGGGATCACGGAAGGGACGCCTAGCCGGTTCGAGCCCGGAACATCGAAGATCAAAAGGAAGTACGTAATCCCCACACCTCCAGGAAATCCGCCTACTCCTGGATGGAAAGCGCCGGCCCGGGAAGGACCACGAGCAACGCGCACCCCGGAAGGATTGCGGATCATCTGGGGCCGGCATCCGGCAACAACGAGGCCTCCGATCAAGCGCCCGGCAGAGCACCCCGCCATCGAGGAGGCGTGCACTCGCAAGAGCGCACAGGGTCGTCCTGCCGCTGGGATAAGGCGCTAAGGTCGTCGGGCCCTAGGAAGGGCTACGTCGACCTTGGAGGGGCGATGTAACGGTTCACTTGGACAGGTAAGCCACCGTCACACAGAACGCGAGAGTAGCTACTCACGTACGCAATACTAGGGCATTCTGACCAGCGTCCGGAGCGACCGGCCATAGCGCCGGCCGGGCGGATCACCTACGTGACGAATTTGGGCGAGCCCGCGACACCTCGCAAGAGGCTCCGCCCAGCGCGTTGAGCTAGACCACCGCGGATTCACTCGCCGGAGTACCCGCCCTCAGCAATACCGATCGCGTAGCTCGTACCTTGACCACTCCTATCACCGAGAGTACGACGAAGAGTCATCGCGACGCCTCTTCACACCGAATGCGCGCCTAATATCCTAAAGAGGAATAATCGGGCATATCTTACCCCTCGAAATGAGTATAGTATGCGAACGTCCTGGAAATTACCAACGCTGCCACCCCACCATCGGAGAGTTTCTCGGCGGCGTGATTCCCTACCTAGCCCTCCGGATCCGCAAGAGAAATGGAATTTCTCCTAACGGGCCTGGGGCTATATAAGGGCGTACACGAATCGGAGCGGCACTCTGTCGCAAATTCACACTCGATATTTTACGTAGAGTCACCATCATCCGGAATCCCGGATCATCGGATGGGAACCTTGCTGCCTTCGCCCTGGTCCCCTATCCTTGGATAACCCCAGCTTCGGGTAGAAACTCTATTTCCTTGGGAAGCCCCAGCATTGCGCTGGAAGTCCTACCTTGGGAATAGAGTCGGCGTGGTGATTGTAGTCAGGATTTAGATAATCATCCGATCGCTCGTCGCTAGGACGAACGATCGCCTTTGCACTCTTCCAACGCCCGCATACTCGGAGTGTGTAGTCGGGAAGCGCCGAACGCGCTTCGCTGCACGTGAGGGAAACTCCACAACCAGCTTCCCTGGTTTTTGGTCCTCCTCGCCTGGCACCGAGGAGGTCAGCCGTCCCTCCTGGACGGCCCCGCTATGTGCACCCGAGGAGCCCGTGTTTTCCTCGAGTCGGCGCATTATTATAACGCTAGCTCAGCTAGCGCATAAGCGTCACGGCTTGGCAACCGTGCGCTTTGTTGCATTTGGCAACTCGTGCCACCGGAATTATCCGCCATACCCCAGACGAACTTCATCCAACGTGCATACGCTCTCTTGTTACAGAAGCGGGCACGAAAACGGCTTTTCGCGTACCAACGACGCTCGCGGTCGACTCGAGAGCGAGCGAGAGATCAAGATAAGCGAGAGAAAGAGAGCGACCGTGGAACCGCCCGCGCGCTGCGACTCGCGTTAATCACGTACTCGTCAAATCCACCAGGACAGACTTTCTCGCCATTCCTCCTTGACCGTCGTAAATGTTGCCTAACCCGACCAAGTCATAAAGTAACCACGGAACTAACATATAACAAATTTCATTTTTTGCACCACTCAACGACAACACAAAATCCGAAACCTATAAATGCCGATGATGACAGATTACGATGGCGTCTCTGAGACCCTCAATAACTACTGAGGCATCTCCAAAGAACCACCTTAAAGTCCGCTCCATCATTCCTGGCACCTTAAAATACATCGTCCTCCTGGAGGCTACGGGAACCCCTTAAATTTTCCAACGGCGACGAGTTCGCCGCATATCCTCGTTTTCCCGAATGACCGAAAACGAAAGGTTAACTCTCGCGTAAAATCGCGAAACGTTACAATATATATATACATACTCTAGAACCTCAGAGTCCTCATGTACCATTTGTATAATCATATGCATACTTCGAAGGTATTAGTCCTCGGAATAACGTTAACGAATATCGCTACATATATATATATATATATATATATATATATATATATATATATATATATATATATATATACATGTACTCCATACGCTTCAGGGACATGTACGAGAGTCCCGAGGCAATAATCGATACATATCTACTTTCATGCATACTTCGGGGACATAAATCCTCAAAGTAACAAGCATAAATATACATATATATATACCTACTCGGTAAACTCCAGGGACATCCAAGAGAGTCTCCGGAGTACGAATAACAATATTAATACCTATACTTACATGTATATTTCGGGGATATTCACGAGTCCCCGAACTAGTATCCAACATATATATGTATATTCGTGTTGGCCATAACCCAACGGTCCTAGAAATAAGGAATATTGCCATATCTATATTATGTATATATTGGGGACGCGATAGTCCTCGAATAACCCGCGAAACTGTTCCTAAGCGGTCAGCTTCATCGCGAGTTTTCTCACAGACCTCCTCGCAGTTTGGTCACCACGTAGTCAGCACATCCTGCCGATAACGAAAAATATTCATTTCATTGCCCATGTATAACTCGAGAAAAATAACGTTATCAGTGCTAATATTCGGTTACATGGGGACCGAGCTCGAGAGCGAGAGTAATGACGCCAAGCCCTTTGTCTCAGAGACAAAGAGGGGGAGGGTACATATTGCGCTCCGGGAACTGGCCAGTCAGTTCCGTCCGGTCTCTCCAAAAGCGCGCATCGCAGAGTCGACGCTCTGAAAACCGGTACATTCTCTTATATTCTTTTCGAGTTTACCCCGGTATCTTCGACAGTGTAACTATAAGTCTTTGTAAAACCAGTATTAATTGTTTAAATAAAAATAAAAGTAAAAGAAAACATAACATGTCAAACACTGCAACGAATAATTTACGAAATTTATATTATTTTCTTTATTCAATGTAACTACGCTTATTTACGTGTAAAATACACAATTGTCTATATCACCTTTGATTTCTTCGCGCTATTAACATCACGCAAAATACGGCGACCGCGCAAAGGTGTAACATTTTTCGAGCAAATAATAAAAATATATTTGCCTGTCGTTCGTGCGTGAAACCACGCAACGAACAAATCATCGTAGTGCATTTCTTTTTCTTTCTCTCTCTCTGTCTCTTCCTATGGCTCACGCCATTTTTCCTTACGCACGTATTCGTCTCACCCATAAAACCATACCTGTCCAAAATTGGACAAATCTCGAAGTGTTTTACGAGGCTTGGGAAAGTTGACGCACGAAGACGCAACATCCGCTGACTCGCCGTAATCTGGCAAGTTAGCGACTGGCACGGTTAACCCGGTGCTTAGTGTTCGGACGTCAATTTCCCTCGACCTTGACATTTGTATTCGCGGCTGGCCGCCAATCGCCGTAACCGGGCGGAGGTGGGGCCAGACGTAGCGAATCGGCGGTGCCGTAATCTGGCACGCACAAGACTCGCTCAGCGAACCAAATTTAGTTTCATATTAATCTGTACCTGTGCGTTCGACACGTACGTTTCCCGATACATTCGCTCAGCAAATAAAATACCATTTTCCGAGGAATTCGGAAGAGTTGCTGCACGAACACGCCACACCCGCCGACCCGCTGTAATTCGGTAGGTCAGCGACTGGCACGGTCACACGGGTGCTTAGTGTTCGGGCGTCCTCTTCCGTTATTCTCAACATTTGTTCTCGCGGCTGGCCGCTAATCGCCGTAACCGGGCGGAGGTGAAGCCAGACGTAACGAGTCGACGGTGCCGTAACCTGGCACGTCTTGCACTCACTCAGCGGTTGAAATAATTATAAAATCTATATATGTATATTTTTATTTCGAAGCGAACGTATCCCTCATATAATTAATCCAGTCCTCGTAGTCCCTGACTGCTCCCACAAACATCGGCATCCCCGGGCCATCGCATTCGTACGAGCACCGGGTACCCGTCTGGGCAACGACAGGTCGGATCGAGCTGGAACATCTTGGCGATTCTTAGACAAATTCGGTCACACGGTCGAGTAATATTGACCCGCTACGCACCGCCGCTCATTCTCACCAAGGTAAGCACGATTTCACGCTACTTCCTTATTTGTTTACCTGTCGCTCAATGCGTCAAATTATACACCAACGACTTTACCAAGCGCCTATCCCAAGTGGGCACATTTCCTCTGAAACGTGGCGCTTTTCTTCTCCGACGGTAACTTACCGTCACATAAATCATATACGACTTGATTCATTATAATCCGGACGTTCGTGGCACACTTCCCATTCGTAAATTCAAATCCTGAAAGGCAAATTAAAAGACGATCAATTATCGATTAAAAATGGGACCCACGACGTAACAATTTCTAAATACCAATCACTGTATGACTTTCTAATTTTTAACTCATGCCACGCACTTACCCTTTTCACCCTCATCCCGTGCTATTGCGCTTGTCGTAGGCAAAAAAGGAGGGAAACAAAAAATAAATGCCCACGTCCCTTCCGGACGTGACAAACGTCTCACGCACGTCTCACGAACGTTTCACGTACGTCTCACGGACGTCTTAAGAACGTTTTGGAACGTCTCGTGAACGTGTTCGAACGGCTCACGAACGTCTTCGAACGTCTCGCGAACGTCTCTTCGACGGCTAACGAACGTCTTCGAACGCCTGTCCGACGAACGTCTCTCGACCACCTCACAAACATCTTCGAACGTATCTTGAACATTTTTCGAACATCCACCGATGCATGTCTTCGAACATCATCCAGCGATGAAATGAATTCATTTCCCATCAATTTCAAAACTAATTTTCTTTACATTTGAGAGCAATAGTTTATTCAGTTTTGTAATCCGAAAACAGATGATGTAACGAAAGACGGGGTGAGGAAAAAAATCATATATTGTTACATTTCGTTTATTGACACGAATCTTCAAGATTCCACCACCAATTGAACATTTTAAATACATTTTGTAATGTATAATCTTTTTCATGATTTTCACAACGTAGAGTAGAGCTCAACCCTAATTTACTTAAGGTATGCAGATCGCCGAATTCCATTTCCAACGTTTCAATAACTAGATTAGTTTCAATAACTAGATAGATCATTTTTCACTTTTAATATATCTGCAAGCCATTCTCGTTTTTCATGACCGTTAACATATACGATAGGATATATGTCGTCTTCTGTTGGACCCACAACTGCAGCTGTTATTATACCTCGAGCCATGCTATATCGAACGTTTCCATAGGCCCACTCTAGACCATGATGATTGTGAAACAACCATGACGCTTCGTATCTCTCAGATTTTGTGGGAAGTCTCGGAGGTATGAGCCTCGCGAAAATGTTCTGAGAGAGTACATATCCCGCTCTCAGAATCGCTCCTTCCTTCACGACCAAATTTCTTCCAACAATGAATCCTTGTACATCGGCAAATGTAGGTACAGTCATAACGGAGATATATTCGATCTTCGTTATTCGGCTCGATCACCTCGATAGCAAGACCAATTGATGACTGACGTCTATATTTAAGAAGCTCGCCTTTAATTATTTATTCATTGAGCGAGGGAGGGGTTGTACTTGCGGATCTATACAATTTTACGAACCATGTTGGTCAATGGACAATATTCAACAACGCGATCGTGCAAGATCAAATAATAGGCAGTAGTATTTAGTGGCATATCTTCCTTACATTCAAACTCTATTCGCACATCCGCGATAGCATTTTGTACAGACTCGTTCTGGCGCGAGCAATCAATAACTGTGAGAGGGCCATTATATTGAAACTATGCGACAGTGAGCAAAGAAATATCACTATTACAGCTGTATTAAGATATACGAAATCGAGAGTACATATTGAACAAGATGGTGAATCTGTTTTTGTGAAAGTCCAAATTCAAATCATCGTACAGATACGATTCCGAGTTGAGATAAAGTTTAACATTGGCGAGATTGCAGTCGTCGAATAATGTAAAGTCCGTTGCCGTCGATGTTTTTTAACTAGTCAGTAGCGCAAATATTACATGTCTTGGTTTCTCTAGCTGGGAGACAGCTTTTACGTTCCATGAATGTTTCGTTGTGTTACGTCCTGGCGATCTCGCCCTCCATTGAATAACCTAGAATATAAAAAACGAACATAAAATATCTATAGACTTACTCTACAGACTAAGAATATGTATTGGGAACCACTTTAGAATTACCTAGAAATATTCTTCCTTATCTAAAATAAAATAGACGACGTATAGAATAATATAATTCTCTATTTTGACAAAAACAATATGTCTTTCAATACTGTTTATGCATTAAATGGCTCAAATATAATAATCACGTGATTTTGCATTATACACATAAAATATTACATGTACTAAGAATAAATAAAGCCCTATGTAGCACTTCGTAAAATATATTGTTCCCCTTAAATTCCTTAAGGCTATGATAAAACATAAAATTTGGAAAAGCCTTCTGTCACCGAACATAGTGTGATAGGAGAAAATAAGGAAACAAATATGAAATCATAATAATAATTCAATATTCTTAGCAACGCCTAAAACCGGGTTAAAATAGAACTTTTCAGAGTTTAACTTTTCCAATATTAAACAGCACATTCAGTGTTAAATTATGCCCTAAGCACTATATTTTTTTATCCAACCAATCACGTAAAAATTACCTAAACCATAGTTAAAATCAGGTTAAAATGAATACGTCTACCCGCCATATTGAAGAGGGAAAAATCCCGATTCCAACTATACCCGTCCCATCATTTTAGAACAATTAGAAACATTTAATTTTGATTTTTAAAAGAAAAGATACTTGCTTCGACCTCCTATGACGTCATGTTCTCCTGATACTCCTGTTCTTAGTCGCGACTCGCGAAATTCGTTTCCATCAAAACTAAAAATCGTACCGCGGTCCCGCGGATGTCAAAATTTCCTTAAAAATCCCCTCTTTCATATAGACACAACTCGCGGCCCCAGCGGCCATTGTTTTCCCCAAAAATGTCAAAAAACTTTCAAAGCGACGGATAAACCGTGTTACTGTATATCTATAGAGTACCCTCGTGCATGCTTCACCTAAAGGGGCCGCGATGATGGTTTCGGCCCGCCAAAATGGCTAACAGTCGCCATATTGAATTCCTGTCACCATCTTTGATTCCCGTAGGAACCCCCGTGGTCCTGTATGCTGCCATGACACCTCCCATGAGCATCCATCTTTATCCCGGTATATGCATCCCTAAGGAGGCCGCCATGACAGTTCCCCACAATATCTCAGTACACGTGCACTTGGACCTCGCTTCGCCCGTGGCCGCCATGACAGTCGCCACGAGGCGCACGGTCACCCGCGAAATCACGTCCCGTCGATATTATCGATACACCCCGCAAAAATCACGTACTTTAAATATTACTAATGAAACTAGAGCGACATTTTTTCGCCGATCTCACTATCTACCTACACTAAACATCCTGCGGATACTATGACCCTCCACGTGCCGTCATACCATTCCTTTGTTCCAAATTTATTAATGCAAAATCTATTGTTAATCAGGGATAGAGTCATTGTTAAATCAGATACATATTCCCCGTAGTGTTAAATATCATATTCCATTTTGAATCGTGAATTTAGAGCAATATTAACCATTATACAATGTTAATAATAAATTTTGATAATAAAATAACCATATAAAATTAAAGCATCAACGTTAATGAGACTATTAGCTCATGCGCAACATATCCCGACGCGCATCGCTATTTTTAATAGATATTTAATAAAATCTTTCAATAAAATATTTTACGCAGAAGTATATATACCTATATACCTACATATGCATATATATATACATATATTTCGATATTTTTGAAGCCTTAATAATAAATGCTCCACTAAAAACTTACCACATAAGAAAAAGAAATATTCCCACACAGAACCTAACGTCGGTTGAATGTACATTGAAGGTATTTTATGGATCAATCATAAAGCCAAAAAACATCCAAAGGCGTATATTTTTAATCCATTTTTAGTGCCAATGTACCCCTATTTTATGTATTGGAAATGTCTTTTTGACATACTTCGTTACATCCATTGAATGTCTAGAAAAACTTTCATTGCACGTACTTTATAACATCCATTAAATGTTCACTTAGAAGACAGCGAATGTTGCAAAAAAGTCTTCTGTACGTATTTTTTAACATCCATTAGATGTTTATTTCAAAGACTGCGAATGTCGCAAAAAAACGTCTACTATACGTATTTTATAACATTCATTAGATGTTCATTTTGAAGGCTGCGAATGTCGCAACAAACGTCTTCTGTACGTATTTTGGCACGTCTATTCGATGTGCAGTTTGCAACCAACGAACATTTGCAAAAAATCTTTAATATACGTACTTTGTACCACCTATTCCATTGTCCATTCTGACAGAAACAGTATAATATAGCCAATATTCTTTCGTTGATACTTTACTGTTTTGCAGAGACTGTTATGGATACAGTTTTCGATTAATTCTTGGCTGAAAAATAAACGAGGTGGTATAATAAATAGTAAGACATGATTTTAGTTATTAAATTTTAATAAACTGATTAATATAATTAATGAATGCTTAAATCAAATTACATTTCAATCGAAGAATAATCACAAATAATGAAAACAATGAAAAATTATATGAAAAAGTTGTGAATGAATTTTTTTAAGTCAAGGTTTTATTATGATTGATCAAAAGCATTTGCATATATTACGTGAATCTTCGGAACAATGCAAATTATAGAAACTGTGAAGTTATAGTTATTTCACTATATTCATATTTAATGAATTTTTTAAAAGTAAACGTTTTATGATGATTGATCAGAAGCATTTGCATATATTGCTTGAATCTCCGAAACAATGCAAATTATAGAAACTGCGAAGTTATAGTCATTTCACAATATTTATATTTAATGATTTTTTTGAAGTCAAGGTTTTATTATGATTGATCAAAAGCATTTGCATATATTACTTGAATCTCCGGAACAATGCAAATTATAAAAACTGTGAAGTTATAGTTATTTCACTATATTTATATTTAATGATTTTTTTAAAGTTATCGTTTTATTATGATTGATGAAAAACATTTGCATATACTTTAATCTTCGTAACAATGCAAATTATAGAAACTGTCAAGTTATAGTTATTTCACTATATTTACGATATTTGGTTTTTATTTTTGGCCTTTTCTAACTCTTGTTATCGCAAACGCCCGGGATTCTGCGTTTTACCTATTAATTTGGCATTTCTTTTTCTTTTGCCAATCGAGCTGGCGCATGACGGAACCATTCTTTGAGTCGATTCTCGAATTTTTCCTTGGTCATTTCCGGAAAGTTTTGAATCGCAGCTGAAAATCATTTGCACATTTAAAAAAATAATGTTTACAGGTGACAAAATTATTTGTAGTTCAATTAATTCTATTAAACTTACTGTACATCAATGCCGCCAGCTTCATTTTCGATAGGTTGATTTTTCCTTTACGACCTTTCCATGAGTACTTGGAAGCTACTTCATTCGTAAATATTTCTTTGAAGATTCGACGGATCGAATCGTCAACGCTGACGCCTCCGCATTTACTGAGTAAACGAAGCTGCGTAAAAAAAAGTAATTTACGACTCTAAAAGTAACGCATAATTGAATGCAACTTTTCATAAACTTGCTCTTCACAATACAAATCTCCAGAGATTGGTAGCATATGAAAAAGAATGTTGACAGCGCGATGCAAATTTGACGCAGAGAAAGCTACACGACTATGCAAATATTATCGAGCCTATTTTAGTCCAAATAACATAGATGTCATCATAAAAAAATATTGATTTCAATTGAATTAAACAATAGATGCGTATAATTACGTGTAGGACGTGTAATATAGTTATGTTTCTGCGAACTGAATTATGAAAAAAAACTTACGAGATTTTGCTTTTCGTTTTCATCTCCTATCGACGTTTCAGCTTCTTCGACCGCTTGGATTGTTTGGAGAGGCAGTCTTAAGCGCCATTCATTTATGTTGTTATCCTGCAGGTCATTATGCAAATTCCCGCCCGCTGACAGTGCAAGTTCACGCACGCACCGATTGATTTTTTGGAGAAATTCCAGATTCCGTTCAACCATAAGGCTCTGCTCTTTCAATTGATTTTTTATTTCTTTAATCTCATCTGAAAACATAAGTTTTATATTCAAGGTAGTCCTATCGTATCATATTCAAATTGAAAAATTGTTTTTCAGTTTTTCTCGTGTACAAAATGCTTTTCGGGCTTAAGTTAATTAAAAAAAGTCGTTGCAAATTGACCAATGAATAACATACTACAAATTTAAGGTCAACTAAAGTTATATGTACTTACAGTGTAATTACGAAAATTTCAACAAAATTTCTCTTTTAATTTTTTTTTTCAATTAATAAAGCTTCTTTGAGAATGCACAAAAATGTATGCAAAGTTGTAGAAGGCTTCACCGGAGTAGAAGCCAAAATATTTATTGATAAAAATGCATTTTTTTAAATGCGCTCTTATGAGAGACTACCAAAAATTGTGATTTTTACCAACGAATATTTGAACTTCCGCTCAGTGAAACCTTCCAAAATTTATTACACGTGCATATGGCATCAAAGAAGGTCGTTTATCCAAATTTCCAACAAAATCTTGAGAAAACGATATAACGTTAGAACTACCTTAAATCCTTGCAAAAAATAATAGTAAGTAGTGCCGTGTCATTTTTATTTTTTATTTTTACCAATTATCGAAGCAGGCACAAGCAATGGAGTCGTTCTTGGTGAAGTTCTGGGGCTTGTGCAATCAGTGGACGTATCCTCAAAATCCGCCATGGCTATTGAAGTAGTAGGCTTCGATGCAAATGGTCATTGTTTTTTCTTTGGCAGACGTTCATTCGACACTCCTATAAATACATACAAACAAAATAATTAAAATTAGTGTAATATGATGTTAATAATATAAAATTTGTTAGAAAGGGTTTTTTGATATAGCAATTTATACCTGGATGACTTTGCGGTGAGATTTCATCATCAGAATTATCATCACCATCTTGTCCGGTAAAGGTATGAAAGTCCGGCTGGGAACGATAACGCCGCGATACACCGGCATCATCTACATCGTCTGTGTCAATATCGGATGTCAGAAGAGCTCTGTTGAGCTTTTTTTTTGCTACATCGAAGTGACCTGCAATTAATAAGTTTGATTAATACCATAATTATGCAAAAAAAAACTATATTTTCAATGCATATACGAAAGTAGTATCAACTTGCTGCTTAGTATACTAAAACATTACAATTTACTATTTAATTCTAATTGTTCACCTTACCGTAAGAACCAAATTTTCGGATGATTTTATATCTCGCCCATTTCAATGTCGGTTGTACGTGAGACTTTACAGCATCGTCGTAAGATGTTTTTAAATCTTGCACTGTTCTCGGGGACCAGCAAAACGTTTCCGATATCCATGTCTCCGATATCAGTTGGAGTCCACTTCTGAATTGGACAAGTAAATAATTTTTTTCATGGAATCCTGCAGATGATCCTGTTGTCGGCATGATTACAATCGCACTAGTACAAAAAAAATTGTAAACAAATTATTCATCCCGTTGATTTTATGTTGTTGGGGTCAAGACAATAATTTTTCTACAATTTATTTAGTCAACAACAAAATATGAATGAATAAAAAATGAAGACCGAAAACGATAATTCCCGAGGTAAAAACAGGGAAATAAAAAAAATAGAGATTTAACAAAAATTTGGTAGGCATTTCTTTCGTATTAATTATGAAAATACAATTTCTAAAGATTTTCTACATAGTTTTTGAGTAATTGAATACCGAAGTTCACGTGTATAAGGATAGAATTTCCATCTATAAATGTATATACTCCCGGGTATAAGAACTCAACTTTAATGCTCAATTACTCAGCAATTAGGTAGAACAAAAATTTCAAAAAAAATTGTATTTTCACACTTGATGCTAGAGAACGTTGTCATCAAACTTTTTTAACTTCTGTGCATTTTTATTTCGGTCACCACCCTCCTTAATGAGTGATTTTTCGCCGATTTAAAATACACATACATAATTACGTGCATTAAAATAAATATCGAGCGTCAACACGTAGACAAAGTAGTTTTTTTATTTAAAAAAAATACGTTAAAGAGTGTAAAAAAAACTCTGAACACACATTCTCTTATTTGTGACTTACATTTTTTTTTTCTACAGACATGAGTGGATTAATGCTAGCACCGCATACGCATTTTCAAAAGGCATCAGGAAATATTTTTTTGTAATCGCTGAAAGAGGCCAAGCTTGTAGTTTCGATAACTTTTCTACTTTGAATAAGAACGTTAGAGAGGATTGGCAGAACTCGTCATAAATGTTGGAAATTTTTCGAAATTCGCGTCCAATTACAAAAACCATGTCTTGTGATTTGATTATGTTTTCAACCAGAACAATACTATCGTCTCTCATACCACAACAATTGTTTGGTATTTTTCGTGATATCGTGAATTTTTCCAGTATCAATTTGCTATACTGGACTCCTTCACACGGAGTTATTGTTGGCCCAGCAGTGTGCAATCCTTTGAGCATTGGGCCCGTTCCAGCTGTCTCTGTTGAGCTTGAACAGGCTAGTCTTTCCGCGTATCGATTTCTCAATTGTTGTAATGGCTTCTCGCCTTTTGTTATCAATTTTTTCATTCCTGCGAGATGATTCTCGAATGGAAATGCACTGTAGTTATCCAGTGAACCGAATAATCGAACATCATCAGCGATATGAATGAGGCCATGCACACTGTGCGAAACAAATTCTTCTCCATAGATAATCCCGAACGATTCTACGAAGTCATGTAGGAGAGATTCAGCAAAAATGATATCTGCTGGTTTTGCTGTTATTAGTAATCTTATAGCCACGTGAAGGAGCATGAAATGTTTGTAAAGTTTCGGGGGTAAATGCTCTTTTAGAACGATTATGCCAGTGTATAACAAGAATGCTCGAAGTTCTGTAGCCTTCCAGTACAGTACCTCATGCAAATCACGAGGTTTTCGGGCGAATTCAAAAGGCGTATAATCTTTCATAATTGCAAGGCGTTCCGATATTTTCCGAATGACCGCGTCGGGCTGTCGAACTTTTTTTTTTATTGGCCCTTTTAACCAAAATCGTATAAGTTTTTTCATTACCCCAATGCAACATAGATGCATATATTCTAGAGGTACTCGTGATACTAATCCGAAATTAGGAATCTTTAATAAAATACTTGTTCCACTGTGATAGTCTTCATCTAGTTGTTTCTCAAACGATTCATCAGTTCTTTTCGAAGCTGTTAGATCGGGAAAAGCAATTCGATCTTGAATGCGCGCCCCCGCTGTAGTACATTTTGAACAACTACCATAACCGGTGTGTCCCTTCGTTAGGCATACAAAAGATTTTGCAGGTGCATCGAGAATTAAAGAATGAAACGAAAAAGTGTAGAAGGTCCCACAATACGTTAATCCGTCACGAATTAGGATTATCAGTTCTTCAACGAACGGACTCAAAAATTCATTGGGTAATGCCGGTTTTTTTTCCCACAGTAAGATCCGATAGCAAAAACGTATTTTGTGTTCACAACGCGGCATAGTATGGGCCACAAATCGTTGGAACGACTAGATGTAGAAATAGGCAGGCCGTCAATACCGATTTGTAACGATATATTGGTTCCTGTCGAAATGCAACGAGTTTTTATATATTGCTCAAGCCCACTTCTCAGACCAAAGTGACAATAAACACCGGGATTCATTGAAACTATTTCTGTGCTTCTTGGTGTCAAAAGAAGAGTTTTAGAGCATTTTGGAAGAAATTCAAAACACTCATGCGTTCGCAAAAGCTTGATCAATTCATCAGTCGCAGTGTGACTTATTCTGTTTTTTACAGCCCATTCGGCCAAAGTGCTTGCCGAAATTTTTTTTTCTTCAGAGTCACAGCATTTATTGTTCTCAATATTTTCTATCGGGTTATTTTTTGAAGAATCTCCTTGTGAGATGTCAATCCCTGTGGTAGACATGGAAGCCGTCGCGTCATTTTTTTCATTATCAACTGATACGCAGTTCACCGAAATATTTTCAATATTGGTATCGTGAATATCGTCATTAGGCCGTAAACCCAATGTTGGCTCTTGATGATCAGTACAGCGCTTTTTGCAAAAGCGCTGAAAATATTTTTGAGACATCTCACATAGCGGTTTTCTTTTTTTCCCTACTGTTGCCATTTCACTGTCAGTTGTGCTGAAAATAAAGATCAATGCTGACGGTAATATACCTATATATTCGATCTATACGATAATATATTCATGGCAATACACAAAGACAAATACTTTTACTATCTTAAAACATTTTTTCATGCTAATAAAATTAAATTGCGAAAAAAATTAGGTAGAAAAAAATAGTATAAAAATAGTAAAGAAAATTTTTAATTAGATGCTTTGTAGACAAATTCACGGATAAAAATTTAAAAAATGATACACGAAATCAACGTTACTTGCTATGCCAGGAACAGAAAACATTTTTTGACATAATAATGAATGATTTTTTAACGTCAATCTTCATTATTGTTCAAACCTTTTTATAATAAAATCGTATCATGAATAGTTTTTGTTGGATTAGAGGCGCCCTTGTCGTACAGCCCTGACTTTTCTTATTGTTCGTCTCTCACGCTCGAGACGCCGGCTACGCTTAGAGTCACTTCGTTGCAAGCAACGAGCGAGTACAGACCACGAGTCCAAACGAGCGATACTTTATCTTCTTATAATACAATATAACGTGTGCCTATTATATAAATAAAATATGTTATAAGAAAACGAAGTTGATTTCCTTGGCCCGTGCACAAATTTCTAAAAGGTTATGGGCCCAGCACGCTTCCACTGCGCCAGTGAAAAGTTTCTGTGAAACAATTGGAAAAGTGTACGGACAAGGAAAATTCCAGAACAAAAAGGAAGTCTTAACGAAAAGCAGGAAGACGACGATACCCCTGGCAGAATGGCAGAGAATAGCGAAACGACAGATACTGCTTCTGATTCGAGGGGTAAGTAAAATAAAACGAAAACCTTGGTGCGAAATCAAAAAAAAAAAAAAAGGTATGTGTGTATTCATCGCGAGTGTCGAAGTGCGAAAATTCGTAAAATTAGAAAAGTCGGCGTGAAAAATTCTCAAAAGCTAAACCGACAGAAAATCAAAGAGCAAAAGTCGTTAACGCAAAACAAAGGAAGTCTGTCAAAATGGCTGGCGCATAGAGAATTAGACAAAGGCGTCGAAACAAGTCGCGACTTGTCTGTCTTCGGGTATATCGCGCGCGTTACATTGTAGGCCGGTATAGAGAGCGGCTGGCAACAGCAAAATGTAAACAAACCGGGAGACCGCGCTATACCAAGACGAATCAACGGAGGAAAGAGTGAGAGAGGGAGCTCCAACGAGAGAACAACGAGCATTAGCGAGAGGAACGAGCATCGATACGATAAAACGAGTGTCGATGAGAGAGACGAGTGTCGAGGAGAAAGAAACGAGACGTAACAAGAGATATCACGACGGTTTACGAAAGAAAGAGCGACGCCGTGTAACGATCGGATGATCGAACGAGTAAGCGCACATCGATGAATACGCATATACACGTAGTTTAAGCCTGTGAGAACAATGTATACTTAGATATATCCAAAGTTCTCAAAATATGGGTAAGATAGCCTGGAATTAAAGCAACATGATAGACAAACTTTTGTATATGCGTGTAGAAAAAGATTGAGTATTCGATACAAGGATCTACACGTATTATGTCTATGTCTATACAGATAGTCTGACATTATTGGCATTTTTCCGCACGCACCGAGAGATGTTCGAATTCGACAAAATTCATCCAGATGAAGAGATCTCAGTAACCTGCATCGGAGAACGGATCATTTTCACTACTGAATCTGACATGGAATGTGAAATTGGTAAGAATTGATCTTTCTATTAATAACGAGAGCCAAATTAATAGCAAAATAACGAGTCGCTTCGGAGAAAAAAAAAAAAAAAAACCGACAGTAAGCTGCGAGTTTTCTCTGTTGCGCCACTCACGGGGTTTTATCCGCTGTGCACTCTGCAGCTAGGTGGGTACGTAGACTCGGAGACAATCTCGCACGCTTAATGAAAGAGCGCGTTGTCACGCACGCATCGAATTTTACTGGAGGAAAGAGGGAAAATAATTATAAATAAATATCTTGTATAGTGTAATCCGCCGTGCGCTCTGACACTGTAGGAGACTTAGCATGCGTTGAGGTATTCCTGTGTGTGAATGCCGCAATGCTTGTTTGCTTCTATTCAATTAACTTGTGTTCGGTTGAAAGAATAGTAAGCGATATTCCTCTAAAAATTTACGATTGCTGTGTTAAATACGAGTGTTTAATTACGAGTGTTAAATTAAAGGACTGGATACTCTCGGTGAAAACGAGCGGAAAGTTGTCATGAGAGCAATCAATGACAAAGAACGAGAAGGAACCAAGCTGATCATGTCCAGGAACGACAGCAATCCGAATTCTTCGGTCGACAAAGGGAACGAGGTCGACAAACGTCATGAAGATTCTGACAGCAACAAGTCATTCGAAACGAGCGACATAAGTGATCGAGATGACAATAGAACTGTTTTGAACAAAGTCGTCAAGGCATTAGACGATCTGACGACCACTCAAAGGGATATGACAAAAATATTCTTGAAAGGGATGACTGCCCTTATCGACAAAATTGACGGGAATTATCCACGTAAATCGGGAAATCAAGATTCCGGAAGCGACGAACGACAAAACGAGAGGGAGAAGGCAATTCCAAGACCTTCTTCAGTAAACTCAGAAGTGAGAAATGCTGAACCCGGTATTCGTCGCGAAGAAATAATTGAGCTGATACGGAGTGAAATGAGGCAAACAGGCCATAACTCGAATACAAACGTAAATCGTCCAAGTACTTCGGGAACGGATGTCGTCAAGGAAATAAGTGAGAAAATACGAGTCGAATTGGTGGGCAAAGATTCGAGCAAACGAGAGTATAAATTGACAACTCAAACAAAATATGAACATTTCATGGATTTTCTCACGTCTGAATTGAGAATTCTGGTTTTGCTCTATATTATCAATCCGAATGAGAAACCTAACTTTACGGTGGACGATGCAACGAGAGAAAAACATACGTTCAAAGTTAGAGACATCCTGATTAACAGATTGGATCAATATTATTATTCAAGAATCGATAAAATTAAGGATCCAATCGAGATTATAAACAAGATCAAGGAATTGAAACGATACGAGACGAATTTGACATCGATGACTATCCGAAAACGACTGTACAACATGGAATATGTTCCAAGCAAAAAGAAAGCTGCGGAATTCTGGGATCGGTTTGAAGAATTAGTGCGAAACTACGACAGTCTCCCAAACGTGAATCCGCTCTCACATGACGAAAAGAGGGATGCATTCTTCAACGCGATCACAACCGCTATACCGCAGGTTCAGTCGATTGAGTTTTTGACTACGAACTCAACTGGAAGAGGGCTTACGTACGATCAGTTGAAGGCTTTCATCATCCAGCACGAAGCAAATAAAACACAAACAAACGACACGAAACCTGTGGCACTGAGGGTAAGGAAACATGATCCAAAGAACCGATGCTACGGATGTGGGGGTCAGGGTCATCACGCTGACGCATGTCCAAATGAAGGCAAACCTCAATGTTACGAGTGTGGCAAAATTGGACACATTGCGAGAGAGTGCTCGGTACGGAAGAATAAGCAGAGTGAACCAGCCACGTCATCGAAATATGGGTCATCGTCAAAACAACAGGGCAAAATCGCTTATCGTCCGAAGAGCAGCAGCAGTTTCCGAGGCAAGCGAAAGTTTGGAGGACCGAATCGAGAAAATTCGGCAAAACGAGCGAAGGTCGACAAAGGACGTAGCGGCCAACAGAAGAACAAGGACCAGGAAAACCAGGACGACGAGAAGGAAAACCAGAATGGTAACAAGATGCGTAAAGGTGAGACTGACAGTACAGAAATTAATATGATCAATTATAGTACAATGACTCCATCGAATTTGCAAATTAACGAACACGATGTTGAAAGTAATACTACCTTTACGAAATTTCTGGCTGATTCGGGCGCAACTGAGCATCTGACAAAATCCAAGCTCATGTTCAAAACCTTCGATCATACGAAGAAAAGTTCGATAAAGTGTGCGAATAAAGAGGCACACGCCGATTTAGAATCGGAGGGAGTTGGAACGATAGAAGTCAAGTTAAATAATGTCAAGCCTATGAGCTTGGAAAATGTTATATGCGCCAAAGCCTTATCTGAAAATCTCTTATCCCTACGAAAATTCGCGGATATGGGACTGAGCATCTACTTGGACAACCGACAAATCGATATTTTTGATCCTACGTCACACGAGTCGTTTATCAAGGGAATCTATCAAAAACCCTTGTGGGAAATCGAACTGGAAGTAGATAAAACGAGTGGTATAATCCAACGTTCGAACGAGAGTAAAACGAAGAGATCAGTAGTTTATTTAACAACAGAAAGCTCAGAAAACGAACCTAGAGATATGACTCGGAGTATGGTGAAAGCAAAGGATAGAATTCAAATAGACGAGAATTCAAAATCGATCGAAGTTGAGGCTCAAAAGAGGTCTACTGAGGCAGAAAAGATTTCTGTGACTGATGTACAGGAAAACGAAAAGACAAATCTCGACAGTCAGGAAATTACGAGCGAAATAATTGGTCCGAGTATTCAGAATTTCAACTTCGATCTATCAATTTGGGATCGAAAACTAGGTAATGTCGAGGATATTCAGTCTGAAGAATTTACGAGCGATGGAACACCTTTCAACGACAGGTACGAGAAATTCGTGGACAAAAATAAGGCTTTATTGTGGCACGTAAGGCTCGGACACGCGTCTGTAGACTATCTAAAGTCTTTGCAAAAGAGGTTTCCGGAAAATAAAAGTCTGCAAAGCGCAAAATTCGATGAATCAATTAAAGAGTGTGAAATTTGTATGATAGCAAAATTCAATAAACTACCCTTCAACAAAACGAGAGAACGAGCGACAAAACCATTGGAGAGAATACACTCCGACACGATGGGACCTATAAGTCCTAAAACACATCCGAAGGGTTATCGATTCATTTCGGTATTCATAGACGACTACTCGAGACTAGCGATGGCCTATCCTATGAAAACGAAAAGTGAAACGGGAGAATGCCTGGAAGTGTTCATCAAGAGTGCAAGGAATCTTTTGGGTTACGATGCGAAGGTTTGTTACTTGCAATCTGACCAGGGGACCGAATTTACCGGAGGGTACACGATCGAAGTCCTCAATAAAATCGGAGCCGAATCCCGACTATCGACTCCATACACGCCCGAGCACAATGGAGTGGCTGAGCGATTTAATCAGACGATCCAGAAAAAGGTGCGTTCGTTCATTTATGATTCGAAACTTCCGGAAAATATGTGGGATCTGGCTCTCGGAGCAGCCACATATACATACAACAGGACTCCGCATAAGTCTATCGATATGGAGATACCTATCCGGAAGTTTGCACCAGAGAAGAGTTTTGATATTTTTCAGTTGAAACGGTTTGGATGTCTGGCTTACATGAAAGTCCAACGAAACACGGGACCGAAATTCGGGAGCATCGGAAAACGAGCGATTATGGTAGGCTACACTCCTTCTGGATTCATCTTGCTCAGACCTGAAGAAGGAAAATTTTACGAGAGTAGAGACGTCCGCTTTAACGAGAAACTTGTTTATGGGGATAAATACCGTAAACAAAGTATTAAAGACTGGGAGTTCGAATCTGGTGAAGTCAACAGAGAGAATTGGTTTGTTGAATTCGATCGAGAAACGAGTGAAAACTCACCAGAGTTCTCAAAACCGGAGGGAGAAGCCAAAAGAAAACGAGGTAGACCAAGGAAAAATCCGATTAATCCCGAAAACGCGATGTCTAAGAAAACGAGAGGAAATGACGATGCGGTTGCGAATGAAGAGCTGAACGAGACGGGAAAAGCGCAAACATCGGATTTGACGAGCGAAATGAACGACACTAGCTATCACGCTCTGTTGGCCGAAATCAACCAAGATCCATCTTCGTATAAAGAAGCTATGCAAACGAGAGAAAAGGCTAAATGGCAAGGCGCGATCAATGAGGAATTGGCGTCTATGAAAGAGAATGAAGTATGGACACTGGTTGACAGATCGGAGATCGAGTCAAACCACAAGAAACCCAACGTGATTGACTCAAAATGGGTTTTTAAAAGGAAAAACGATACAAGCGGTCATACAAAATACAAAGCTAGGCTCGTCATTAGAGGCTTTAAGGATCTCAAGAAGTACGACCTCACAGAAACGTATGCACCGGTTTCTCGCTTAGCTCTGGTAAGATCTGTATTTGCCATCATAAACAAATACGATCTAGACGTCGTTCAACTTGACGTCAAAACTGCGTTTTTATATGGAACAATCGATAAGGATATCTATATGGAGATCCCGGAGGGCACAGAACACGACGAAATAACACGGCGTACTAAAGTATGCAAATTGCAAAGAGCGTTATATGGATTACGCATAAGTCCTAAACGGTGGAATATTCGATTCACCGAAGTAGCTAAACGAGCTGGACTGATGTCACATGATTCAGAGCCTTGTCTCTTTACATGGGGAGAAGAAAGCAAATTCCTAATTCTACTACTGTACGTAGATGACATGCTCGTGGCGAGTAACGACGAGAAAAAGATGCTCGAGGTCACGACTGTTCTTAAAAGGGAATTTAAAATCACGGAATTCGGTACTCCAAAAACGTTCTTGGGAATAGAGATCGATAGAACGAGAGAAAAACAAGAGTTTCTCTTGAAGCAGGAAATGTATATTGAAAGGATCCTGAAGAGATTCAAATTTGAAGACATGCATCCGCAACGTACTCCGATGGTCACCACGCAGGTGGCAAACAAGGACCGAAAATTACGAGAGGAAATTAACGAGAGCAAGCCAGTAGAAAACAGCCTATACCGTGAAGCGATAGGGAGTCTTCTGTACCTGGCTAATGCTACGAGACCAGACATAATGTACTCGGTAAATGTGTTAAGTAGACACCAGATAAATCCAACAGATAACGAAATGGCAAATGGTCAAACGAGTATTCAGATATCTCAAAGGGACAAAGAATCTGGGATTAACCTTCGTTGGAAATCGGGACGATATGGAAGCTTACTCGGACGCGAGCTTTGCTGACTGCAAGGGTTCTCTTACGACTAGTGGATATGTCGTCAAGTTGTATGGAGACGCAGTGGCTTGGAAGACGCACAAACAATCGTATGTCGCTTTGTCGACATGTCAAGCAGAGTATGTTGCCATGAGCGAGGCATGCCAAGAACTGGTTGCATTGGACAATTCCTTGAAGCTGATCCTCAATAACTCTTTTTGCCCGATCACACTTTGGTGTGATAATAAAGCAGCCGAAGCTAGCGCAAAAATGAGTGGGAGTGGCAAATTGAGGCACATGACGGAGATCAAGGAACACTACATTCGAGAATGTGTTCAACGCAAATTAGTAGAAATAAAATGGATATCTTCAAAGGAACAGCTAGCGGATATCATGACAAAACCCCTTTCATTCGAACTGCATCGCAGACTAGCTAGCAGTATTATGAATGAGAGAGAGAGAAATTGCGAACGAACTGCAAATATTAGAAACGACTGAAGCCTGTAATTATTTTAATTGTGTTTTCCATATTGGTTACAGGTGGTAAGAAATAACAAGAGCCGACGCAAGTGCGGGAGGGAGTGTTGGATTAGAGGCGCCCTTGTCGTACGGCCCTGACTTTTCTTATTGTCCGTCTCTCACGCTCGAGACGCCGGCTACGCTTAGAGTCACTTCGTTGCAAGCAACGAGCGAGTACAGACCACGAGTCCAAACGAGCGATACTTTATCTTCTTATAATACAATATAACGTGTGCCTATTATATAAATAAAATATGTTATAAGAAAACGAAGTTGATTTCCTTGGCCCGTGCACAAATTTCTAAAAGTTTTATATATTTTTTAACAAAAAGAATGCCACTGTATCAATAGAAAAAAGGTAAAAAACAGTTGTCACTTATTTTAAACATATCACTGAGTAGTAAAACTGTTGACCGCATGCTCACCGCAGGACTAGTGACCATAGTCAACATAAGTTTTACCAATGAAATATTTTCTTTTATATTATTCTTCTACTCATATTCTTTTTCTAGAATACAATTGATGTTTTTCTAAAAAAAAATTTCTACAAATTTGTCTAAAATTTTTCTAAAATACAATTTCTAAAATAAAATACTTGTAGATAAAAATAATTCAGATTTATTATTAAAAAATCATCTCGGTGAATCTTGTCAAATGACAAGACTCAGCGATAAGCCTCAGCGAAGAGACAGCGACAAGACTCAGCGATAAGACTCATGTCAGCGTCAAGACTCAGTGATAAGACCCAGCGACAAGCAAAAGGGTGCAATATGCTATTTCTAAGTGAATAAAGTTTGGAGAAATGACTTCTTAATAATAAATCTGAATTTTGTTTTCAATTGTCGCTTGTCAGTGACCCTTGTCGCTTGACAAGACTCACCGCGGTAAGACTGTTGATCACAGTCAATATATACGCTTTATCAGGCAAACTTTTCCTTCGTATCGCTTTATCATTAATATTTGAAGCAATAAAGAATTGTCTTCTATACATTTCGTAAAAAAGTTAACAAATTAATTAAAAACTTGTTTAGATATTGAAGCAATAACCTGACACAATTTTCTATGGCTTCTGCGGATGTTTTTTCATCCTCAAATACAAGTAATAATAAACAAATATGAAGAAGCGGTATATGAACTCACCAATTCTGCAATTTCTTGTCTTTGAACTGAATAAGTATAATCGGTTAGGAAAACTCGCTGGGATCTGTAATAAATGTGCAATATGAAAACCATATATCGAACCAGCAGTAAAAGTTAAAAAAATACATTTAAAATGTTGACACATAAGCTGAGATTTTCAACATACGTAAAAGCAATATTTCTTGAGCACGATGCGCTATCAAATGCAAAATATTTTTTTTTGTTTTCAACCGCAAAGAACAGATTAGCAGCGTTGGTCAGCGATTATTTGCCGGACAAAGCACTGAGAAACGCTACGTTGTAACAAAAGTAGGCGCGGCCTACTTTTGTTACAACGGTTACCAAGAAGGATCATCTTGGTGAATCTTGTTAAACGACAAGACTCAGTGACAAGACTCAGCGACAAGACTCAGCGATAAGCCTCAGCGAAGAGACTCAGCGACACGACTCAGCGATAAGACTCAGCAACAAGACTCAGCGATAAGACACAGCAACAAGCAAAAGGGTGCAATATGCTATTTCTAAGTGAACAAAGGTTGGAGAAATTCGACCTCAAAGAACAGCTTAGCAGTGTTGGTCAGCGATTATTCGCCGGACAAAGCACTGAGAAACGCTACGTTGTAACAAAAGTAGCCCCTCTACTAAGTTGCTCAGCTCTTCTGTGTCGAAAATGCTCATGACAAATATTCATGAAAAATGTTGCAGAGCCTTTTAGAGGTTATGAATATTAAATTTACTCTATATGGGTAAATAAGAATTGAGGAGATAAAGGAAATATCTGTTCTCACCGCGTGCTGAAGTCGTCCCGCCAAAATATTTTTTTTTATTTCCCTCGTGGTTCTGAATCCAAGAATACAATATTTTACAGAAAAAAATGTTGAGAATGAAAATGAGGAAACAGCTAATAATAATATAAATTCACGCTTTCTATAAACCAGTTTGTTTATTTTACACTGCACGTGAATTGCACTGTTCTCGACTGTTCTATTCACGATTTCACTTCTATAACGAAGAGCGGTATTCACCGTCGAAAGAAAGATACGCCGCTGAGCAAACTGACCAATCAAGTGGACGCTTACGTATACCCAATCAAAATCCCGTTGGTAGCGCCATATCAAAAGACTGCTGGGTCGGTAATTTATCGACCGCGCCCATTGGTAGGCAACCAAATATCAACCAACAACGGGAAATAGGTGCGAAAATGGGTGCGAAATAGGTGCGAAAATAGACATACATTGTCAATACAAGTTTTCGATAAGATATGTAACATTACTGTCGCAGGTTAGATAAATCGTCGATATATGCGTTTTCTACGACCAACTTCGTGCCATTCACCAATCTCCAATCGTCTCTGGCCTTAAAAAAGGAAATCCCAGTGAATACATCTCGGGACGATAAGGATTTATACAGGACACTTTTCAGATGAATATTTTATTTGATCAGAATTTGTGTACTTCGTGATTCAATAAAAATCTTTGAAAAAATCAGCAACAATTGGAATGCTATAAACGACAATTGTTAACATTAATATCACTCGAAAGTTATTAACAAATTGTTTAAGCAATTAATTATTTAACAACATAACGGTGACTGCTTGTTTTTCTTATACGAATTAAATGTGTCAATTTTTCTGAACACGTTTTTGAAATTCCTTTTTTCAAATGCTTAGAATAGTCGTATATATGCTTTTTTCGGCCCACTGTCTTTGAAACCTTGTAAAACTAATGGTAAACCTGTCGGCAAAAACATACCCAAAACTTAATTTTTTTGTTTATATTTCATAATTTTTTAAAGATATTTCAAGACCGTAGAACATTTTTAGAAAAATTCATGAACGTTCAGAAAAATTCACACTTTCAATTCGTATAAGAAAAACAAGGGGTCACAGTTATGTTATGAAATAATTAATTGTTTAAACAATTTCTTACTAACTTTTAAGTGGTATTAATATTGATAATTGTTGTTCATAGCATGCCAATTGTTGCTGAATTTTGTTCAGATTTTTATTGAATCACGAAGTACGAAAATTCTGATCAAATAAAATTTCATCCGAAAAGTGTCCCGCATACATCCATATCGAAAAACGTTTAAAATGTGTCCAGTTGATGTTGGACACTATACAAGTTACTAAATCCAAAATATATACTATCTTATACATACGGTGAATGTCCTAGAATGTTCTACCGCATGATGTTCCTTATTGTTACATGTTTAGTGTATGTCCTTTCAACGTTAAGATCTATACGAGGTACATTATCTATAACATATACTGTCGTGAACGTCTGATAGATGTACTCAGAAGGTTCTGCCAGGGGACGTCATTTGATATCCGTTCAACGGATGTTTATTCGATGTTGAGTGGTGTATGAGGTACATAATCCAAAATATGTTGTATCGTATACGTAAGATATATGTACTCAGAACGTTCTGCCAAGGAACGTCATTTGATATACATTCAATGGATGTTTATTCGATGTTAAGCGGTGTATGAGGTACATCATCCAAAATATGTTATATCGTATATGTAAGATAGATGTACTTAGAACGCTCTTGCTAGGTGACGTAATTCGACACACGCTTATTGGATGTCTATTCAACGTTGCATTGTACATTAAAAAAATATGCTAATGTATACGTACAATGGATGTATTTAGAATGTTGTAGCTAAGTACGTCACTAATAGTCATTCAATGAACGTTTAATGTACGTTCCATTAATGTAAATTGAATCGACTATATTGAGATTTTAAATGGACATATAGTATACGTCGATTTGAAGTCCCGTAGGGCCGTGGATGTGTTCTGGCGTTAAGGACGAAAAAAGTACGTCCATGGGACGTTTTGTTCTGTGTGGGTTGTGAAACCTTTATTGTAAAACTCCGTATAAAGATACGAAATGTAATTGTAAAGCTCCTGGTAAATTAATAAAAATTAATTCATCAAGAGCTCCATTTGATCCTGTAAGAGAAAAAGAGAAAGACGCCGGTACTCCATACCGTCCCATAAGAGTAAGGGAGAAGGAAGGATGCCTACGTCACAACAGCGCTCACTTCTCCGACGCTGGACGCTGCCCCACCAAGATGGCCGCTGCCTCCACTCGAGGAGTATATAAAAGAAGGGGTACCTCTCCTTCGACAGTTCTCCGGTCTCTCCACCAGTCAGTTGCGCTTCTCCGTCCGTCGGAACCGCACGCTGGAAAATCGGCTCTTACAATTCTCGAATCTTTGATTCTTTGTGGGTAACAGTTATACCCTTTTTGCATTTTCATCCGAAGACCTACGTTTGTTTTTATTGTATTCTATATATTCTCCGCGAATTAATTCAATTTTTAAAGGAGTAACAATATATCGATGATCTTCAAAAGTGATCATTGTCTTACGTTAATTTAACCCTGAATTCCTCGTGTTAACCAAAAGTGCCACTCATCGTTTTCTTTGGCATTCTCTCAAGTTTCTCAGTACATTCTAAGCCAATTGTCAAGGAATGGTGCCAGCTTATCCAAAGTTCTCTAGTACTTTTACCTTGTGTTTTAGTGCTTCTTAGTTGAGCACGAAACGTCCTCATCCTTTTCCGGTGATTGGGTGATCTTTCGTGCTGCCTAGTGGCCAAGCACGGTTACCATAATCGACCGTGCAGTCTCACTCCACAAATAAACGTGAATTCAGTGCTACTACATCGTGCACAAATTTACATCCTTTTCAGTGTTGCGAGTGTGCTGCCTAGAGGCTAAGCACCCGTGCCACAAATTGGAAGTTGGGCCAATACCTGAGACAAATTATTTAAATTAATTAGTCAACTTATTTTTCTCTAATGTCAATACCTGAAACTGGCTCTCGGCCAATACCTGAAACAAATTATTCGAATCAATTAGTCAACTTATTTTTCTCTAATGCCAAGAAGAAGTGCCGGTGTTCACTTCCAACGACGCCACGCTCAGTCTACCCGAGGCGAGTCATCGGCTCAACGTTCCCGCGGTGATAACAGAACTCTAGAACAACGTTTCAATCAATTGCCGCTCAGCGCAAAATTGCGTATTATTTCGAACACTCTCCTTCATTCGCGAGTGGATATCTTGGACGACCGTTCGATCCGTCGCGTATCTCCATCGTCGCCTGTCAACGAGTCAGACGCATCCACGGTCGTTGCATCACCTGAACACGAAGTTACATTTCCGGCTATTTCATTCGACGTCGAGTTCTCTTCTATCGTAGTCGAACCAGAGATCAGTTCTTACGTCATGGACTCACCTATTGCTGATTCTCCATCCGTCGCTGAGTCCCCACACAACTAAGTTCCATCCTTATGGGTATGTGTACATCATCATCTAAGAAACCTGCTGTGGAACTTGCCGTCCCTAAAATCACCATTCGGCTCGAGATAGTGCACACTGATCGCAGAGGTTACCTTCAGGTACCGCAGCATCCTCTTCCTCCACCCGCTACGCACCGCCGCTCGTGAGGGTAAGTCAGATTAATTCACGCTACTATATTTTCTACTCTCTTACCTTCATTTCGTATTTTATACATTTTATAACAATACTTACCAATTACCGATTGTGACCTGGCCCTCGTCCCCGCCGGGCGCATTCCCGACCAAAGGTAGGGCCCTTTCTCTCGTTGATCCGCGTTCCTGAACGAAAAGAAAAATTCAAATCAATCCGATTCTGTTCCTTCATTTTCTTCTTCTATTACTCATCCAACTCAGCACGCGACTCCTCTTCGTGTCCGTGTACTTGTAAGGAATAAAAGAGAATAAAATTAAAATCATTGTCTTCCGATTTTCTCCGTTTCAATACTTACCTAATTCAGGACGTAACAGGGATTAACTTTTCTGGTGGCAGCGGTGGGATACCACAAAGTCACATCGGTAAATGAAAGTCCTTTTCTGTAACAATAACATTTTTACAATCAATTAAATAAATTGAAATAATATTTTTCAATAACAAATAAATGTTGAAATAAAATAAGATTATTTTTTACCTTTTCATATCGTTTTATCGACATATATATACATCCTTTTAAAACCTTTTTTTCCTCCTCTCATACGATCATCAAATAATTGGAAAAAATTAATAAATATTTAAATTATTACTAGAAAAAATAATAGTCAACATTTCAACAAAATTCAGCATTTCTATTTTTTTTTGGAAATAATAACGAAACAATAAATTCGGCTAACAAATCAATATTTTTCACAAAATGTTGACTCGATCCAAAACTCGCCAACTAAACGAAGAAGAACTTCGTATTCTTTCTGAACAATTAGATAAAAAGCAAGAAGTTTTGCGTGAACAAGAAAAATCCCTTATGGAAAAAGATCAAGAAACTCAAGGGAAACTCGAAGCGCTCGAGGCACGTCAACGGGAGATGGCTTCCTCTCCCGAACCTTCAAACCTACCCAACGAACAATTGTCGGCCCTCCACAGGGCCCTATCCACGCTGGTCTCCCAGATGGGAAACCTTCGTACCGAAATCACCGAAATTAAAAATGAGCGTACCGTTCAAAATCGCTCACCCTCTCCTGATTCAATACGCCAGAAACCAACTAACAATCTTTATGAAAACCACTCAAATCCGGCTCCGCGTAACCAAAATTTGAAATTTAAAGACGCATTAGAGTCTGTGCCAATTTTTAATGGGTAAAATATTCCAGTGCTGCGTTTTATTAGATCCTGCAAACGAGCAAGGGATATGTTCACAACCAACCTCGAATCTAACCTGACGCAACTTCTCAGGAACAAACTAAAAGGGCACGCCGCCACCGCATTAGAGGATTACACGTTCAACAACGATTCCGATTTTGCTGATCGATTGAAAATGCTTTTTGGATCCGCGATAACACTCAATGAGTTTCGTGGTGAACTGGGTAACATTACAAAACTCAAATCCGAACATATAATTGATTGCATCAGCCGCATATAAGATTTGCATACGGCCATCAAAGAAGCCGAACTCGACAATCACGGATTAATTCGTTCCGATCATTACGACACATTGGACAATGATACATTGGATTGTTTTATTAAGGGGCTTCCCCCCGTTTTTCGAATGAGATTAAAACTCGAAGGCTTCCTAAATCTCGAGGACGCCTACAGTAAAGCCATAAAAGTTGAAAAAGAAATGAGCCGCGATCGTTCGCAATTCCGGCCCGATAACAAACCAAGTGTTGCACAGGTGAAAACTCTCTCCCCGTCCGAGAGACCAGCCTGTTCTCATTGTAGCCGCAATCATGCTTCAGAGAATTGCTGGCAAAAATTTCCTGAAAAGAGGCCCGTTCAAGGCCCTCAATTTAAGGCAATAAATAACAATAACAACGCGTCCCAACCAAACGATCAGCGCGATAATAGACCGCGCCCTCCTTGCGCGTATTGCCACAAACCAGGACACTCCGAGCCTATGTGCTATAAAAAACAAAATGATGAACGCAACAGAGCCCAATCCGATCCAAAAAACTCGGGCTCTCGCCCCGTGGCCAGGGCCTCCCCTCGGGACGAAACTCACCAGGAGCGCCAAGTAAGAACCATAGAGGCACTACCGTGCGAACCGTCAGGGTCCGCTTAACTCAACACGATACTGCTCCGTCGGTTTACCTGGATTGCCCGCAACTCTCAGGACTAACTGAATTTTTGATTGACTCTGGATCGGACGTTAACCTCGTAAAACATCATGTAGTTAACGCAAACATTAAAAGTGAAAATATTTTGATCAGTCTATTTACATATTAACGATACACTTGCGGAATTCCACGTTGGACTCGATTGGTTCCCTATTGAACAAAATGCCCTTATTGGCAATGAATTTTTGGCCAAAAATGAGGCCCTTGTCGACTGGAAAAATTTACAGTTGTGTTATAAGGATCACGTGATCCCTTTCATTTCTAAAGAGACAATCTCCATTCCTAAACGCTCAAAATGTGTATGCTTCGTCAAAATACGAAACCCCGAGGTAAAACAGGGTTACATTCCAAGACTCCACTTTGGAGACGGAATTTTCGTAAGCGAAGCACTCGTTGCGGAAAAAAATGGGATTGCCCACTTAATGGCGCATAATTCCACGGAGGATGATTTGGCCTGGTATATACCTACAGTAACCGTTCAGGAGGTCAATCGAAAATCCAGTACCGATATGGAATTATCCTTCCCACCCACAGGTGACCATACGGAGTCCAAGGGGGTTGAGGAGGAGCCATTCTTTTCCTGTCCCTTTCCCGAATTTCGGGACGAACAAATAAGTTTTGAAGAAGCATTCATGGCCCCAACAAGAAGGGTTCTGAAAATCGGAAAAGAAAACGAAATAAAAGACGTCTTGTCATTGCTCCGTCTAGAGCATTTAAATGGAGAGGAACGCAAAAATGTGTCCTCCCTCGTTAAAGCAAACGTCGATCTGTTTCACATCCCGGGAAAACCTCTCGGATTTACCAGCGCTATTAATCATCGAATCATTACGACGGCCGACCAGCCGGTCTTTACCCGTCAATATCGTTTTCCACCCGTTCATGAGGAGGAAATAACAAAACAAGTGAGTGAATTGATTTCTGGGGAAATAATAGAGCCGTCCACTTCCCCTTATAGTTCGCCCGTCTGGATTGTCCCAAAAAAGGAGGACTCCCAGGGCAACAAACGTTGGCGCATGGTCATCGACTATCGCAATTTAAATAAAAAAACAATAGGGGATGCTTATCCGCTACCTCAAATTACGGAGATCCTCGATCAATTGGGCAACGCCAAGTACTTTTCCGTGTTTGATCTCGCTAGCGGTTTCCACCAAATCCGAGTCCACCCTGAGGACGCACACAAAACCGCATTCGCGAGTCCGTTTGGTCACTATCATCTTAGCCGAATGCCTTTTGGATTAAAAAACGCACCCGCGACTTTTCAACGTCTTATGGATCAAGTACTTACTGGGCTACAAGGAAACGAGTTATTTGTATATTTGGACGACATCGTCATCTATGCTCAAAGCCTCAGTGAACACGAAAAGAAATTTAACAAACTTGCAAAAACGCTGAGACAAGCTAACCTCAAACTCCAGCCCGATAAGTGCGAGTTCTTGAAACATGAAGTAGCCTACTTGGGGCACATTATAAGTGAAAACGGGGTAAAACCT
This sequence comes from Ophion costatus, assembly GCA_951751655.1. Lineage (NCBI taxonomy): Eukaryota > Metazoa > Arthropoda > Insecta > Hymenoptera > Ichneumonidae > Ophion > Ophion costatus. Next base: position 10,303,415 of record OX632363.1, read on the forward strand.
GACCCGAAAAATTAGAATCTTTGCAAAAGTACCCTAGACCAACAACACAAAAGAAAATCAAACAATTTTTGGGTCTCGCAGGGTACTATCGACGTTTCATCGATAATTTTTCGGGCATCGCGAAGCCTCTCACTCATCTTTTGAAAAAGGGAATCCCCTTCAAGTGGTCCGATACGCAAGAACAAGCGTTCATTACCCTTCGCGACGCCCTATGCAAGGAGCCGGTATTGCAGTGTCCGAATTTTTCAGAACCGTTCGTGATAACTACAGACGCTTCCGACATTGCCATTGGCGGTGTCCTCAGTCAAGGGGAAATCGGGAAAGACCGGCCTATAAGTTACGCATCAAGTACTTTAAACAAACACGAACAAAGCTACTCCACTATCGAAAAGGAACTTCTCGCAATTATCTACAGCGTTAATCACTTTCGTCCATACGTTTACGGACAACAGTTTGTGCTGGTCACGGATCACAAGCCCTTAGTTTGGCTTTATTCCGTAAAAGACCCAGCTAACCGTCTGGTACATTGGCGACTAAGTCTCGCGAACTATACATCTAAAATCATTTACAAGCCCGGCAGGGCTAACAGCAACGCTGTTGCCCTATCCCGGAACCCCCCTATCGAAATGAAAGCGGTATTTTCGGTGACGCACTCACCAAATAAAAAGATAACTTCAGACGATGAAACAATCTTCTCCCCGGTGAAAAGAAAAAAAAGGGGACAAAAAAGGAAAAAATCAATTGAGCACCGCTCGTAAACGGCTTCGCTCAAATTCGAACGACGAACCGTTTTTGGGTTTCGATAAAAATGTTCATACAAATGGTGAAAAAGGAACGCAACCTACAGTAATTACCGATCTTGATAACGTAGAAAAACTCCCTGAGAGTGAAAGTGGTTTAGGAACACCTCTCCCTCCTTCGGATCGTCCTATGCATCCTCCGGATGATCCGCCTCCCGATCCTCCCCAAGACTTTCCCATGGTCTCACCAGTTTTTACTGGCCTACGGGAAACAATGAACGAATTGGAAATTAACAAAGGTATACCCATAAGTGGAGACGAATCAGACGACGAGTCAATTTCTGGCGATATCATGGGCAACGAAAACCCTCAATTTGTTATCCCCGACGAAAATCGTCATCTATCAAACTTGTTGAAAATGCGCGAAACGCGCGACCATTTGTCTATGCAACGAGACAATCTCGTCATATTCGTAACCACAACCGGGCAACCAATTGATAATGGCGCAAATGACCTCCAGGCGCAGGGTTTTTATCCCAAACTGGAGCAATTAACGTGCCTGCGAGTACGTATAAAAACAGAAAAGTCGAAACGCATAATAGCAATGCCCATTATGGGAATCATACACGAAAATCTCGAACTCGACGATTTAACCGAAGTAATCGAATCACTACGAGACGCCATATGTGAATCATGTTTCGACCAACTAAACATCGCAAAAATAAGTACCATCGGCAATATTTCATGGGCCGAAATAAAGAATCTGCTCTACGAGAGTCTACGTGAAGAAAACCTAAACCTCACCATTTGTAGACAATTGGTCCGAATTCCCCCTGAGGAAGACCGACTTGAGATCATTAGGGAGAAACACGATTCACTCATAGGTGGTCACAAAGAGGTAGGTAAAACTTATAAGCGTATCCGGGAAAACTACTTTTGGAAAAATATGAAAACAGATCCAAGACTATATACAGCATTGTCGCAACTGTCAACTCAAAAAACTTGTAAGGGTTAAGACAAAACAACCCATGATCCTCACGGATACGTCCGGGGCCGCGTTCGATAAGATCGCCATGGACATAGTTGGGCCCCTCCCTTCGACGCGAAACAAGAACGAATATATACTCACTCTACAAGATCTACTCACCAAATACTCCCTGGCTATCCCATTAAGCCGGACAACATCAGTGAACATCAGTAACGCTTTTGTGAAGAATTTCATCTCTCGATTTGGCGCTCCCCGCGCAATCCTTACGGACCAAGGGTCCAATTTCTGCAGTAGCCTGATGAAAGCTATTGCGCGAAAATTCAAAATAAAAACATATCAAACAACGGCATTTCATCCACAGAGCAATGGGTCCATCGAAAGGTCCCACCACGTGCTCATGGAGTACCTAAAACAATACGTCAACGAAAATTCTGATTGGGACGATTACATAGACCTTGCTATGTTCTTGTACAACACGAGTCGTCATGAGGGTACGGGATACACTCCACACGAACTCGTCTTCGGCAAACTCGCACGCCACCCATCGGCCCTTCATCAAGTCGAGGGTTCCCAGGACTCGTCCTATTCAGAGTATCTTGCGGAACTATTCACTCGGATCGACAATCTTCAAACAGTGGCATCCGACAACCTGAAACAAGCAAAGGAAAAATCGAAAGGATATTATGATCGTAACATAAATCCAAAGCATTTTAAGGTTGGCGATCGCGTATTGATGCTAAAGGAACCACAAAAAGGGAAATTCGGGGACCAGTACACTGAGCCCTGTGAAATTATCGACATATTATCCGGGGGAAATATCAAAATCATGTACCAAAATAAACCCCGCATTGTTCATACGAACAAACTTAGAGGCACCAGGCTGTAACCAAACATCTGGTTCTCGGCTGCAGTATGGATCCGAAAATATGCATTGTGGCAACCATCTTCATCCGCGTCGTTACCAATCTCATCGGTTACGACTGCGGCGCCCCTGCATTAAACGTTACAACAATCTCACTTAACGATATCGGAGGATGCGACATCCCGATCGTATCACCAACACCGATGCCCGTGCGAATCCAGCTACTACAACTTTCGGAATTCTCAACAACGGACTTTACATACAATGTAAAGTCGAAATCGACCGTCCGTTATACTACTGCTGCATGCACTCACACAACTGCGTGGCGCAAAATGGCCGTCAGGTCTACCTTAAGGGAGCATTCCAGTGTGAAATTTTCAAAAAATCGATTTTTTTTTTGCTTTATCGAATAGTATACACTCTTCCGAATATTCCCTGAAATTTTCATGCCGAAATTCAGATTATTTCGGTTACAGTACAGCATTTCTTGGAAGAAGGCAACGGAGCGCTACAGCTGCCGCGTCGGCCGTCTGCCCGTGCGACCGTTATTTCTATTGTCTCGTTCCTACCTGCTCGTGTACCTTCCAACGTGAGTCCGGTTCGTCTTTCAGTTCGGTTTCGACATTCAAAATGGATAGATCTACGAAAGAGAAATGTGCGTGGCAGGATAGAAAAGGCTCGAGAAGCGGACATCCGCGAAATGAACGAAAAAGATCCGCGGGTTTCAAGGGAACAAATCGACACGATATCGAAACGGATCTAACGTTTGCGAGCACTTCGGCGGCAAAAATCTTGAAAAAGAGTCCAGAGTTTGAAGTCCGAATCGATCAAACGTTTAGCTATGTGATTTTGGAGTTCTTTTTGGTTTTCGGCGCTCTTCAGGAACTGTTGAAGTGCAAAAAGTGTAATAGCGACGTGAAGTTTTTTAAAAAATCGATTCGCGGATTGGGCTTTAAAATTTGTGTTCAGTGTTCGTGTCCAGATCCGGCCGAGATAGATTCTTGTCCTTTGATAAAAAATGCTTATGAAATCAATCGTCGTTTCTGCTTTGTCATGCGATTGGTCGGCATCGGCATAAATGGCATCAGAAATTTTATCGCCTTGATGGATTTAACTGCAAACTTCAATAATAACACCTATTATGGAATCGTGAAAATCCTGCAGATTGCAGCGAAATCAATATACGAGGCCGTCGTGAAAAAAGCAGGTACCGAAGAGAAGGAAAAAACTTTGGAAGCAGAAAATCGGGGCGATATTCTGACGGTGTCCGGTGCTGGATCGTGGTCGAAACGCGGTTTCACGTCGCGCATGGGTATCGTGTCCGTGATTGGAAAATATACCAACAAAGTTTTGGATGTTGCTGTCAAATCAAGCTTCTGCAAGGCTTGTGCATTCTGGAAAGGACAAAAGGGAACACCCGAGTACGAGGCGTGGTTTGAGACGCATGAATCCGAATGCAACGTCAATCACGAAGGCAGCGCGGGAAAAATGGAAGTCGACGGTATAATCGAAATATTCAAGAGATCAGAAGAATTGCACAACGCGAAATACGGTTTCTATATAGGAGACGGCGATACAAAAACATTCAAGATGTTATTAGAAGCCAAACCGTACGGTGACGATTTGACGGTAAAAAAAAAGGAATGCGTTTTGCACGTGAAAAAGCGAGTATATAAAAGGGGAAACGAAGCAAGAAAAAGGTTAGTTCAACTAAAAAAGGCCAAAAAGCAAATCGAAGACAAAGCAATGGAGAGTGAACCGAAATAAAAGGATCTCGTTCGAGTACTCCGAAAACTAAAAAAAATCAAACAAAAAAAACTGCTGGTGAACCGAAAAGAGCGCAATTGACGTTAAAATTATTGACAAATCTCTCCGAATATTATGGCTTGGCAGTTCGTCGAAATTCCAATTCCGTGAAAAATATGAGGAAAGCCATATGGGCTACATTTCATCACAAAAGCTCAACTGATGAAAATCCTCAGCATGAGTATTGCCCTCCGGGAGAAGATTCGTGGTGCGAATGGCGCAAGGCCGAGGCCACAGGAGAGGAGTACACCCATCCACCAGCACTCGACGAAGACGTACAACAAGTTTTAAAGCCGATTTACGATGATCTAACAACGGAGGATCTCTTAGAACGATGTACGGGCGCGAACACTCAAAACAATAACGAGAGCTTCAATCACTGTGTGTGGCAACTAGCCCCAAAGCACGTATTCTGCGGCAAGCAGATAGTAGAAATCGCTACGCAGTGTGCTGTGTGCACCTTCAATGAAGGTTACGACCCAATTTTAAAAATTTTGGAGACGATGGGATGCACGATAGGGCCGAGCGCCGCAGATTTCGCCGCTAAGTACAAGAATGCGCGCATCACCCAAGCAATCCGCCGGGCGTCCCTGGATAGCAAAGAGGCGAGGACAGCTCGTCGGACTGAACAATCCATTGAGCACGATCTTTTCGAAGAAGCAGAAGGGATATTGTATGGACCTGGCATCGCTGATTGACCGTAAGTAAACGATTTACCTAAAATTTCCTGACTTGAAACTTTGAACGCGTTTTTCTCGAAACAGCATTTTTCAAAACGGTGTCCAACTTGGAGGGCAGAGTTTTAAAGCTATCGAGTTGAATTTTTTACACAATATTCTTAACGTCATTGTTTATCGTGCTATGGAAGCTTTTTTTTTTTTGACATCTTATTTTTTTGTAAAAAAAACTGCAAAAAAAAATGCTAAAATCGATACTTTTTGTTCAAACCGGCGCCATTTTTGCAAAAAAAAAAAAAAAAAAAAAAGCCTCCATAGCACGAAAGCCAATTATATACCGATCAATAATCTTTTTGTGTTTTTTGTTTCAGATCAAAATTGTGACCCCCAACGTGGACACCACATCCAAGTGCATGTTCTGCGGTAATTGTTTCATCATTTTTATAGATATTAATTAATAAATAAATCGATCTTTAAAAAATTGTTTTGTATTCTTCAATACCCAATTAATATACAATAAAAAAACCAGACCGATTAGATTATTTTTTCTTTAAAAAAAAAAATCGCGAAAAACAGCGATTTTTCGGGCTGTCACACTGGAAAGCTCCCTTAACGAACTCAACGATAAAGGTTGCCGCACACTTCAAGAAACCGGAATCATACAACTTGGATTTTCCGCATTCGTCACTGGTATAAAAAGAAACGGCACCACTTCACGCAGTGTCACTCTCGCCGGGTCAATTTCCAGCGAAGGTACCTGTAAGGGAGCGCAGTACAGCGACCCATTTGGAACTTGGGACAACGTCATCGTCCAAGCTTCCGCCAAAATCACGATTTCAAATTACGAGGCGTCGGTCAACATGGCGACCGACCGCATTATTTTACGAAGCACGACTCAGTGCCAACTGTCCGAGGGATCCTGTACGGATGTCGAAGGTAATCAGGCATTCTGGAAAACAGAACCCATCGATTCCTGTCTGTTCAACCGTTATGACGTTCTCTACGATGGAATGGCAACGAAGCTGCGCACCATCGAAAATTCTGCTCAAACTCCAGACGTCTACACGTTAACAACTCAAGAAAGAACATTTGCTTTGGCTGTACGGAGCGAAAAACCGGTTTGCGGTTACATCCTAATCCGGACCGAGCACCCGAAACTCTTTATTCTGGAAACACGCGATGGTCAAACGTTTGCATCGCAACGTAAGGTCCTCGTGAGCAACCTTGACATATTTTCCTACGTAAATTCAAAATTCACTTACGTGGAAAAACACATTAAAACACAAATCAAGGCTCTCTATAAAGACATGTTGACTCAAAGGTGTAACTTGGAGCAACAAGTCCTCCGTAATGCGCTGGCCACTGCAGCAATCCTACCCGAGAAATTTGCTCGAGCCGTCGCAAAATCTCCAGGCTACATGGCCGTCGTCGCGGGCAAAGTCGCCCACATCGTCAAATGCGTACCTGTAGAATGCCCCCTACGAAGAACTATTGAGTGTTACCTGGAGCTACCTGTTACGCACAACAATCAATCGTTCTTTTTATCAACAATTTCACGATCGTTAATCAAGACTGGCACCCACATCGAGTGCAATCCAGTATTACCTGCACAATACCTCATCGACGGAGTTTGGTACCGGATCGCACCCCAACCTATTGAAATTCCACCACCACAAACATTGCATCCGATGACAACTCCGACCTGGGGATACACCTCTGTTGGAAACTTAGCATCTAGTGGAATCTATACTAGTCAAGAAATTGAACAATTACGCGACCGTATCATGTTCCCTGCCGAAAGACCTGCTCTATTAAATAATCTTGCACGTGGGTCGGCCGGCTACACCATACTACCAGGGTCTGTGTCTCTGAAAAACCTAATTGACGAGAACACCTTGGAACATATAGCGTCAAACACCCTTGGAAAACTCGGGAACGGTTTCGAACGATTCGGAATCGTCAGCGCAGGTTTCCTTGGAATCGTCACTATATATTCAATCATCAAAGGAGCCGTGGACACCATCATTCAGGGATACACCTTGCAATCCTTGTACGGATGAAGTTTTGCCCTACTTGGAGCAATTTGGAATTCTATCACTCACTTACTCGGCACCAAGGCTCATAAAAAACGACAAGAAGAAGAAAATACGTACATCAGGATATCTCCACGTGAGCTTGATCCACCGGATACACCGCCTCAACCATCAACATCAAGAAAGTTGTCGGGCGTCGACGCCGTCCTCTTGGAGCGTTTACACGCTAATCCTCGGCAATCCAGTGGGGTTGCGTCGTCTTAGTCCCCGAGGTGTTACGTCCTGGCGATCTCGCCCTCCATTGAATAACCTAGAATATAAAAAAAACAAACATAAAATATCTATATACTTACTCTAAAGACTAAGAATATGTATTGGGAACCACTTTAGAATTACGTAGAAATATTTTTCCTTATCTAAAATAAAATAGACGACGTATAGAATAATATAATTCTCTATTTTGACAAAAACAATATGTCTTTCAATACTTTTTATGCATTAAATGGCTCAAATATAGTAATCACGTGATTTTGCATTATACACAGAAAATACTACATGTAGTAAGGAATAAATAAAGCCCTATGTAGCACTTCGTAAAATATATTGTTCCTCCATAAATTCCTTAAGGCTATGATAAAACATAAAATTTGGGAAAGCCTTCTGTCACCGAACAAAGTGTGATAGGAGGAAATAAGGAAACAAATATGAAATCATAATAATAATTCAATCTTCTTAACAACGCCTAAAACCGGGTTAAAATAGAACTTTTCACAGTTTAACTTTTCCAATATTAACACATTAACGACCAAGAATCGCAATTTTGTCTATCATTTTCAAGTCAAATTCTCATCATTAGACAGTAAAAATTTTCAAATCGAAAATATAGTCCCTAGTACTTTCGAGTGTGCTCTTTCAGAATCCGGGGTCAAAATTGAGTTTTGTCCAATAGAAAAAAAAATATGGCCGCTTCTAAACAAAAAAAACACAAAAAAACGAAGGCATTTTTTATTCAATATTTTTTTTCTCATACAAAACTCTCGAACACACCCCCTTTTTTTCAACCATGAGTGCATAAAATGGTTGTAGTTAAACAGCGTATTTGTTAAGTTTGCCGTAATCAACATTGTCACCCCCAAAAAGGCGTTTTTCACCCCTTGAGCGGCGAGAAAAATTTCACGCTTCGCGTTAAAAAGAAAACAAAATCGGACTTTCACGAAAATTGGTATTCCGGGGTTTTCGAGGTCACTGATTACGCTTCTGCCCTCAAAATAAACAAATCCAAAATGGCGGATCCAATATGGCGGACCAAAAATGCAAAAATTTATTTAAATCAGATGAAATGTGGCACTCGGGGGTTTTCGACGTCGCTAATCACGATTCTGCCCTTAAAATTCAGAAATTCAAAATGGCGGATCCAATATGGCCGACCGAAAATGCAAAAACTTATTTGAATCGGATGAAATGTGGCACTCGGAGGTTTTCGAGGTTGCTGATCACGATTCTCCCCTTAAAATTAAAAAATCCAAAATAGCGGATCCAATATGGCCGACCAAAAATGAACAAACTTATTTGAATCGGATAAAATGTGGCACTCGGGGGTTTTCGAGGTCGCTGATCACGATTCTGCCCTTAAAATTCGAAAATTCAAAATGGCGGATCCAATATGGCCGACCAAAAATGCAAAAACTTATATGAATGAGATGAAATGTGGGATTCGGGCGTTTTCGAGGTTGCTGATCACGATTCTGCCCTCAAAATTTAAAAATTCCAAATGGCGGATACAATATGGCCGACCATAAATGCAAAAACTTATTTGAATCGGATGAAATGTGGCACTCGGAGGTTTTCGAGGATGCTGATCACGATTCTGCCCTCAAAATTCAAAAATTCAAAATGGCGGATGCAATATGGCCGACCAAAAATGCAAAAAACTTATATGAATCGGATGAAATGTGACACTCGGGGGTTTTCGAGGTCACTGATCACGATTCTCCCCTTAGAATTCATTTTCTTGGCAAAATATAAAGGAATAAGGTTTTATTCCAATCATTTTTCAATGAGAAACTACAAGTTTGAAGCAGCAGAAATATGCACTTTTCCTCAACTGTTTATCGATTTGTGGATTTTTATGGATGAGTTGAGAATTTATAACGTATGACATTTCTATTCTGTAGTGATTTCTTGTCGAATTTTTTAAAATTTTGTTAGGGAATTCAATATAATAGCGTTAGAGTCAAAATATATGTTCCCTCCAAACTCTTCTAAAAATTTCGGCTATTAGATCATCATCAATAAAACAGTACTCTTTGAACTACGGTACTAAAACTTGATCATATCGTAGAAATGAGATCGGGGTATATTATGTGCGAAAATCCTTTCACACTTTGAAGAGTTTCTTCCATGAAATATTCTTAGGAATATATCGTTCAAACACTTTTAGGCTCTCTGTAATCTCTGTACATTTGTAATATATGTTATAAATACTGTGTTAGGGCGATATTATGCAAAATCTTCTGTATCAGATCAATCTTGACGCGAATTTCTTTGAATCATAAACCAACTAAGTTATATCAAATCTCGACTTTTTGTTATATTTACCTATACAATGTCACAAAAACGACCGAGACGTGCTGTTTCTCCTGATTCTGGTGATGGAACATATACCTCAGAAGATGATGAAACTGTTCTAACACCGAATCCAGATGATTCTGGTTCTTCAGACGATTCTTATTCCGATTCTGATTCTGACCGTGACGAAAAATTACCGAGTGTCACTTTTAGGAGAGCTTCAAAAAGTTACCAAGCAGATCAAACTAAGCTGCAAAAGGATCATGAATTTCAATAGGTAAATGGTGAAAAAAAGTATTCTGATAAGATTGAAAATAAAATACTATTGTCTACGTCTGAGAAGCGTAAAATTCGAAAAAGCGAGCCAGTAGGACTGTTTGAGACTTTTTTTTCAATTGAGATAAAAGAATACATTATCGATGCATGCAAGCAAAATGGTTTTAATTTACCATTGGGCGATTTAGATACATTTATTGGAATCATCATAATGAGTTCATTAAATAAAAGAAAATCCCAGAGAGATTATTGGTCAACCGATCCCTTTCTATCTTGCGAAGTAGTTGCTTCAGCAATGACTCGTACTAAGTTTGAGCAAATCAAGTGCAAATTGAAATACTCGAAGTCCAAAGACAATGATATTAACGATAAGGGGTGGCGGGTTCGAGCATTGATGAAACTATTTCAACAAAACGTTCTGAAGTTTGGCATCTGGGGAACTGCTCTGTCGGTAGATGAAATGATGGCTAAATCGTATGCTGAAACTTCATTGAAACAGTTCATACGTGGGAAACCTACACGTTTTGGAATTAAATTTTGGGGCCTCTGCACTGCTGATGGGTATTTGCTGAATCTTGACATATATTGTGGAAAAAATTCTGCAGTCGGAGACAAACTAACTAAATGGGCATTCTCGCGTGGTAATGAATTTATTGAAACCATTTTTTGAAATGACAGCTGCTGGAAAAGTTTCTCAGTATCATCTTTATTTTGATAACTTTTTCACAAATTTAGATCTTGTTGTACATTTGAAGAGATTGACATTAAAATGCACCGGAACCGTTAGAGAGAATCAAGTACCTGAAAAAAATATCATCGATAAAAAGTCTCCACGAGGAACATATGCAGTGAAGCATGACCAAAACAGTGGAATCAATTACATCACTGTAATGAATTCAAAATTAGTGTCGATCTTATCTACAGCTGCAAGGGTTACTCCATTATTGCCATCAAAGAGGTACAATTCAAATGAAAAAGCCAAAATCGAGACATTGTTTCCCCAAGCGTTTCACCTTTACAATCGGTTCATGGGTGAGGTTGATGTTCACGATGGACACTGTAACAACGTGCTGCCAAGTATTCGATCGAAAAAATGGACGTGGGTAGTTATCATGAGGCTCATCCAGGCTGCCATAGTAAATTCTGGGGTAATATTCGACGCAGCTGGGGAAGACAAGAAAAGAGTTGGAACTAAAGAATTTACAATGTCGATAGCTAAAAGTTATTTTCATCGTGGTAAAAAAAATGGGATAAACATTTTTTTCACAATTCACGATTTCACAAAATAAACAAAAACGCTGTTCCAATTGTCCAATAAGAACAAATCCTTTCTGTGAAAACTGTAATATATATTTTTGCAGTCCATGTTTGAAAAGAAATCACGAGAACATCTGAGTGACTGTGAGAGGCAAGGGGACTCACTATAATGAAGCACACCAAATAGTGAGAGGCAAGGGGCCTCGTTATAAACAAGCACCCCGAATAGTGAGAGGCAAGGGGACTCACTATAAACAAGCACCCGGAATAATGAGAGGCAAGGGGACTCATTATAATCAAGCACCCTAAATAGTGAGAGGCAAGGGGACTCACTATAATCAAGCACCCCAAATAGTGAGAGGCCAGGGGACTCACTATAATCAAGCACCCCAAATAGTGAGAGGCAAGGGGACTCATTATAAATCAGCAGCTCAAATAGTGAGAGGCCAGGGGACTCACTATAAACAAGCACCCCAAATAGTGAGAAGCAAGGGGACTCACTATAAACAAGCACCCCGAATAGTGAGAGGCAAGGGGACTCAGTATAAACAAGCATCCCGAATAATGAGAGGCAAGGGGACTCACTATAATCAAGCACCCCAAATAGTGAGAGGCAAGGGGACTCACTCTAATCAAGCACCCCAAATAGTGAGAGGCCAGGGGACTCACTATAATCAAGCACCCCAAATAGTGAGAGGCAAGGAGACTCACTATAATCAAGCACCCCAAATAGTGAGAGGCAAGGAGACTCACTATAAATCAGCACCTCAAATAGTGAGAGGCAAGGGGACTCACCATAAACAAGCACCCCAAATAGTGAGAGGCAAGCAGACTCACTATAAACAAGCACCCCAAAGGAGACATACTTTTATCGCATCCACGCCATTGTCTCTGGGTTGCGCTAAGGGTAAAATCATAATGTGAACTTGGAAGTAAACAAATTTTATCCACCATTTTTTATTTCATCCGATTCAAATCAGTTTTTGCATTTGAGTCGGCCATAATGGATCCGCCATTTTGAATTTCTTTAATTTGAGGGTCGAATCATGATCAGCGACCTCGGAAACGCACGAGTGCCACATTGCATCCGATTCAAATGAGTTTTTGCATTTTTGGTCGGCCATATTGGATCCGCCATTTTGAATTTTTAAATTTTGAGGGCATAATCGTGATCAGCGACCTCGAAAACTTCCGAGTGCCACATTTCATCCGATTCAAATAAGTTTTGGCATTTTTGGTCGGCCATATTGGATCCGCCATTTTGAATTTTCGAATTTTAAGGGCAGAATCGTGATCAGCGACCTCGAAAACCCCCGAGTGCCACATTTCATCCGATTCAAATAAGTTTTTGCATTTTTTGTCGGTCATATTGGATCCGCCATTTTGGATTTTTTAATTTTGAGGGCAGAATCGTAATCAGCGACCTCGAAAACCCCGGGATACCAATTTTCGTGAAGGTGCGATTTTTTTTTCTTTTTAACGCGAAGCGTGAAATTTTTCTCGTCGCTCAAGGGGTGAAAAACGCCATTTTGGGGGTGATAATGTTGATTACGACAAATTTAAAAAATACGTCGTTTAACTACAGCCATTTTATGCACTCATGGTTGAAAAACGGGAGGGTCTTCGAGCGTCTGCTATGAGAAAAAAAATATTGAAACAAAATGTCTTCCTTTTTTTGAGTTTTTTCTTTGTTTAAAAGCGGCCATATTTTTTTTCTAGTGGGCAAAACTCAATTTTATCCCCGGATTCTGAAAGAGCACACTCGAAACTACTACGGACTATATTTTTTATTTGCAAATTCATATTGTTTAATGTTGAGAATTCGATGTGAAAATGATAGAACAAACTACGATCATTGGTCGTTAATGGGTTAAACAGCACATTCAGTGTTAAATTGCGCCCTAAGCACTATATTTTTCTATCCAACCAATCACGTACAAATTACCTAAACCATAGTTAAAATCAGGTTAACATGAGAACGTCTACCCGCCATATTGAAGAGGGAAAAATCCCGATTCCAACTATACCGTTCCCATAATTTTAGAACAATTAGGAATATTTAATTTTGATTTTTATAAGAAAAGAAACTTGTTTCGACCTCCTATGACGTCATGTTCTCCTGATACTCCTGTTCTTAGTCGCGACTCGCCAAATTCGTTTCCCTCAAAACTAAAAATCGTACCGCGGTCCCGCGGGTGTCAAAATTTCCCTAAAAATCCCCTCTTTCATATAGACACAACTCGCGGCCCCAGCGGCCATTTTTTTCCCCAAAAATCTCAAAAAACTTTTAAATCCACGGATAAACCGTGTTACTGTATATCTATAGAGTACCCTCGTGCATGCTTCATCTAAAGGGGCCGCCATGATGGTTTCGGCCCGCCAAAATGACTAACAGTCGCCATATTGAATTCCTGTCACCATCTTTGATTCCCGTAGGAACCCCCATGGTCCTGTAGGCTGCCATGACACCTCCCATGAGCATCCATCTTTATCCCGGTATATGCATCCATAAGGAGGTCGCCATGACAGTTCCCCACAATATCTCAGTACACGTGCACTTGGACCTCGCTTCGCTCGTGGCCGCCATGACAGTCGCCACGAGGCGCACGGTCACCCTCGAAATCACGTCCCGTCAATACTATTGATACACCCCGCAAAAATCAGGTACTTCAAATATTACTGTTGCGGAATAACTGAATTACTGCCGGGATGTTAAGGATCGTGTACACGGTGGAAAATAAAGTTGTTTGAAGACGCGACGAGTTAGCGCGGGATCCGCTTGTCTGTTTATTGCAAAAGAGTCAAGAGTTTATAATACAGTACTGTTGCGGGTGATCGAGCGGTTGTTTAACGATAATGAGGAGCGGTGTAAAGTGAGTCAGAGATCGCACACTGATTTGATTGATCTCGTGGCTGTACCTCACGACTGAAGAAAATGGCCGAGCAAGTGGAACATTGATAACACACGCGGTCTTGGCGAGGCCACGCGGTGACCTTACAATTACAAAAAAAGCGATGTAGACTTGGCGGGTACCGATTGCGTCCTATACGCCAATCGCGCGGGTGATGAGTGCATCATGCACACGTTGGATCACATTGAGCGTACTGATAGCGGTGCGGGCTTAACAGCGGGTATATTAAAGAAACTTGAACGAGATCAGCAGCGAGGTGTTGCGTAACACGGACACGAAAACAATAAAAGTGGCGTCCATCATGGCCGCTCTCGCACACCGGCCGGCACAAGTCCCGCCCAGCATACGCTCTGAGGAGAGGCGAGAGCGCCCACGACGTGCTGCCTCGGCGCGAGCCAATCGGGAAGCTCGCCCTGCTTGTAAGGCGAGGCGGAATCCCGAATAATTGCTAATGAAACTCGAGCGACATTTTTTCTCCGATCTCACTATCTACCTATACTAATCATCCTGCGGATACTCTGACCCTCCACGTTCCGTCATACCATTCCTTTGTGCCAAATTTATTAATGCAAAATCTATTGTTAATCAAGGATAGAGTCATTGTTAAATCAGATAAATATTCCCCGTAGTGTTAAATATCATATTCCATTTTGAATCGTGAATTTAGAGCAATATTAACCATTATACAATGTTAATAATAAATTTTGATAATAAAATAACCATATAAAATTAAAGCATCAACGAGCATCAACGAGAGGTGACATTGATATTCCGACGCGCACCGCTAATTTTAATAGATATTTAATAAAATCTTTCAATAAAATATATTACGCACAAGTATATATACCTACATATGCATGTATATGTATATATATTTCGATATTTTTGAAGCCGTAATAATAAATGCTCCACTAAAATCTTACCACATAAGAAAAAGGAATATTGTGACACCTTTATTGTAAAACTCCGTATAAAGATACAAAATGTAATTGTAAAGCCCCTGGTAAATTAATAAAAATTAATTTATCAAGAGCTTCATTTGATCCTGTAAGAGAAAAAGAGAAAGACGCCGGTACTCCATACCGTCCCATAAGAGTAAGGGAGAATGAAGGATGCCTACGTCACAACAGCGCTCACTTCTCCGACGCTGGACGCTGCCCCACCTAGATGGCCGCTGCCTCCACTCGAGGAGTATATAAAAGAAGGGGTACCTCTCCTTCGACGGTTCTCCGGTCTCTCGACCAGTCAGTTGCGCTTCTCCGACCGTCGGACCCGCAGGCTGGAAAATCGGCTCTTACAATTCTCGAATATTTGATTCTTTGTGGGTAACAGTTATACCCTTTTTGCATTTTTATCCGAAGACTTACATCGTACGTTTATTTTCGTTGTATTCTATCTATTCTCCGCGAACTCATTCAATTTTTAAAGGTGTAACAATATATTGATAATCTCCAAAAGTGATCTTCGTCTTGTGTTAATTTAACACTGAATTCCTCGTGTTAACCAAAAGTGTCACTCATCGTTTTCTTTGGCATTCTCTCAAGTTTCTCAGTGCATTCTAAGATAATTGTCAAGAAATAGTGCCAGCTTATCCAAAGTTCTATACTATTTTTACCTTGTGTTTTAGTGCTTCTTAGTTGAGCACGAAACGTCCTCAGCCTTTTCCGATGATTGGGTGATCTTTCGTGCTGCCTAGTGGGCAAGCACGGTTACCATAATCTACCATGCAATCTCACTCCTCAAATAAACGTGAATTCAGTGCTACTACATTGTGCACGAATTTACATCCTTTTCGGTGCTGCGAGTGTGCTGCCTAGAGGCTAAGCACCCGTGTCACAATTTGGAAGCTGGGCCAATACCTGAAACAAATTATTTGAATTAATTAGTCAACTTATTTTTGTCTAATGCCAATACCTGAAACTGGCTATGGGCCAATACCTGAAACAAATTATTTGAATTAATTAGTCAACTTATTTTTCTCTAATGCCAAGAAGACGTGCAGGTGTTCACTTCCAACGACGCCGCGCTCAGTCTACCCGAGGCGAGTCATCAGCTCAACGTTCCCGCGGTGATAACAGAACTCTAGAACAACGTTTCAATCAATTGCCGCTTAGCGCAAAAATGCGTATTAGTTCGAACACTCTCCGTCATTCGCGAGTGAATATCTTGGACGACCGTTCGATCTATCGCGTATCTCCATCGTCGCCTGTCAACGATTCAGACGCATCCACGGTCGTTGCATCACCTGAACACGAAGTTACATTTCCGGCTATTTCATTCGACGTCGAATCCTCTTCTATCGTAGTCGAACCAGAAATCAGTTCTTACGTCACGGACTCATCTGTGTCTGATTCTCCATCCGTCGCTGAGTCCACACACAACTAAGTTCCATCCTTATGGGTGCGTGTACATCATCATCTAAGAAACCTGCTGTGGAACTTGCCGTCCCTGAAATCACCATTCGCCTCGAGATAGTTCACACTGATCGCAGAGGTTACCTTCAGGTACCGCAGCATCCTCTTCCTCCACCCGCTACGCACCGGCGTTCGTGAGGGCAAGTCAGATTAATTCACGCTACTATATTTTCTACTCTCTTACCCTAATTTCGTATTTTCTACATTTTATAACAATACTTACCAATTACCGATTGTGACCTGGCCCTCGTCCCCGTCGGGCGCATTCCGGACCAAAGGTAGGGCCCTTTCTCTCGTTGATCCGCGTTCCTGAACGAAAAGAAAAATTCAAATCAATCCGATTCTGTTCCTTTATTTTGTTCTTCTATTACTCACCCAACTCAGCCCGCGACTGCTCTTCGTGTCCGTGTACCTGTAAGGAATAAAATAGAATCAAATTAAAATCATTGTCGTCCGATCTTCTCCGTTTCAATACTTACCTAATTCAGGACGTACCAACAGCCGAAGATATTCTTCTTAACGTGCTGAAAAATTATTTTCAGGTGTTTGTAGTTTGTAGTTACTTTCTCGTCAATTACAAATTATCAAGACGGAAGTACACACAACTACAAACGGTCCAAAAGCCCGGGCGTCATTTGTAGTTACTTACTCCATTAATAAGAACGAACATTTTCTCCTCAAATAGCTGAAAAATTATTTTTAGGTGATTTCCTCGTTTGTAGTCACTTTCTCTACAACTACAAACGATAAATACGAAACTACAAACAACTACACATTTTTTAGAAGCGCCCGCGACGTTTGTAGTTACCTAGTTTACTACGACAAGCGAACATATGCTTCAAAAACCGTGGAAACGTCATTTTCAGGTGTTTTGTGCCCCAATATTAATCGCATAATTCAAAACGGATAGCAACGAGTATTTTCGATTTGTGAAATCCATATGCCACAGGCCCTGTGAAACGCCGGCAGTGTTGGCAAGTAAAGCCCCTCCATGGGTGACTTTGGCGATACAAATCGCTGCATCGCAATCGAACGATTCGAACGTTCTCGAACGATTGATTGCGAAAACCCGAGCTAACAATTAGCCGAAAGGTTCAACCGAAAGTCAGTCTTTGGCCAGAAGCCGAAGCGGTCGGTCTCTAGGCACAAAAAAGAATTGTAATGTTGTTGCCTAATTTTAAATAAAATATTAGGTTGATACAAAAGTGAGGTCGCAATATTTTCAATATAATTTATTTATTTATATATCTTATACAAAACATTTCTAATCAACAATATATTCGCCATCGGTTCCTATGACACTCGACCATCTAGTTGGCAACTCATTTATTCCCATTGCCCAAAACTGCGGCGGCTGGGGCTCAAAGAAATTTGAAACATCCCTCCCGAGATCGTCGACGATTTTGAAAGTTTTGTTCCTCAAATATGCCTTCAAATGTCTGAACAAATGGTAGCCAGATGGCGCGATGTCGGGAGAGTATGGTGGATGAGGAACGGTATACCAGTGAAGCTCAGTGATTGTTTTATGGGTTTCCTTTGCAACATGGGTTCTCGCGTTGTCGTGGAGAAGGTGCACAGTTGCGCGTCTTGGCCATTTTTCCTTACAGCTTTTGCCAATTCCTGGAGATTCTCGATGTATCGTGTAGAGGAGATCGTCTTGCCTACAGGGAGAAAATTGTGAAACTGCATTCCCTTTGCGTCCCAGAAACAGCACAACAAAATCTTTTGTGAGTGACGATCAGGTTTCGGTTGGTGTGGCGGTTTTTCTCCGATAGGAAGCCAGTAGGCTAGACGCGTTCTGTTATCATACAAGGCACAGCTTTCATCTCCCGTCACAAGATCTTCTAAAAACTCCTTGCGATGATGGCGAAGCAGGAGAGACTGGCTGATGGTCACGCGGCAGTTCTTATTGGCGTCGGTGAGACCGTGTAGTATCCATTGAGCTAGAACCTTTCTGTATCCCAAGTTGTGTGAGTGATTTACTATTGACGGTTGGGTGCAGCCAAGTTCTCTTGCTAGCTCGTGCGTACTCGCTTCCGGTTTTTCTTTGATGCAGCGGAGTAATGCGTCTTCATCGATTGTCGACGGTTGTCCGGAACGTTCCTTATCTTCAAAGCTTGTGTCTCCAGATTTAAAACGATTGAACCAACGCTGGTCTGTTCGATGAGAAACTACGTTCTCGCTGAATGCATCCTGAATATTTTTAGCATTTGTGCTTGCGTTCGTGCTGCGCCGCCGCTCGTAAAATATGACCGCTCGATGGTGCTCCTGCGAGATCGAAGCCATTTCTGTCCACTAGAACGCACGCTCGTCCTTTTATGACCTGTCACGCGGAAGAGTAGAAAACATTCTAGAATAGTCTCGACATAGCTCGATGTCATATAGCGTCAATAAGTAAAAAAACATTTTAAAAATTTTTGCGACAACACTTTATTATCAACCTAATATAAGTTGTTCAAGTTGCAACATCCCTAGTTGGAGATTTACTCGGAACGGGAAAATTTCCCACATACCCTCGCCCTGGAGCATCGGACAACCCACAGTGTCAATTTACTCGACAGCGAAATTCCATGCTCTCCGCGCATCGTCAGAAGCTGGGGCACAACATTGGTGGCCACGGTGGGATTCCCGCAACTGGAGATACCGCAACTTTGCATTCCAGAACGTGGAAAAAACGAAGAAAATATTCCTATCCAACCGACAAAATAAACCGAACGCAGCAAGTGCTAAAAAACAGGTCAACACGTGATCCGAACAACGACCGTCGAACCGGATACATAAAAAGAAAAAGTGCGGCGTAAGCAAACGCTCGAGTCAACCGTACAGAGCTGTCCAAAAGCAACCAGATCCCAAGGACCATCGCTACCAGACCAACCCAGGGACGCAGACTCACTAAACACCTTCTAAAACCGAACATCAGCGCGCACGGGAACAGCAAACCAAAGCAACACGACAACAGGGAAGAACACTGTCAAATTCCTGCCTAAACAACAACGAAACCGAGGTCAACAACCTTTGAAGAACCGACTACTAGCCATCGATCTACATGAGGCGAATCATCGTTCTGTAAGTGACGGAACATTTATTCAAAGAATACCCTCCAAAGCCAAAACTGAAAATTAATGTCAAACGAAGACGAGCGTCGTAAAATATACCGATTAGCGGGTAATAATAAATGATCACGTTCATTAAATTTTTTTTTTGACGATCTCATCGCACGAGATCGCTCCGAATCTCAAATAAAAAAAGAAATAGAAGAAGAAATAAAGGATCTTATGAAGAAACGATTTAGATCCGCGAAAAGCTCAGGCGAAAGTCCAAATTCACGAAAATCTCAAAATAGGCCGACAGCCGCGAAACGTACCAAATTTCGAACCGTAGCAGATCGAACAGTTTATTTCTGTATAGATTCCGATCAATCTCTCGAAAATATAGATGTTAGGCGTCGTCGCGAAATAGGGATATAAGAATTTTCTCTACTTGAAATTAATTCAGAAAATATGGCGCAAGAAAATGAATTTATGACTTCAAAGGAGGCTCGGAGCCTCATACCCCGATTTCACGGAGAAAAACCTGACGAAGTCGACGATATAATAGAAGTATTTGGCTATGCGAACGAAAGCATCGCAGTCCCAGATAGACCGTCTTTATTAAATTCCGTGTTAGCAACACCAATAGTAGGAAAGTCGCGAAAAGATACGCGTTATAAACAAATCGATACATGTCAATAATTTAAAGACGAAATGACAGCATTATATGGAACGCGACGTACAGAAGCCGCGTTACAACGTCAATTTTAATACATGTAAGCAAAAATACAAGGAAAGCGTGTTAGCGTACGGTCAACGACTCGAAGCAGTGATGATGGAATTAATCGAAGCCAGCATAATTGAAACCCGATCACAAGAAAAAAGAATAATTGAAGCATACGTTGGGCAACTAGCCCTACACACAAGAGGACTTTGAAGGGAGTATCGGATCATCGTAAAGGCCCGAGGATTCAAGGACCTCGGAATAACCCGTATAGGAGCAATGGAAGAAGAAAAAGCAATACAGGGTGGGGAATCTATCGACAAACAGACTCATCTGGAAAAACGAACGATCATAACGTGCAACAAATGTCATAAGGTCGGACACTTGGCCAAGGATTGCCGAACCAACACACCTTCCTATGGAAGATACAGTCTCCCACCTCCATCGAAAAGCGTGCAGCAAATAAATATTACTTGCAATTACTGCAAGAAATCGTGACACGCGTATAGGGATTGCCGAAAAAGGAATTGGCAACAAGGAGAATAAAATGGATATCGACAGGCACCGGGCACCGGGTATCACCAACATCGTCAAACGAATTATCAGCAGGGCCAAGGAACCAGCTACTACAACAAGAATGAACCTATAGGGCATTCAAATCAGTATCACTGGAACGCAAATAAAAATAAGCCGAAAGAAGTCAGTACAACGTCAGTAAAATAATCGAAGCATCGAATACAGGTCCGTCCAAAAGAAAAAATACAGAGAAGAAAATAAAGCCGCACTGGATAACGAAGATTAACTCAGGAGGAGCCGCTAGCGACTTCCACATCGCGTCTCCCGAGGCGAAAGAAAAAATGCTCACCTTAAAAGGAGACACAGGAGCTCAAAGTAGTCTCATAAAAAAATGCGTATTGATAAACTACACAGAAATAATAGAAGGCACGATCGAACTCGAAGGAATCGGAGGAAAAAAATCCTACGCACTGTGCATAATGATGCTCGTGCTCGAAATACCCGATGTAAAAGTAGAACACGGATTCTACGTAATAGATGACACAGTACCACTAGAAGTAGACGGAATAGTGCGTCTAGATCCCATGAGGGAACACCACGTCGATATTCTAAACGGAAGATGCATAAAAATATATGGACATTTGATTCCCATGCTGAATGGATCAAAGAAAATTAAATTGCCTCTCAGGACCGAATAAATGTTATACGCAAAAAGAACGACGGCAAAAATAGGATGTGTCGAAGCAAAAGAAGTACTACCAGAAGTAAAAATAAGCGGAAGTCACGTCCAGCCAGAAGGAACGGTGCAGATTGAAGAAATGAAAGAAGAAAAGCCGACGGAAGGAAAAGAAATACGTGCTGTATTGATCGAAGAAGAAATAAACACAAGAGAAAAAATATGGGGAGAAATCAAAAGAGATTCGAACTTAAACCGAGAAGAAGAAAAATTCCTACGCGAATTCGCCTACGCATACGCTGACTTCGTCGACCTGGAGGAAGAGCCGCTTGGATGCACCGCTATAGTGGAGCACCGCATACGTACGACAAGGCACAACGCCAATAAAAATTCGTCCGTACCGATTACCAGAAGTACACAAGCAAGAAGTGATGGCGCAGACAAAAGAGATGCTAAAAAACTAAACAATTCTACCGAGCAAGAGCCCATGAAATGCTCCTCTACTCGTCGTTCCAAAAAAGCCTGACGCCGACGGAAACATACGCAAGAGAGTGGAAGTATACTTCCGAAAACTAAACGATGCAACGGAAGGAGACTCGTATCCATTGCCCAATATTACTGAAATACTGGACCAATTGGGACGAGCAAAATACTTCACCACTCGCGATTTGGCATCGGGATTTCATCAAATCCCTATGGCCGAAAAAGACAAGAAGAAAACCGCTTTCTCTACTCCTCTTGGACATTACGATTACAACCGAATGCCATTCGGAAGAAAAAACGCCCTACCAACGTTTCAAAGGCTGATGGACGCTGTACTTGCTGGATTACAAGGATTAAAATGCTACGTATATCTCGACGATATAGTAGTGTACGAATCATCGTTCGAAGAACATAACGAAAGGCTGACAGAAGTATTCGATCGACTGCTAGGAAATGTCGATTTGTGCGAAATGAAACCCAGTACTTGTGTCACATTATAACCGAAGTGGGAGTACAACCCGATCCAGAAAAAATAGAGGTTGTACAACGATTTCCAGCCCCAAAAGAAACATCAAAGAAATCTAATCATTCTTAGGACTAGCTGGATATTATAGAAATTTTATCTAGGATTTTTCAAAAATTGCAGAGCCGATAATGGAACTGATCAAAAAGGAAAACAAATTCGCTTGGAGCAAAACTTGCGAACAAGCGTTCCAAAAATTATAGGAAACACTCAGCACAGAACCGATCCTGCAGTATCCAGATTTTAAGAAATCCTTCATGGTAACAACAGATGCCTCTGACAAGGCAATTGTCGCGATCTTCGCTGAAGGAAAAATTGGAGAAGATCTACCTAACTGTTACGAGAGTCGTACTCTCAATAAGGCAGAGATGAATTAATCGACAACAGAAAAGGAAATGCTAGCAATAATTTGGGCAGCAGCGCAATTCCGACCATACATTTATGGAACAAAATTCACCATCGTGACGGATCATAACCCCCTCACTTGGCTTTTCAACGTAAAAGATCCAGGGTCACGACTGATGCGCTGCAGAATAAAGGTAGAGGAGTTCAACTATACCATCGAGTATAAGGCGGGCGAGAAGAACACGAATGCCGATGCTTTAAGCCGTATGTATGAATGGATGCTGACGCGGCAAGCACCCGTGGCGGTGGTAGGTCACAAGGACACCGAGAAGCGTGGGAGAGGAGGGCCGCGGTAGGACTCCCGCTCCGCGCTATCTCCGCCAGCGTAAACAGACACGAGCCATGATGGCCGCGGTCAACTGGCCCCGCGTGCACGGGGCCGAACAAGAAAAACAATGCAGTCCACTTGCACAGAACGCTCACGCGAGGCGACAGAGGCCTGCGCGAAAGAGACCGAAACGCCCCTCCCGGCAGAGAGCGAACCAGGTGGCAAGCCCGAGTAATCAGAGGAAGAAATACAAAACGACTCGAGCGAGAGTAAGATGACAAGTGACAGTGAAACGGAGACGGAAATAGGAGATGAAGAATGCCCGAGTGCGAAGGAGCGATGTACAATTCTTCGACAATTCCACGACACTCCTCTTGGTGGTCAAACGGGAATAAAACGAATCACTAAGAGAATAAAATTGAAATCCAACTGGCCTGGAATAAATAAAGACATCGAGAATTACGTCAAATCATGCGACAAATGCCAGAGACATAAAATCAGGCGGAATAAAAAGGCTCTTATAATAATCGCCGACATGCCTGAGAAACAATTCGACAAATGTGCAGTCGATATAGTAGGTCCCTTACATGAGACCGAAGCAGGAAATAAATACATCCTGACTTTTCAAGATGCATTACCCAAACATAGTGCAGCTATACCGTTAAAAAATTGAGAAGCCAAGGAAGTAGCCAAGGGATTTGCAACTCAAATTGTTTGCAAATACGGCACTCCAAAAGAAGTCTTATCCGACCAGGGAACAAATTTCTTAAGCGAAACATTCAAGGAAATGTCTCAATTGTTCTGCATCAAGAAAATTCAAACGATGGCATATCATCCACAATCAAATGGAGCGGTGGAACGCTCACATCGTACACTTGCTGAATACCTGAAATGATTCATAAAAGAGGATAAAACGGATTGGTTGAGTGGTTGCCATGCGCAATGTTCACGTATAATACCACTCCACACACAGCTACACGATTTACACCGTATGAATTAGTGTTTCGAAAGGTAGCCGATTTACCGACGGTGCTTAAAGAAGCACCACGAAAGACGTACTCGTACGACAATTGTCTCCGAGTTACGCGAACGGCTTCGAGCCGCATGTCACGTGGCGAAAGAACGATTGGAAAAGGGAAAAGAAAGGGCAAAGGAGGGGCATGATGTCACCGCCGCTTCGGTGGAGTACCGCCCCGGCGACCGAGTCCTCCTCCACGACACTACTATACGCCGAGGCCGATCAGCGAAGCTGTCCTATGAGTGGACAGGGCCTTACGTCGTACACAGCAAAGACTCCGACGTGAACTACACTATCGGCCGTGGGCGCAAGGTTGTGCGGGTACATGTGGACCTCACCAAGCCCTACATTACCCACCGACCAATATCGTAGGGGCCACCGCGAGGCCCACGAGGCCAGGCCGCGTTACACTCCAGAGAGCACCTAGCTGCGTGCACCCCAATCGAAATATGCGAGTGGCGTATCACCCGTTGTACCACCACTCGAGGAATAAATAAATAGATAGAAAAAAGGAAAAGGAGAGAAGAACTAAATAAGTAAATGAATAAAAATAAAAGTTATTTATGCCTCGATGAATAAATATGAAAACGAATTTATAAAAAAAAACAAACAAGGAGAATGTTTGTAATAAACGATAATAAAAATAATAGAAACGGAAAAAAACGATAAAATAGGACCGAAAGATACGCTAATATAAAAATGATAAATATTTTTTTTAACAGTATATAATTAAAAATGTATGAAAACAAGAGATTAAGGTAGTACGAGCGCACCATCTTCATTTCTATAGATTTTGCTCAAATTTTAACCAGACACTGTCCATATCATCATGCAGAAGCCGGGACACAACACTATGATAGAACCTAATCCGTCTAATAGTCCTCTTTCATTTATTCTACCTTTTGTGCCTGTTATATCGTAAACGGATTGCATTTCGGAATTTACTTTCCTTTTCATGGTTTCGAGGGAGCTCGTTACGAGAGCACATAGATTGTCCTCTGGCATCCTTTGACATAATTCTAATAGTTTTCCTAGCTTTTCCCTAATACTCTTTTCTCTTTTTGCTATTGGCAGAAGATCCATGCGAATAACTAGTTTCCATATTTGTTTGATCGTATGTAGTTTTCCGACTTTCTCGTAATAAATTCCTGGAGTCGTGGGAAATTGAGTTGCGTGGAATTCTGTATTTTCCTTTCTTTCGTTAGTCCCTTCTGTCGTCCTAACTGTTGACATTAATAACCTGCAAAAAGGTTTGCCATTTTATTTTCATATCATTTTTATTTTACATGTTTCCCTATTTGTACGTGCGATACTTTTCTTCTTTTTTTTCTTACAAGTTCGAATACTCGTTTTTGCTTACTTTGCGATTTCCTCTTTCTCTATTCTATCTCTTTCTACTCTCTTTCTACTCTCTTTCTACCAATACGCGAATTTTGTCGATGCTTCGACAGCGTCGCGGTCAGGGACCATGCGGGCCTCCTAATGCAGGGTCACCTCGATTAGCTGGCCTTGGAGATGCACTGTGTTTGGTGCCGGGTGCAATTACTGAGAAAGTGGGGAGAATTTTTTGGGTTTAAGTAGCTCCGCTATCCTGTCGGGGCTACATCGATGAATCTACCTTCCCTTACGAGAGGTCATCCGTAAAAATCGAGAAAGTATTTGTCGCTGCTTTCTTTTCTATTATTTAATCGCTTTTATTCTTTTAAAAAAATGTGTGGTTTTTGTTTTTTTTTTCAGAATGGATATCGCTTTCAATCATGGCGCCGAGTTGACGTTCTGGAGCCATGGTTTCGACCTTTTATTAGTGAGTATTCAGAAATATATACATATATATATATATATATATATATAAATTTGTTTTTTCCTGATGCTAATGGGTTTTTCCTTTTCTCTCTTCCTTTTTTTTCAGTCTGTGAAGCGGGCGGCGACCGACCGACGAGTGTGGAAGGGCTCGTGGCTCCGCAACTTTGCCCGCCCTCGCTAAGGGCGTCCGGTCCCGACGGCGAGCACTCCGGGGGCCCTCACCCGCCTATGGGGCGATGACCCCTTCTCCCGCGAATGCGTCGAGTGGGATTCGGACGGCGTCCCTGGCGACGCTTTCGGGCTGCAGGCCCTTTCTGAGCTGGAGCCCTTAGCCGGCTTTGCGCCCGACCCGAGCTGGGACGCCTATGTGGCCTCCATGAATTAGTTATAAGTTTTTTCCATTAGGTTGATTGGAACAATGTATTGAAAAAAAGAAATGATGTCTTCTTTTCTTTCGTTAATTTTCTCCGCGCGCTCCCCCTTTTTCCAGGTCTCTGCGACGTAACTTGTTTTATTATTATAATCTCTTTTTTTTTATTACTTTTTATTGATGTTTATTTATTAATACATTCTTTTCTTAGGGAGTGCGCGTGTGGTACGCCGCTCGTGCGCGCACCAATGGTGGTGCTCGCCGCCTACTCCTTACTCGGAAGCGAGTGATGGGGTATGCCGCGGTTCGGCCTCATGGCCCCGCGATAAAATATCTACTCCATCGGTTAGTGGGTAATGTAGGGCTTGATGCGGTCCACGTATACCCGCACAGCCTTGCGCCCACAGCCGATAGTGTAGTTCACGGCGGAGTCCTTGCTGCGTACGACGTAAGGCCCTGTCCATACTGGGGATAGCTTCGTTGATCGGCCTCGGCGTATAGTAGTGCCGTGGAGGAGGACTCGGTCGCCGGGGCTGTTCTCTACCATACCAGCAGTGGCATCATGCCCCTCCTCTACACTTTCTATTCTTTTTTCCAAATGTTCTTTCGCCAAGTGCCATGTGGCTCGAAGCCGTTCGCGTAACTCGGAGACATGATTGTCGTACGAGTACGTCTTTCGTGGTGCTTCTTTAAGCACCGTCGGTAAATCGGCTACCTTTCCAAACACGAATTCATACGGTGTAAATCCTGTAGCTGTGTGTGGAGTGGTATTATACGTGAACATTGCGTATAGCAGCCATTCATCCCAATCCGTTTGGTCCTCTTTTATGAAGCATTACGTTTGAATTTTCTTGATGCGGAACAATTGACACATTTCCTTAAATGTTTCGCTTAGGAAATTTGTTCCCTGGTCGGATAAGACTTCTTTTGGAGTGCCGTATTTGCAAACAACTTGAGTTGCAAATCCCTTGGCTACTTCCTTGGCTTCTTGATGTTTTAACGGTATAGCTGCACTATATTTGGTTAATGCATCTTCGAAAGCCAGGATGTATTTATTTCCTGCTTCTGTCTCAGGTAAGGGACCTACTATATCGACTGCACATTTGTCGAATGGTTTCTCCGGTGTGATCCTGGATCTTTTACGATGAAAAGCCAAGTGATCCTGGATCTTTTACGATGAAAGCCAAGTGAAACGATGAAAAGCCAAGTGATCCTGGATCTTTTACGTGATCCTGGATCTTTTACGATGAAAAGCCAAGTGAGGGGCTTGTGATCCGTCACGATGGTGAACTTTTATCCGTAAATGTATGGTCGGAATTGCGCTACTGCCCAAATAATTGCAAGCATTTCCTTTTCCGATGTCGAATAAATCATTTCTGCCTTGTTGAGAATACGACTAGCGTAACAGATAGGTAGATCTTCTCCAATTTTTCCTTGTGACAACATCGCGCCAATTGCCTTGTTAGAGGTATCTGTGGTTATCACGAAGGGTTTCTTAAAATCTGGGTATTGCAGAATCGGTGCTGTGCTCAGTGTTGCCTTTAATTTTTGGAACGTTTGTTTGCAAGTTTCGCTCCAAACGAATTTGATTTCCTTTTTGATCAGTTTTGTTATCGGCTTTGCAATTTTTGAAAAATCCTGGATGAATTTTCTATAATATCCAGCTACTCCTAAGAACGACTGGACTTCTTTTATGCTTTTTGGGGTTGGAAATCGTTTCACAGCCTCTATTTTTTCCGGATCGGGTGTTACTCCCACTTCGGTTATAATGTGTCCCAACTACTGGGTTTCCTTTCGCAGTAATCGACATTTCCTAGGTTTAACCTTTAATTGGGCATCCCTCAGTCGATCGAATACTTCTGTCAGCCTTTTGTTATGTTCTTCGAACGATGATCCGTACACTACTATATCGTCGAGATATACGTAGCATTTTAATCCCTGTAATTCAGCAAATACAGCGTCCATCAGCCTTTGAAAGGTTTGTGGGGGGTTTATTAATCCAAATGGCATTCGGTTGTACTCGTAATGTGCAAGAGGAGTGGAGAAAGCGGTTTTCTCCTTGTCTTTTTCGGCCATAGAGATTTGATGAAATCCCGATGCCAAATCAAGAGTCGTGAAGTATTAGCTCGTCCCAATTGGTCCAGTATTTCGGTGATATTGGGCAATGGATACGAGTCTCCTTCCGTTGCATCGTTCAGTTTTCGGAAGTCTACTACCACTCTCTTGCGTAAGTTTCCGTTAGCGTCAGGCTTTTTCGGAACGACGAGTAGAGGAGCATTCCATGGGCTCTTGCTCGGTCGAATTATTGCGTTTTTTAGCATCTCTTTTTTCTGCGCCATCACTTCTTGCTTGTGTACTTCTGGTAATCGGTACGGACGAATTTTTATAGGCGTTGTCCCTTGCCATACGCTTATGCGGTGCTCTACTATAGCGGTGCATCCAAGCGGCTCTTCCTCCAAGTGGAAGACGTCAGCGTATACGTCGGCGAATTCGCGTAGGAATTTTTCTTCTCCTCGGTTTAAGTTCGAATCTTGTTTGATTTCTTCCCATATTTGTTCTCTTCTTTTTATTGTTTCTGCGATCGATACAGCACTTATTTCTTTTTTTTCTATCGGCTTTTCTTCTTTAATTTCTTCAATTTCCACCGTTGGCCTTTCTATTTCGATTTCTTAATTGTTTGTGTTTCGCACCATTATGAGGCAAGATTGTCGTTCTGGCTGGACGTACCTTCCGCCTATTTTTACTTCTGGTAGTAGTACTTTTGCTTCGACACATCCTATTTTTGCCGTCATTGTTTTCGCGTATAACATCTGTTCGGTTCTGGGAGGCAATTTAATTTTCCTAGATCCATTCAGCATACGAATCAAATGTCCATATATTTATAAGTATCTTCCGTTTGGAATATCGACGTTGTGTTCGCTCATGAGATCTAGACCCACTATTCCGTCTACTTCTAGTGGCACTGTGTCATCTATTACGTAGAATGTATGTTCTACTTTTACAGGGGCTGTTTCGAGCACGAGCATAATTTCGCACAGTGCGTAGAATTTTTTTCCTCCGTTTCCTTCGAGTTCGATCGTTTCTTCTATTATTTCTGTGTCCTTTTTCAATACGCCCTTTTTTATGAGACTACATTGAGCTCCTGTATCACCTTTTAAGGTGAGCATTTTTTCTTTTGCCTGGGGAGATGCGATGTGGAAGTCGCTAGCGGCTCCTCCAGAATAAATCGTCGTTATCCAATGCGACTTTATTATCTTCTTTGTATTTTTTCTTTTGGACGGACCTGTATTCGATGCTTCGATTATTGTACTGACGTTGTGTTTTTTGTCTTCATTTGTTGCGTTTTTCCGTCCTAGCACTCTCGCCCTCCAAATATTCATATCTGGTACGAATTGTAATAATTATTAAGATTTTTTCCTCGCGCTAATCGCGCTCATTTATCATTTTCTTAGGGTACATATTAATCAGAAGGACCCATATGTGGGCGATTTCACTCAGAAACCCCGTTATATAAAACATTGATAAATATATCTTTAAATTTAGCACGCATATATCTACCCGTATACTTTAGGGATAAACAGTTCCCATAATAACCTTACCGCTAAGCTTACCCGTATCTTCAGGGACGAGCACATGGGTGCTCTGATTAACTTTACAAATAGCCTCATATACACGTACATATCTGTTTGCCTGTACACTTCTGGGACACGCACATGGGTCCCCGGAGTACCATACCATGATGTCGCATATATACATACATTTACAAGTACCTGCAAGCTTCAGAGACACATAGGAGAGTCCCTGGAGTACCTCCTATAATAATTCCTTATCTCTATTTCCATGCAATCTTTAGGGACATAAGTCCTCTAACTAACTTCAATGAATATATATATACATACTCTAGGACCTCAGTGTCCTCATGCACCATTTGTATACTCATATGCATACTTCGAAGGCATTAGTCCTCGGAATAAACTTTAGAATATATATATATATATATATATATATATATATATATATATATTGTAACGGTTCACTTGTACAGGCAAGCCACCGTCACACAGAACACGCTAGCATCCATCCGTTTACGCGATACCAGCGTATTCTGACCAGCGTCCGGAGCGACCGGCCATATCGCCGGCCGGGCGGATCACTTGCGTGACGAATTTGGGCGAGCCCGCGACACCTCGCAAGAGGCTCCGCCCATCGCGAAGAGCCAGACCACCGCGGACTCACTCGCAGGAGTACCTGCCCTCAGCAATACCGATCGCGTATCTTGTACTTTGACCACTCCTATCATACCGAGAGTACGACCAAGAGTCATCGCGACGCCTCCTCACATCGAGTGCGCGCCTAATATCCTAGAGAGGAATAATCGGGTATATCTTACCCCTCGAATCGCTATAGCATGCGAACGTCCTGGAAATTACCAACGCTGCCACCCCACCATCGGAGTGTTTCTCGGCGGCACGATTCCCTACCTAGTCCTCCGGATCCGCAAGAGAAATGGAATTTCTCCTAACGGGCCTGGGGCTATATAAGGGCATACACGAATCAGAGCGGCACTCTGTCGCAAATCACAACCAATATTTTACGTGGAGTCACCATCATCCGGAATCCCGGATCATCGGATGGGAGCCATGCTGCCTTCGCCCTGGCCCTCATCCTTGGGTAACCCCAGCTTCGGGTAGATACTCTGTTCCCTTGGGAAGCCCCAGCATTGCGCTGGAAGTCCTACCTTGGGAATAGAGTCGGCGTGGTGATTGTAGTCAGGATTCAGATAAATCATCCGATCGTTTGTCGCTAGGACAAACGATCGCCTTAGCACTCATCCAGCGCCCGCATACTCGGAGTGTGCAGTCGGGAAGCCCCGATCGCGCTTCGCTGCATGCGAGGGAAATCCCACAACCAGCTTCACTGGTTTTTCGTCCTCCTCGCCTGGCACCGAGGAGGTCAGCCGTCCCTCCTGGACGGCCCCGCTATGCGCACTCGAGGAGCCCGTGTTTTCCTCGAGTCCACGCATTACTGATAACGCTAGCCTTTCTAGCGCTTGAGCGTCACGGCTTGGCAACCGTGCGTTTCGTGGCATTTGGCAACTTGTGCCACCGGAATTAACCGCCATACACCCGATGTATCTCATTCTACGTGTACACGCATTCTTCTTATAGAAGCAGTCACGAAAACGGCGTAACGCGTACCGACGACGCTCGCGGTCTGTGCGAGTGCGAGCGAGAGAGCGAGAGAGAAAGAAGAGAGAGCGCGGCCGTGGAACCGCACGCGCGCTACAACTCGCGAGAATCACCTAATCCTCGTCACCCCCACCAAGGCAGCCTTTCTCGCCGACCTCCTCTGACCTTCGTAAACGTCGCTATAACCGAACATGTCCCAGTATACTCACGGAATAAAACACTAACAAAATTCTTGTTGCACCACCCAACGATAACACAATAATCCGAAAACTCAAAATGCCAATGATGACGGATTACGATGGCGTCTCTGAGACCCTCAATAACCACTGAGGCATCTCCAAAGAACCACCTTAAAGTCCGCTCCATCATTCCTGGCACGTAGTGTACATCGTCCTCCTGGAGGCTACGGGAACCCCTTAAATTTTCCAACGGCGACGAGTTCGCCGCGTATCCTCGTTGTCCCGAACGACCGAAAACGGAAGGTAAACTTTCGCCCAAAATCGCGAAACGTAACAATATATATATATATATATATATATATATCTATATATATACATATACGTACTCCATACGCTTCAGGGACATGTACCCGAGTCCCGAGGCAATAATCGATACATATCTACTTTCATGTATACTTCGGGGACATAAATCCTTAAAGTAACACGCATAAAAATACATATACATATACATACTCGGTAAACTCCTGGGACATCCAAGAGAGTCTCCGGCGTACGAATAACAATATTAATACCTATACTTCCATGTATATTTCGGGGACATTCACGAGTCCCCGAACTAGTATCCAACATATATATGTATATTCGTGTTGGCCATAACCCAATGGTCCTAGAAATAAGGAATATTGTCATATCTATATGATGTATATATTGGGGACGCGATAGTCCTCGAATATCCCGCGAAACTGTTCCCAAGCGGTCAGCTTCATCGCGAGTTTTCTCACAGACCTCCTCGGAGTTTGGTCACCACGTAGTTAGCACATCCTGCCGATAACGAAAAATATTCATTTCATTGCCCATGTATAACTCGAGAAAAATAACGTTATCAGTGCTAATATTCGGTTACATGGGGACCGAGCTCGAGAGCGAGGGTAATGACGCCAAGCCCTTTGTCTCAGAGACAAAGAGGGCGAGGGTACATATTGCGCTCCGGGAGCTGGCCAGACAGTTCCGTCCGGTCTCTCCAACAGCACGCATCGCAGAGTCGACGCTCTGAAAACCGGTACATTTATTTTATCTGATATTCTTTTCGAGTTTACCCCGGTCTCTTCGACAGTGTAACTATAAGTCTCTGTAATCCCGGTACTAATTGTTTAAATAAAAATAAAAGTAAAAGGAACCATAAGAAGTCAAACACTGCAACGAATAACTAACGAAATTTATATTATTTTCTTTATTGAATGTAACTACGCTTATTTACGTGTAAATACACATTTGTCTTTATCACCTTTTATTTATTCGCGCTATTAAAATCACGCTAAATACGGCGACCGCGCAAAGGTGTAACATTTTTCGAGCAAATAATTAAAATATATTTACCTGTCGTTCGTGCGTGAAACCACGCAACGGACAAACCATCGTAGTGCATTTATTTTTCTTTCTTTCTCTCTCTCTCTTCCTCTCGCTCACGCCATTTGTCCTTACGCACGTATTCGTCTCACCCATAAAACCATACCTGTCCAAAATTGGACCAATCCCGAAGTGTTTTACGAGGCTTGGGAAAGTTGACGCACGAAGACGCCACATCCGCTGACTCGCCGTAATCTGGCAAGTTAGCGATTGGCACGGTTAACCCGGTGCTTAGTGTTCGGACGTCAATTTTCCTCGACCTTGACATTTGTATTCGCGGCTGGCCGCCAATCGCCGTAACCGGGCGGAGGTGGAGCCAAACGTAGCGAGTCGGCGGTGCCGTAATCTGGCACGCACTAGACTCGCTGAGCGAACCAAATTTAGTTTCATATTAATCTGTATCTATGCGTTAGACGAGTACGTTTCCCGATACATTCGCTCAGCAAATAAAATACCATTTTCGAGGAATTCGGAAGAGTTGCCGCACGAACACGCCACACCCGCCGACCCGCCCTAATTCGGTAGGTCAGCGACTGGCACGGTCACACCGGTGCTTCGTGTTCGGGCGTCGTCTTCCGTCATTCTCAACATTTGTTCTCGCGCCTGGCCGCCAATCGCCGTACCCGGGCGGAGGTACAGCCAGACGTAGCGAGTCGACGGTGCCGTTACCTGGCATGAATTGCACTCACTCAGCGGTTCAAATAATGATAAAATCTATATATGTATATTTTTATTTCGAAGCGAACGTATCCCTCATAAAATTAATCCAGTCCTCGTAGTCCCTGACTGCTCCCAAAAACATCGGCATCCCCGAGCCATCGCATTCGTACGAGCACCGGGTACCCGTCTGGGCAACGACAGGTCGGATCGAGCTGGAACATCTTGGCGATTCTTGGACAAATTCGGTCACACGGTCGAGTAATATTGACCCGCTACGCACCGCCGCTCGTTCTCACCAAGGTAAGCACCATTCCACGCTACTTTCTTATTTGCTTACCTGTCGCTCAGTGCGTCAAATTATACACCAACGACTTTACCAAGCGCCTATCCCAAGTGGGCACATTCCCGCTTAAGCGTGGCGCTTTTCTTCTCCGACGGTAACTTACCGGCACATAAGTCATATACGACCTGATTCATTATAATTCGTACGTTCCTGGCACACTTCCCATTCGTAAATTCAAATCCTGAAAGGTAAATTAAAAGACGATTAATTATCGATTAAAAATGGGACCCACGACGTAACACCGTTATCATATCGAGCGAACATGACCCGATTGTTTTCCTTTTTTTGCTGTCGTTGCGGTTTGCTTCTCTTGGTCTGTCGTCTTTCGGCTTATTTTTATTTGCGTTCCAGTGATACTGATTTGAATGCCCCGGAAGCTCATTCTTACTGTAGTAGCTGGTTCTTTGGCCCTGCTGATAATTCGTTTTACTTTTCTGGTGATTTCCAGCTCCTCGTCCCTGTCGATATCCATATCCTTGTCCTTGTTGCCAGTTTCTTTTTCGGCATTCCTTATACGCGTGTCCCGGTTTCTTGCAGTAATTGCAAGTAATATTTATTTGATGCACGCTTTTCGATGGAGCTGGGAGACTGTATCTTCCATAGGAAGGTGTGTTGGTTCAGCAATCCGTGGCCAAATGTCCAACCTTGTGGCATTTGTTGCACGTTACGATTACTCGTTTTTCCAGATGAGTTTGTTTGTCGATGGATTCACCACCCGGTATTGCTTTTTCCTCTTCCATTGCTCCTTTAAGTGCTGTTCCGAGGTCCTTGAATCCTCGGGCCTTTACGATCATCTGATACTTCCTTCGAAGTCCTCTTTCGAAATTGTATAGCGCTAGTTGCCTAACGTATGCTTCAATTATTCATTTTTCTTCTTGTGATCGGGCTTCGATTATGCTGGCCTCGATCAATTCCATCATTGCTGCTTCGAGTCGTTAACCGTATGTTAACACGCTTTCATTGTATTTTTGCTTTCATTTGTTACAATCGACTTGTAACGCTGCTACTGTACGTCGCGTTCCAAATAATGCTATCATTTCGTCGCTAAATTGTTGATATGTGTCGATTTGTTTATATCGCGTATCTTTCCGCGCCTTTCCTACTATTTTTGTTGCTAATACGGATTTTAATAAAGACGGTTTATCGGCACCTGCGATGCTTCCGTTCGCATAGCCAAATGCTTCTATTATATCGTCGACTTCGTTAGGTTTTTCGCCGTCAAATCGGGGTATGAGGCTCCGAGCCTCCTTTAAAGTCATACATTCAATTTCTTGCGCCATATTTTCTGAATTAATTTCAAGTAGAGGAAATTCTTGTATTTCTATTTCGCGACGACGCCTAACGATAATCGAGCGATTGATAGGAATCCATACAGAAATGAACCGTTCGATCTGCTGTGGTTCGAAATTTGGTACGTTTCGCGGCTGTCGGCCTATTTTGTGAGTTTGGACTTTCGTCTGAACTTGTCGCGGATCTAAATCGCTTCTTCCTAGGATCCTTTAGTTCTTCCTATATTTCTTTTTCTATTTAAGTTTCGGAGCGATCTCGTGCGATGGGATCGTCAAATATGGGATTTAATGACGCGATCATTTATTATTACCCGGTAATCGGTATATTTTACGGCGCTCGTCTACGTTTGATATTAATTTGCTGTTTTGGCTTTGGATGGTATTCTTTGAATAAATGTTCCGTCACTTGCAGAACGATCACTCGCCTCATGTCGATCAATGGCTTGTAGTCGGTTGATCAAAGGTTGTTGACCCCGTTCTTGTTGTTGTTTGGCAGGAATTTGACAGTGTTGTTCCCTGTTGTCGTGTTGCTTTGTTTTGCTGTTCTCGTGCGCGTTGTTGTTCG
This sequence comes from Ophion costatus, assembly GCA_951751655.1. Classification (NCBI taxonomy): domain Eukaryota; kingdom Metazoa; phylum Arthropoda; class Insecta; order Hymenoptera; family Ichneumonidae; genus Ophion; species Ophion costatus. Next base: position 10,339,395 of record OX632363.1, read on the forward strand.
GTTGAAGGAGGTGTTTGGTGAGTCTTCGTCCTTGGATCGGTCTGGTATCGATGATCCTCGAGGTCTAGTTGCTTTTGGACAGCTCTGTACGGTTGACTCGGGCGTTTGCTGACGCCGCACTTTTTCTTTTTATTTGTCTGGTTCGACGGTCGTTGATCGGATGACTCGTTGACCTCTTTTTCAGCACTTGCTGCGTTCTGTTTGTTTTGTACGTTGGATAGAATATTTCCTTCGTTTTTTCCAGGTTGTGGAATGCAAAGTTGCGGTATCTCCAGTTGCGGGGATCCCATTGCTGCCTCCGATGTTGCGCCCCGGCTTCTGAGGATGCGCGGAGAGCACGGAATTTCGCTCTCGAGTAAATTAACGCAGTGTTGTTGTCGGGTGCTCGAGGGGATGTGGGATCTTGCCCGTTCCGAGTATATCTCCAACTAGGGATGTTGCAACTTGAACAACTTATACTTTATTTAAAATTGGGCAACAAAATTACAATTCTTTTTTATGCCTTGAGACCGACCGCTTCGGCTTCTGGCCGAAGACTGCCTTTCGGTTGAACCTTTCGGCTAATTGTTAGCTCGCGTTTTCGCAATCAATTGTTCGAGAACGTTCTCATCGTTCGATTGTGATTCAGCGATTTTTATCGCCAAAGTCACCTCTGGAGGTGCTTCACTTGCCGAAACTGCCGACGTTGCACAGCGGCCGTCGGCCTCTTGATTTCGCAAATGGAATATACTCGTTACTGTGCGTCTTAAGACGGAATGATACCTCATCGCGGTCGGTATGGTAGAACAATTATAGATACCCAACGATCTCTGAAACGGCTCTTCAGATCCTGTCAAAACTTTGCCAAACGACGTCCAATAGATAGACGAACACCTGTCTGCCCCTTGTCACGGGGTAAAGAGTGAAAACGTATTTTTACCTTTACTTTTATGCTGAACAAAGGTTCTCTTTATTGAAAATACGTAGATATGTTTTCAAATACAAATTTCGAATGAATAAGACGCTCCGTCAGGCAGAGCGCGGGTTTAAATAGAATTCCTATCGCTAGAGGTCTAGAGTAGGGGAACCCAGAAGGGGAACCCGACAGTAGGCAGCGCCAAGTGCTGCCGTGCGGTAAAAAGTACAAGCTCTTTAATACTAAGGGGTTTCGGCAGGCGAACCCACATGTGAGGCGAAAGAATCCCTGGACAATTTTATAGAGACTTCGCAAGGCAGAAGGTAAGGTGCTGCTTTGCGGCAACATCCGTCACCACCGCGATTCGAGGCGGAGAATCACGGTTGGTGGTAGCATATGCTATCTAGGCATTACATTCCCCCTTCTAGATTCGCCTTACACCTGAAAGGCGTATTTTTTCGCTGGGAGTTACACTCTCGCTGGAACGCGAATGTCGTCTTCGGATTTCTGGCTCATGTTCAACCTCCGGAGTTTCTTCCCTCACATATCGCACAATAGGGGTTGGATTTCTATTATTAATCGTATTGTGTAGGCAAAATAAATTTATACAGATACTGGGCATACATCGAGATAACAGTCCCAGTATTCCACACTTGTACATTAGTCCCAGGCTGAGTATGGCCATGCTTACATAACCTAAATATGTCAGTGTTCCTGAGGCAGTCTCTGTCCATGTTTTCGTACGTCGATTCTGTCTGACTTTATTTAGGGAACTTTCAACGTCGTCGAGTCTCAACCCGAGATCTTTCATTATTTGCGGGTGGATTTCATTTTGGAGAGGTACTAACCGACTATTCAACAAATGCAGGTCGGTGACATCAAATGGAAATTCGACAGTCTTATTGTACGTGAAGTCCCGACGAACCTCGCTCGAACGATACAGCTTCATCAGAGCTCCATTCGTAAGGAGGGTGCAATCACTTGTGGATGTTACAAGAATGGGATCGCATATTTCAAACCGAGAAGACTTTCCGTCGCACAGTGTCTGGATCTCAACGGTTTCGCTTGGAATTATTATATATCCCTTTCTATCAGTTAGTTGTATGTATGTTAACGTTTTTATAAAAAATGGTGAGACGTTACATTGCTCAATAGGATTTTTTTGACTTTTCAGAATGGACGTTTCGCAGTTAAAGGTTTCAGCGAGCAAATACGTTGGTTGTTCGCGTTTGCAAATGTAGTGTAATAGTATTTTCTTACATTTGTCGATTTGTGGTTTATCTATGGGGATATATGAAACGATAGGAGTGCTTAACAATAAATATTCATTCTGTGGTAGTACACCCTGGAAATTGCCGTTTCGTTTGTAAGGTATAGGGATAAACCTAGTAAGTTTCCAATCTCCCGCTTCTGGAAGCGGAATTCTGAGTATGTATATTATTTGCATTCTTCGTATCTGTACAGTCACTTCAGAAATGTCAATTATGTGTCCATAGTTCGTTTCAGTATTCTCGATTGGGTAGCTTGTGTGATAGGTTTTTTCAAATTCTGCTATACTATTTTTCAGGATGGTAGGAGTCAGAAGTTGGGAGTGGATAATTCCATTTTTTCCGCTGCTCACAGCATCGAGTATCATGTTTATGTCGGTATTTAATTCATCCAAGATTAAGGCGCAGATAGTTAATTGGTTACTCAGGAAAATATCTTTTGTCTGATTGTTCAAGGTATTAATAAGAAAATTGTAATTTTCAAGGTTCTTCTTGCTTTCCTCAGTAAGGGCAGCGATAGCGTGACTTTCCGAATTCAACATGATTTTGATGATTTTCGTTTGGTTAGAAATACTGTTTGCCAATATTTTATTGTTCTCGTAGAGCTTATCGAATTCTCTATTGATGTAGTCCAAATCGCTCTGGTCTAAGGTTCCAAACAATACTTTAGATAGGCTTCCAACAGCGTTGATTAATCCTCTCTTACTTCGAAATGTTGTTTCGCGCAATACGCTTCCAAGAATGTTCCTCAGGGTATCCAATCGTTCCAGTCGTCCCTCAAGGATTTTCATCTCGAGCTCCTCGCTACAATGTCCGCAGGCAGCAACGGTGTCAGTGAAAATTTCATTGAGCTTGATGTAGCGTTCCTGAATCTGACTCATGTCGATTCCTACGACCAACTTCCATTCGTCGTGGCAGGTCTGCGCTGTCCCGATATATTCGGAATATATTGTTGATCCCTTTAACGAAGTAGTTGTCAGTTCGCCATCAATGGTTGTGATGAGAATGAAGAGGAGCACTAGTTCCTTCGCCCGCATCCTACGACATGTTTAAAGTAGGGTTTCAGTCGATTCACGTGCACATTTACTTCCTTATCATTGGCTATTATTTTATAGTTGTTGTTTGACAATTCTGACGTTATTTCAAAAGGTCCAGTCCATTACGGAGAGAGCTTATTTTGTTTATGGTCGTTGTGGATCATGACCTTGTCACCTGATTTGAAGATTGGCATGACTATAGCTATCTTGGAGTCGTGTATTTCTTTATGCTTAATTTTTGCTTGTAGCAATTTGTCTCTTGCTCGTTCTAAATAATGATTATGCCGTTTTCTCCATGCGTTGACGAGTTCATGATGTGTAAGGAGAGTAGTGGTTCCTAGGATAGAAGGCAAATTGGCCTGTCATCCAAAGGTGAGCTCAAAAGGGGTTTGATCGAGACTCTCATGTTTCGACGTATTGTAAGCCAGAGTGATAAATTTTAAATTTTCATCCCAGTCGCTAGCATTGTTATCCATCGTTGTTTTGATGAGGTCTTTTAGTACAGCGTGTGTTCTTTCAAGGGATCCATTGCCTTGTGGATGAAACGCTGTCGTTTTCACGTGATTAATTCGGAAAAGGTTCTCAAAGTCTTGCATTAGGTTGGATACAAAATTTGTACCTTGGTCTGTGAGTATACTTTTAGGCGAGCCGAATATATAAATGAAGTGTTCGAATAATTGGTCGATGATGGTTTCGCTATCTGTTCTAGCAAGAGGTATCAGTGCCAGATACTTTGTCAGTGTGTCTTGAATGCTTAAGATGTATTTGTTGCCTTTGGTAGAGACGGGTAGCGGTCCGAAGATGTCCATAGCTATTTTGTCATTTGGTTCGAGTGCTGTATCAGGGATTACTGCTTCCGAACGTGGTCGTATACGTGTTAACTTATGTCGTTGGCAAATGTCACAACTTTTAACAAACTGTATGATATCCTCTTCGATTCCTTTCCACTGCGCGATCTTCTTGATTCTGTCAAGGGTTTTATTTTCGCCGAAGTGTTGGCTAGCCGGAGAACCGTGTGCTTCTTTAATAATCTTGTTTTTTTCTTCTGGTGTCAATTCGGTTTTGTCCGTAAGGCAAATCATTAATTTGTAATCTGGGATTACTTCGTGTGATATAAAATCGCAAATCTGGCGTAATCGTAGTTTGTCTGTTGTCGTAAACTGTGGGTCACAGAAATGGAATCGTATGATAGTAATTTTCTGCGAAAGGGTGTTCATCGCAAGATTCGTTAAAATTCTCAACCATTGTTGCTCGTCGTAGTTTGGTAGTAGCGTTTCGCTGTTAGTTAGTCTCTCTGGTGTCTTAACTATTTTTATCCAATGTTTTCCTATGGCATTTGGCTTGACCACATACTTGGCGGGTGATTGATTGTTGGAAGTCCATTGTTTATAACGTTCGAGTAAACCGGTGGATGAATCGTCCTCAGCTTCACTTCTGGTGGTTGCGAAGACTCTAGACAGAGCGTCGGCCGCTTTATTTTCTGAGCCTTTCTTGTATTCGATCTTATAGTCGTATTCTTCCAAACGTAGTCTCCATCTTAACAATCTCGACGATTGATCTTTTACGTTAACAAGCCATTGTAGAGCTTTATGGTCCGTCTGAATCGTAAATTTTCGTCCCAGAAGATACTGTCGGAGCCTTTTACAGGCCCAAACCACTGCAAGTAACTCCTTCTCTGACGTGTTATAGTTGACCTCGGGTTTGTTGAGTGTTCTGGATATGTAGCAACATGGGTGTCCTTCCTGTGACAATACAGCACCGAGTCCTACATTTGATGCGTCGGTAGTCAGCGTGAATTCCTTTGTATAGTCCGGATATTTCAAGACTGGTGCCGAACACAGCATGCCTTTCAAGGTGTCAAAAGATTTTTGGCAATTTGGAGTCCAGTCAAAAATATGATCTTTCTTTGTTAGGTTAGTGAGAGGTTTTGCAATTGTCGAGAAATTCTTCATGAACTTCCGGTAGTATCCGGCGAGACCTAAGAAAGATTTTACTTCTGTTGGTGTTGACGGAGTTCTGAAGTTTCTAACAGCTTCCAATTTGCTCGTATTGGGCTTCACACCTTCGTTAGTGATAACATGTCCAAGATATTCGAGTTCAGGTTTTAGGAACTCGCATTTGTCCGGCTGGAGTTTCAATCCTGTTTGCTTGAGTCGTTCGAATAAAATCACCAAATTTTCGTTGTGCTCCTTTAATGATGATTCGAAAACAACGATATCGTCGAGGTAAACGAGGCAAACCCTTCCGACCAATCCTCTGAGGGCGGTGTCCATCATTCGCTGAAATGTGGCTGGAGCATTCTTCAGTCCAAAAGGCATTCGCTCATACTCGAAGTGTCCTTCGGGTGTGGAAAATGCGGTGTATTTTTTTGATGATTCTTCCATAGGGACTTGATGAAAGCCAGAGCTCATATCCAAAGCCGAGAAAAACTTAGCTTTCCCCAAATGATAAGCGGGTAAGCGTCTTGATCCGTTTTTTCATTTAATTTTCGATAATCGACGACAATTCTCCATTTTTTTATTCCCGAGGCATCGTTCTTTTTGGGGACCACCCAAATAGGTGAATTGTACGGTGACTTGGAGTACCTGATCACTCGTTTGTTAAGCATTTCTGTCATTTGGCGAGAGATTTCGGCTTTATGACATTCTGGTGGTCGGTAGGATGCGTTGTTGATAGCTTTGTTGTCGGTGAGAACTATTTGGTGATGAGCAAGGCTCGTGCACGGAGGAGGGTCTCCTTCGAACGTGAAAATTTCGTGATATGCTTGAATAATCCGGGATATCGATTCTCGATGACCGTGGTCGATATGTTCCAATCTTGTATGATCTTTCAAAAGTTGCAACCGTTTATTTAACTCGCTAGGTGTCATCGTGAATATTTTTTTCTGCGGAATGGTCGCAGGCGTTCCTTGTACTTGACCAATAGTTATTTTGATTGGGGTTGCTTCTTCGTTGTGGATAGGAATTTTTATTTCTCCTTTGTGTACGTGATATATTGCGTCAGGTATTCCTTGGATATTTTCGATTAGTAGGTCACCCGATTGTCGCGCGACAGGTATTGAGATTCTAGCGACACTGTTAGCTGGTATATAAATTTCATTCGTCTGCAGAGGGTATTTTTTGTTGTCAAGTTGCAGTAAATCCTTGGTTAAACAATAATCGTATGCATGTAAAAAGGGTAGTCCGATTAAACCATCCTCAGGCATAGGAAAATCGTCGGGAACTATGTGAAATTCGTGTCGCTTTCCTTAAAAGTATAAATTCGTCATTTCCTCGGTCTCGTATTTATCTCTCCCCATGGTGAACGTTCCTGCCTTTTGTTGTACTCGATGTTCTGGAGAAACGAGACTTTTCTTAATGAGATTGATGGAAGATCCACTGTCAGTTAACAACTTTCCTGTTCTACTTGTTCCCCATAATCGGATTGCGACTGATTGCAGTCTTCCAGATACTGCTGATACTCTGTCTCTTCTTGGTCGATTGGTTGTTCTTCCTCCTGTTCCTTGACTTCTTCCTCGCTTGGATCGGTGCTCGTCATTCGCACTTGGTTGTTTTGGGGTGGACGCTTTTGGTTGTTGGCCTGTTGAAAATTTTGAGTCTGTTGATTCTTTGCATAGCATTTTTCGTCTGTATGTCCGTTTCGTTTGCACCTGTTACAAAACAACTTCATTCGATCGGCTAGGGGCGCCGAGTGATTCGGAGCACGTGACCCGGTGAAAGTGGTGTTGGTATTCCGATTGCGTGCTGGAGTGCGTTGTTGGTCAGAGACTTGAGTGGTGCGCCCTTTGCTTTGTTTCTCTCTGAGCCAGCATTCAGCTTCGAGTGCTTCTTGGTAGGCTGCGTTGACGTCATCGGGTCGCTGCGTGCGTACTTGCGATCCGATTTCCTCTCGTAGATTCATAACATACCGTTTGGTCGCTGACTTCTCCTCGATCTGCATTGCGATAGCACGGTGTCGTGTGCTGGAATGCTCACTCTGCACGGCGTATTTCAATTCGTTTAAAAGTTGACGAAAACGTAGTGTGTAGCCTTGCACGTTTTCTGCTTGTTGTTGGCGGATATTGTCGAGACGTGAACGAGCGGTCTCAACAGAAATTGTTATCGCTACGTTTTTTTGGAGAGCATCGTACAACTCTTCATAGGGTTCAATACGAATATATCGTATCGCTCGTTTAGCGTTCTCTTGGATTTTTTCGGCTAATATGAAGTCGAGTAATAATTCGGGTTGCGAACAACGGTCTCTCGCTCGTCGAACGCTACGTATAAAATCTTTGGTCCCCACATAATCTTTTCCTCGAAGCGTTTCGATGGTACGGATAAGTTCCTTGGCTGGGAACGTGTTATTGTTTACAATACGGTGGAGTTGCCCGTCTAGTCTAGGTCGAGCGGCTTGCGAGTGTGATCCGTCATAGTGAGAACGTTCCGACGATAAAGATTCGGGAGTATGGGGGTGTGAGTTTTGTCGAGAGGCGCGCGTGGTCCGAGTTGCATGAATCATCTGTGACGTAATTTCGTCATCGCTTTGTTCTTCATCCTCGGTGGCGAGTACCTTCATGTGCCTCGCGAGTCTTCTCATATCGCGTAATCGGTTTTGATTTTCTTGATTGGCTATTTCGAAACGTTTGTCGGTCAATGTTAATTTTTCACAGATTTGCTGATATCTTTCTTCTGCCAGAACTCCTTGAGCCTTAATAGATTCCATAATTTTATCGACGATAGAATTTTCCGATGTTAGGATAGGGGAATCTGTTCTTGAATTTGCCATTTTAGGAGCGGAATACTGAGGAGTCTGTCTAACGATAGTGCGTCTAATGTTAGTGGCGTCTTCGTCAGTCTTGTCGTCGCTATCCTCGGTAGAAAAATGCTGTTTCGGAGTTCTATACTCGTGGAATGCCAGCGTATTCTTCAAATTATTTTCCCCAAGGGTACCTTATGAGACTCATTCATTATTTTCGCGAGTTATTTAAGTGTTCTTAGACTATCGTTCACGGGTGTAACGGGTGTATGATCGCGACGCGGTTGACCGTGGGAATTATTATGGTGGACCGTGGTTGGTGATAGCCTTGCCTCCGGCCTTTATTTGGTTTAGCTCTGTTATTGAGAGGAAAGTTGCTACAAACTTGCCCAATAATTCAGAGTAGAGTGTCGATTTTTGTTAACGAAGGATATGGATTCGCGGATCCAGTCCTACGGGTCGAATTCTTACGTGAACGGCGAAACTGACGCGTTGCGGCTGGTCGGGCGATGTCCTGGTGCACCGTAGTACTTCGGAGTCGTCTCGGCTGCTGCTACGACGATTGGAGTCGGGACGTCAGCGGTGCAAGCTTTGCTTGGTGACGTCTGTTTCTTTCTTCTTCAGTAGGAAGATACGTTCAGGGTCGGAATGTAAATCCTTCCGTAGTAACGGTTACTAAGTTCACCGTCTAGAATTTTTCCGATGATTCTTTGTCAGTTGCTGTTGCCGTGTATTTATAAAGAAGGCCGTAGACTTCCCGGATTCGTCACAAGATAGTATTCTTTTGATCGTAATCGTTGAATTACTATCCTGGCAGGATCGCCAAATTTGTCACGGGGTAAAGAGTGAAAACGTATTTTTACCTTTACTTTTATGCTGAACAAAGGTTCTCTTTATTGAAAATACGTAGATATGTTTTCAAATACAAATTTCGAATGAATAAGACGCTCCGTCAGGCAGAGCGCGGGTTTAAATAGAATTCCTATCGCTAGAGGTCTAGAGTAGGGGAACCCAGAAGGGGAACCCGACAGTAGGCAGCGCCAAGTGCTGCCGTGCGGTAAAAAGTACAAGCTCTTTAATACTAAGGGGTTTCGGCAGGCGAACCCACATGTGAGGCGAAAGAATCCCTGGACAATTTTATAGAGACTTCACAACGCAGAAGGTAAGGTGCTGCTTTGCGGCAACATCCGTCACCACCGCGATTCGAGGCGGAGAATCACGGTTGGTGGTAGCATATGCTATCTAGGCATTACACCCCCAATTTTTTTTAATTTGAGAGAAAAAAAGTAGATCAGCTGATGATAAGCCAATCTACGTTTTTTTCTCAAATTCAGAAAATTTGAGGGGCAAACAGCTGTTCGTCTATCTATTTGACGTCGTTTAGCAAAGTTTAGACGAGATCTGAAGAACCGTTTCAGAGATTGTTGGGTATCTATAATTGTTCTACCATACCGACCGCGATGAGGTATCATTCCGTTTTAAATTATGCGCTTAATGTTGAGGCAATTCAATAGAATCCATAACTGGTAATTTGGATGCACATGATGCAATAGAAAGCGAATGGCAAATCACGGCGATAACGCAAAAACAAGAAACAACAGAAGATGCGTTAAAAGAAAATTTGCAAATCCACCAAATTACATTGGAATTGTTTAATCGTACAACGAACCACGTTGCGGCAAACGAAGAAACATTAGGCCGCTTAATAAACGATTTACACCACGGGATGAAAAATCTCGTATTACATATTTTAACCCGCGAACAATCGGACGAGAAATTAACAACTATTAGCGTAATAATTGAATCCTTATTAAACGACATACGTCAATTATCTAACTTTTAGTAGGCTTGCCAAAAGGAATCGTTAATCCTACAGTATTGCCGCCTAGACATCTAATAGAAGCTACGCGTATCTAATAGAAGCAATACCAAATCTACCACGAGGACTGAATTTTCCGACAAAAATACGCCCAGAAGAAATTAACGAATGACTGGAAATTTTCGAATTAGGCGCATATAGCATTCAAAATACCCTCACCGTTGTGATAAATATTCCATTAAATAACAACACCGAGTTTAATGTGAATTAAGTATGTCGTCTACCCGTGCGAGTAGAAAAAGACACGTTTCGGTTCATAGAAACGATCGTCAAAAATATGATAATTTATAGAGAGCGTCGAGAATATCTGTCTTTCTCCGAAAACGAATTATTCAAATGTAAACGACAAAATTATCAATATTACTATCATCCGAAAAACGCGAGACAAATAATACGATCAGGAACGCCATGCGAACTATCGATATGTTTAGGAAAAGACCACGAAAAAGCGAATTGTACACATCGTTAAGTTAAATTAGAAAATTCTTTGGTCATTGCTTTGGAACAAGAAAGGCAATGGATATATGTAGCCCCAGAGACAGTAGATCTAACGATAAACTGTAAAAATTTTGCGACAACTCATGCAACAATTGCAAGAATACGATTCTTGGCTTTCGATGGAAAATGTTCCGTCACTTCCATAGATTTTAAGATTGAAAATTTGAAGGAAACTGTACACGAAAAATGCCTACAATTCGTACGGCCATTCATTTATCGTTTCCTACTACAGAAGACGAAATACCTCAACCTTTAATATTGGAAAATATTTCTCATACGGTAATTAATTGTCCATACGAAGTTAACACAATTGGCGAATGAATCGAAATATTGAAAACAACATTAAACAAAAACTACGATCATGTGACGACACAAAGTCGCATCATAGGGAATTATGCCCTCAGCGGAATGATTCCCTTCGCAATAATTCTATTATATCTCGGAATTAAAGGATTGCAACGGCGACGGTTAAATGTCCCATCGCCGAACGACGCCCTTGCTGACGTAGCTCTGGCCAGACCGCGAGCTGCCAAACGCAACGCAACTGCTGACTCGCAGAATACGCGAGTCATATTCACGCGAGATGCACCTCGCACACGCACAACGTGAATGTGTATGAAAGAAAAAAAATAGAAATATTCAAAAAGGAGGTATATGTTATAATATTAGAAGGACACTTATACCTTGGTATTCTATTGTATTATTGAAAGCCGAGAGATGACTGAGAGACAAAAGTTGCTAAATGCTATAAAAAAATGTATTATATCGCCGAAATAGGGAATTCCGTGTTCTTAAGGGGGAGGAATGTCGTGCCCCAATATTAAGCACATAATTTAAGACGCATAGCAACGAGTATACTCGATTTGCGAAATCGAGAGGCTAACGCCCGCAGTTTTGGCAAGTGAAGCATCTCCATAGGTGGCTTTAGCGATACATACAACTGAATCGCAATCGAACGATTCGAACGTTCTCAAACGATTGATTGCGAAAACCCGAGCTAACAATTAGCCGAGAGGTTCAACCGAAAGTCAGTCTTCGGCGAGAAGCCGAATCAGTCGGTCTCAAGGCACAAAAAAGAATTGTAATTTTGTTGCCTAATTTTGAATAAAATATAAGTTGTTCAAGCTGCAGCATCCCTAGTTGAAGATTTACTCGGAACGGGACAAGTCCCCACATACCCTCGCCGTCGAGAATCCGACAACCCACGGTGTCAATTTACTCGAGAGCGAAATTCCGTGCTATCCGCGCATCGTCAGAAGCCGGGGTACAACAGGTATTTTCATAATTTGTAGTTACTTCTTCTGCACCTACAAACGATAAATAGGGAACTACAGACAACTACAAACGTTTTAAACGCACTGGCGTCGTTTGTAGTTACCTAGTATATTGCCACATCCGGACATATTCTTCCGGAATCGTGGAGAAATGATTTTCAAGCGATTTCCTCGATTGTAATTACTTTCTCTGCAACTACAAATGATAACAATGGACGTGCACATAACTACAAACGTTCTAGAAGCGTGGGCATCGTTTGTAGTAACTTACTCCATTACTAAAAACGACCATTTCCATCTCAAATTTTTTATTATTTTTTATTCACGTCATTTCCTTGTTTGTAGTTAGTGTCTCTGCAACTACAAACGATAAATACGGAACTGGAAATAGCTACGAACGTTTTAGAAACGCGGGCGTCGTTTGTATCAACTTACTTCATTACTATAAACGAACATTTTCTTTCCAAATTGCTGACAAATTATTTTAAGGTAATTTCCACGTTTGGAGTTGCTTTCTCTGCAACTACAAACGACCAAAACGGAAGTACATACAACTACAAACGTTTTAAAAGCGCGGGTGTCGTTTGTGGTGGCTTACTCCATTACTAAATCCGAACATTTTCTTCTCAATTTGCTGAAAAAATCTTTTCAGGTCATTTATTCGTTTTTAGTTATTATCTATGCAACTACAAACGATAAATGGGGAACTACACACAGCTACAAAGGTTTTTAACGCACTGGCGTCGTTTGTAGTTACCCAGTTTATTACAACAAACGGACAGATCCTTCTAAAATTGGGAATCCTTGCAACTACAAACGATAAAAACGGAAGTACACATACCTACAAACGTTTTAGGAGCGCGGGCGTCGTTTGTAGTCTCCTACTTTTTTACTACAAACGAACATTTCTTACTCCAATTGCTGAAAAACTATTTTCACGGTATTTCCTCGTTTGTAGTTACTTTCTCTGCAACTACGAACGATGAATACGGAACTACACACAATTACAAACGTTTAGGCTGGCGGGCGTCGTTTGTAGTTACTTACTCCACTACTGAAAACGAAGGTTTTCTTCTCAAATGGCTGAAAAATTATTTTCAGGTGATTTCCTCGTTTGTAGTTACTTTCTCTGCGACTACAACCGATAAAAACGGAACTACACACAACTTCAAACGTTTTAAATGCACTGGCATCGTCTTAGTTACCTAGCTTATTACTACAAACGGACATATCGTTCCAAAATCGTAGAGAAATATTTTTCAGATGACCTCCTCGTTTGTAGTTACGTTCTCTGGAAATACAAATGATAAAATCGGACGTAAACATAATTACAAACGTTTTAGAAGTGTGGACGTCGTACGTAGTTACTTACTTCATTACTACGAACGACCATTTCCTTCTCAAATTGCCAAAAAAAAACAAATTTCACGCCATTTCCTTGGTTGTAGTTACTTTCTCCGCAAATACAAACGATAAATACGGAACTTGAAATAGCTACAAAGTTTTAGAAGCACGGGCGTCGTTTGTAGATACTTACTCCAGTACTACAAACGAATATTTTCATCTGAAATTACTGAAAAATGATTTTTTGGTCCTCGTTTGTAGGTACTTCCTCTGTAACTACAAACGATCAAAACGGAAGTACATACAACTACAAACGTTTTAAAAGCGCGGGCGTCGTTTGTGATTACTTACTCCATTACTAAATACGGATATTTTCTTCTGAGATTTTTTTCAGCATGTTGATGCTGAAAAATTATTTTCAGGTTATTTCTCCGTTTTTAGTTACTTTCTATGCATCTACAAACGATAAATGCGGAACTAAACACAACTACAAAGGTTTTTAACGCACTGGCGTCGTTTGTATTAGGTTGATAAAAAAGTTTGGTCCCAATAATTTCAATATAATTTATTTATTTATACAGGGTGTCCCATTTAAATCGTACACCTGAATTTTCTCGAAAAATATCGCTCGGACGAACTATTGTGTGGAACAAAACTTCTAGGGATTGAAGGGGGACGATTGAAAAAAATTTATTTGAGGAGCCAAAGTTCAAAATGGCGGCGTTACAAAGGCTGACATGTTTTTTTCAAACGGAAACATAACTTTTTTTTATCGCCAAAAAATTTGTCAGCTGAAAACTAAAAACTTTTGTTGAAAAAATTTTTTGATAAAGTTCATAGTTTCCAAGTGAGAACATCATTTTCAATTATTTCAGATATATCCAGGATTTGTGTGTGTGTGTGTGTGTGTGGGCGCGCGTGCGTGCTTGAGCGCGCGCGCGCGCGCGCGTGTGTGTGTGTGTGTGTGTGTGTGTGTGTGTGTGTGTGTGTGTGTGTGTGTGTGTGTGTGTGTGCATGTGCGTGCGTGTGGAACACTCACAAGGATTAGGTC